>OZ005746.1:2715198-3315198 GCA_963930835.1 Spongia lamella | reverse complement strand
CTTCATCTGTTACTTGTACAATTGAAATACTATCAAACACACTGTTACTACAACCACTGTAAGTGGAGTTAGATGGAGCAGTTTCATAGTAATTTTTATATAAAAATTCAAGGGTATTTTTTATGTAGATAAAGTATCCGTTTATCCTCACTTTTTTCTTCTTTCCAGCTCTTCCTTATATGGAGATGGAACCTTACATATTGTTTCATCCTGAGGTCACATGATCAACACTACATCACATGATCATTAGACACACCCACTTTAACACTCTTTCCTTGGAACGGCATACTGATCAGTGAGAACATGTCAGATGGTACAAGTTGCCATACCTCTGACACACCTTCATAATCTGGTAATGACATAACAATCACAACATAATTTAATGATATTTATACAAATCACCTCCAACAATAGTGGGTGTGTTCCATTGGTTGGTAGTTGGGTGGAGCCCACACTGTCTCATGTGATCCTCCAGTTGATGATAGTTGGTATTGTGGGGGCCAAACATCAGGTGGGAGTTGCCCCCCAAAATTAGTGGACAGTGAGACACGCACAAATAAAATTTACAATGAGAAGATGAACTACAGTAGGATAAGATAATTGATACTCCATTATGATTATATATTGTGTTCTGTTAATGTAGCTGCTCACCTGATGTGTACGGATTGGCATGCTGTCACCATGGTAACATTCTCACACTTGTTGACAACAACAGTAGTGTGTACAGCTCCCAACACCAGAGTACAATTGACACACCTCTCCAACCTTACACTACTGTAGACAATATAATATCTGTGTTTATAATACTGTTACGTATTTCAGGGATTAGAAACGAACAGGCGGCAAATATTATTCGCGTTACAGCTGACGTCACAAAACATGTTTCATCTAGTGCCTACCGTGTACATTTGAGAGTCAGTGTAAAATAAATCTTGTTCTTATGAAGCATCCATAGTATACAAAAGGAAACTGAGGGTTTTATCGCATACCCGCATACGTAATTGATCGATTCCATGAAATTTGCTAATAAATATGCACTCGTGTACGCACTACAGGTACACAAAGAATTCCATATGCTGTCTAAATTTTACTACAAGGCATTATTTAGCTGCCGTAAATGATACCCATCTTGATGCACGATAATATCACTAAGCAAAATATCCAGTAAAAACCTCGGAAGAAATATCCAGTTCCCTCCTAGAGGTACACAGCACTTGCGCATTTATGAATATAAATACTAACTGCCCTACAGGAAATAATCACTAAGATAACATCATTTGCATTCGCGAGAGCTAATTCATTACAGAAATTCACCTGTAACTACACAAAATCACTTCCCATAAGAAAACAGGAATTAGGATAGGCGTAACACGGATGTCTTGCGCTCACCATAACAAATACATAGTAACAAATCATGTGATGTACTTTCGTTTCCAATCCCTGTAACAGTTATTATATCTATGGTATAACATACATACATATGTACGTATGTATGTACACAACATACTTGATGCTAATATAGCACTTGACTTCACCTCGTGCTATATTAGCCATCTCACCCCATAACCCATGCTTTATTTTATGTACAGCACTGGCGACAATGCCTTAACTATTACATATTTGAAGTCTGTAAGTATCTACGTACATATTTATAATTTTATACAAATTTCTTAGGGATTAAAATATCCAACTACACATCTTTACTAAATGCATACACTACAACTACGTATGTATGTTATTTAAAGCACTTCACTATACCCCAGTGTTTCTGTTGGTTACCATATACAGTATAATCACGAAATATCAACATGAATTTTATATCATACAGATAAACTGTTAATACCTTACTGGAGCCATGATGTAAATGTAACTATGACGACGGGATTGTATTCTAATATGAGCAAAATCTAACTCATCATCTTGTAGAGCCATTGTCTGTTTTGACAGTCCAGCAACCAACATACACTGGTGTCTGAAATAATAAGAATAATAATACAATAGAGTATAGTTACAACAAAAAGTGTTCTTGTAGCCCATTAAAACACTATGGCTCACAATTGTTAACATATGTATACAAATACACCATAACATTTACTACTCAGCTACTTTGAGTACGTAGTTCATAATGTGCCAATAATTATGTACGTAGCTTCAAACAAAGGCCCTCACAATACTAGTTTATATACGTAATATAAACAAGCTCAAGTATTTATTGCCACAAAGCTTAATCTCCCCTTGGCTTGTTGTAATGGGGACAAGCTTTTATTTGAGGGAAAGCAGTACCTGCACGGTGATAGTTGAGTGTTAGAGAAAACACGTCCTCTACCATCAGACTTGTATACAACAGTAGAGGAGTCTCTGTTACCACTGAGTAATGATGTGATGCCATGACAACTAGTGCTCATGTAACCCCTCAGCTACACCTCAAATAATGAAGCTGAAAAACTGGTAGACATCTAAACATCAAAATATATAAATATCCATTAATTCTAATACATGCTCACCTTAGAAAAACCTGACTTAGATAATTCAGATTTCATGGTTGCCAATGACAACACAGAACACACACCCTTGTTGTCAACAGATCCACCAATCAACAAATCCAGTGCAGCCACGCCCTCTTCAGTGATCACAGTATCAGTAGCCCCACCCTCTATTGTGAAATAATATACAAACAGTGATACACAATTACTCTACTCACCAGCTGGATGTGTTAACAATTGCAGTATATCTGACAAGTGAGATGTGAGGAATAACAAGTGACTACGCTCCTCTGTCCACTACAGGAAGATGAATGGAGTCAACTATAAATCATTACTAAAACTTTCAATACAATTTACAATCTTTGCTACAACAAACCAATGAAACCATGCATGAATGAAGGATATGGCAATTGAGCCAAACAAAGATTGTTTCTAATGTAGGTCATTGGCTTGGTGAACATCTCGTACAGGCTGTAAACGCCCTTCATGCAGTGTCTAACTGGTAAAAATAGTGTATATGCGCTATTTGTTTAGTCTGGTAAAGGAGCGGGCAGCGACAGACAATTTGGTAGGAAGTACAAAAATACCGCGATTTTTTCCACAACATATTGCAATATGAAATTTTCAATACCACCCATCCCTACACATACGTACACAGATGCACGCCTAGCTACACTGTACACATACGCACACCTACACACACACACACACACACACACACACACACACACACACACACACACACACACACACACACACACACACACAGACGCACACCTTTCATAGTAACAGTTTATAGCAATACGTAATACACATTTCATCATACACACAACACAACTGCTATTGTTATTACCTTTGACTTCCTCTCCTGCTCCATAGAAGGCCATCTGTTATAGTTCAGGATACAATAATAAACATGGAAGGTAGAAATTAAGACTGGTCCAAATTTTCTTGCTATATAGCTATATTGTATTATAATATTAATGCTTATTCACAAGTGCTTGTTAACAGCAACCCTTATATGGCAAGGTAGCTGTATCATTCCTAAAACATGCAAATCTATTAATCTACATATTTGTCTAGTGGCTGCTGTGAGCGCAATAGTAGAAGTGTTAACAGCTTATCAAGTTTCTCACCATTTTCTATGTAGCTAGAAGAGAAAGGGAAGAAGCTTTAATCAGAACAACGGCTTCATGTATGTACATACATATGCTTCATGATATGTGAAAAATTGGAGCTATACTCCTGACGCTAGTGGGTTTTATGAAAGGATGCCAGACAAAAAACATGTACGTACGTATATAGATTTTTAAAAATTTTAAAATTCCCTACTGATTGCATTAATAGCATTTTCATAGCATTTAATAAAATGTTTTACTAATGCATTTCAGTGGATAAGCCCGTAAGGCATGTTATGGAGGTATAGAAAATTTAGATTTAATTTTTGTGACAATCCTTACTTATCAAGTACAACTGTACTTAAAGGATACTGGTCATTGACAATGGATGACTTGAGAGAAACACGTGGAGCATTTTGTATGTAAAGAAATAGAACGAACTTCAACAGATCAACTGATAGTTTCTTCCTAGCACTCAGCTCTGTAGAACACACACAGTTACAGTAATACAGTGACCAGTAGACACATAAGGTATTGTCACCTTTGTGTACTGTACTGATGTCACTGACTTTCCTCATTGCTGTGAACTTCTCCTCACTATAATCATCTTTCAGTTCAGGTATGCAACCATAAGTCTCAAAGTATCTACATAGTACACAACACAGTGAAAACACCTACGTACATACGTAAGTGTATGCTGGTTCATTGTGACTGTATATACATACACAGCACACAGATGTGATAAATACGTACGTAAATGTAGTAGAACGTTTAAAATTTTTGCCTCGCTATTCCTTGGCATCCCCAATTTAAAACTGAAGTGCTCCATCTTGTTAGTAATGTACAACTAGTTAAATACCTTTTACTGTGAAATGAACGGCTAATACAGCATTACCTTGCTCTTCTTTGGGAGGAAGTCACGGTGCACTTCGTTTCTAAGGCCCCACCCATCAATAATAGCAAGTGTCATATAAAGAAGCTGAAAAGCAGTAGGACTTGTTCATTTCACATGAATGGTTTTTAACAACCTGAGGGGCAGACACACACACAGAGGCACACACACGTACGTCTAGATAAAAGTAACTTTAAGAAACCAGGCAGTGCACCTGGTAAAATATTCCGTACAAATGTAATTCCCTATGCTTCATATGTGATGAATATTTAATAATGATACAGTGTTCATGTTTCATATCATATTACTAATGAAGGTCATAATCACTGACTTATCACATTGTCATATTGTACTTTATACTATAACAAGTAACACTATACCAATACTTGTACTACTCATGACACCTGTATAATACCGTATAGATGGAAATTTTTGAGGGACAAAAATTTTGAGGTTTTTGCGGATTTTGCTCTATCCTTGAATTTAATATCCTTGAATTTTTGCCTACTTAAAAGAGAATACCGTATAGCTCCAAATTTTCGTGGTCAGATATTTTCATGATTTTTGTGAATTACACAGAAATCACAAAAAATTTTGCCACAAAAATTTCCCTTAAGTACAGGGCTTCACACTTCAAAATCACGAAATAATGATGAATCACAAAAATCAGCAAGATCACGAAAATTTTCAACCACGAAATTTGGAGCTATATGGTAATATGGTAAGTAGCTAATCCTCAAAAATTTATTCGCGAAAACTTTTCTAAAGCCTTATCAACGAAAATTTTATCCCTCGAAAATTTCCAGCTATACGGTAGGTAATAAGTACATATGTGAAGTTTAATTATTTCATTATGTAACATAACTCCTTAATGGCTATAAACTTTCCACTGTATTATTACAACTGTTTTACAACTGTAGGGTCCAAGATAAGGAATGAAGATATGTACATAATATATTTTTACACACTGACATCTCACTTTTATATAGTTTAGAGAAATCAGTGATCCAGTCAGCTTCTAAATTTATAATGCTCAAAGCAATTTGTTTTGTGCATGAGACATCAATAGGCTACATAAATTAGCTTGTAAGATACCTACTAAGTTATGTAGTTGCATCAACAAGTTTATGTTCACAAGGAGGGTGACAAAATGATACAATATGGCTTTATGAAGACGTTATACATAAGGAGCACAAAGTAATACAAATAAACTGATTTTAACTAAACGTCTAGTGAAATGAACCAACTAATACAGCATTGCATCTTAACTTGGCATTATTAAGGATACCGTCTTGATGTGGACTACCCTAGAAGTGCACTGAAACTATTTGAGCAATGTCTATTATTACGCCATAAAACCACATTTACATGAATATACATACGTACATACCCTAAGGGTTGAACACGTACACATACACAAATGACAATGCAAAACAAGAAACCTGCACATGACAGTGCCTCTGGTTCAAACAGTCTTGAAACTACGTACTTAATACTATGACACACATATGGTACAATGCAAAAAAGGTAGCACACTGCTCGCGAAGGGTCACGACATATTTGCTAGTCGCAAGGATTCGCGAACTGGTTGTAATCTCTACATGATAACTCACCCATTACACTGATTAAGTTACTGTTCCCGACATGTTTACATATCTAATAATTTTTCACAAGTAAGGCTTGCGAGCTGTTGATATATGTAGCCACAGCTCTACAGAGTTTCACTGTAACAAGATGCTTGAAAGGTTGCTAATAGCATCACTTAATTAATGGTGTTTGTATAAGTGGTCAACTGTGCATGGCTTCTTGAACTTCCACAAAGGTTTGAGTGCTTGAGGGCGACATAACACGAACCTGCCGTGATACTGTCGCTACCTTATTTTTGCATTGCACCGCATATATATATAGACATTTACGTACATGTGACACAATATATACATACAGTCATATAACACAACTAACATATTAAAGGATTGGCTATACATTACAACTCACACCCAGGATAGCTCCTCAGTCAATTGTAACTTTTGCTTGGCAAAGCCCAACCACTGTGAGTAACTATAGACAATAGAGTTAAAATATCATTTCACAAAAATTAAACAAGCACAGTCAAGAAGTTAATATTTGTATACATGTAGTCAATTAAGCTACTTATACAATACGAGTTATACAAATATAATTGTAACTTAATTTTATTTCAGTTAAAAGAGCCAGTGCAGTTATGTCTACATGAAAGTATAAACATACAACTAATTACAAATTTTGAGACACCTATGCATGTGCATTAGTCCTACTACAGTAGCTTACATACATAAATACATACGTACATACGTATACAGCTAGATGCATGCATATATGTGTGTGTGTGTGTGTGTGTGTGTGTGTGTGTGTGTGTGTGTGTGTGTGTGTGTGTGTGTGTGTGTGTGTGTGTGTGTGTGTGTGTGTGTGTGTGTGTGTGTGTGTGTGTGTGTGTGTGTGTGTGTGTGTGTGTGTGTGTGTGTGTGTGTGTGTGTGTGTGTGTGTCCCCTATTAAAACCATTCACATGAAATGAAGTCTGAATAACCAATCAAACAAGTCCTACTGCTTACTATCGACATTACTGATGGGTGGGGCCTTAGTAACGAAACACACTTTGAGTTACTGCCAAAGAAGATCAAGGTACCACCATGTTAGCCATCCATTTCGGTGTAAAGCCATTTAATCAGCTGTACATTACTAACAAGACGGGCGCTTCAATTTTAAAAGTAGGTGTGCCATGCGGGTTGCGGGGCTTATAAAAGAAGACAGGCCTATAGTGTTACAGTAAGAATATCAGCTTAAATTTAAAATTAAACAATTATTTAAAATTAAACAACTTTATACTACTATTGAAAAGTTTTATCACTAAAGTACTGGAGTATAAAGCTGGTTTAAACAAAACAATTAAAGTTGTATGAGTTATTATGTGTTCCTTAGTGATGAGTATTTGCTCACGTGACATCATTAATTGCTATTACAATGCATTGAATAGCAATCGATTACCAGTGGTATAACTTACACAGCACCTGGTTTTTAGATGGTAATGTTTTCTGTTGCATTATCAAGTGTGCATTGTTTATACTGTATTTTAGCCTTGAGAAATGTAACAGTTCTAGATTCTTATAGATCTGGTCATCACATGTATCTATAACCGAGGGATTACCAACGAAGCAAAATCATGTATGAGATTTCAACATTTCAAATATATTTCAAGATTTCAATGGTACCTTAAAGTAAAAATAAGTAGGAGATTTCAGAGGATTTCGCTTGTATGCTGAAACTTATTGACCTTTGTTATAATATGATAAGCCCGACAAACTGTGTAACAGAAATATATGTCACCAAGGACCAGTTTTAGAAGGTAAGCATGTAAGATATAGCTTTTGTAGCCATTTACGTATTCATCAGATTTTGACTACTGGCGCAAAACGCCATCTTTAGCATGGAGGTACGTATGTAAATAAGTTGCTCCAGTGTGGACTCACAATGACTTTACACTGTAAACAGTAGAAAGGATCAACTGGTTGAGCGATAGGGGTGCTGCTATAATCTTGGAAGTGAAGGCGGCAACTAACAATGGCGAAACTTGAAGTACAACAATGGAACATTTTTGTCAAAAGAAAGCATCTGAAGAATGCTCTGCTGGATACCATGGATTATCGTGATAGTCATTCTTACCTTTGGCAATGTATTTATTGTGTAAAATACTCAAATACAGTTTTGTTTTGCTCATAACCCTATTATTACACTCGCCAATTTAATGAATTTTGTATGCAGATAGAGTACGCCTTGGGGTATCACGATTGCAGTGACTACTGTAAGCATCAAAATGTGGATGAAACCAAACTGGATGATTTAAAACCTGTCCGATAAGATTTCAGATTTCTAAATATTTAAATAGATTTTTGGCGTATTTCTCTGAAGGCGTACGAGATTTCAGGGTTGTTGGCGACCCCCCGGTTATAACAAAGGCAGTGAAATACAAATATAATATTAAATCGTTATTTTTTACTACTCTGACATTTGTGACTATATGAGCGAAATCCAGCCTCATTCACTCTTTCAAATTTCCTCAATGCTTTAGCTTTGTTGGGAAAGACATGCAGACTCCATATTTACATAGTTGGTAGATTTATAGTAGATCAGTGTAGAATCATAGATTTAGCTTTGGGTAACGTACCTAATAGTAACAGTTTACAAAATCGGATGGTGAACTAGGCTGGTTTTCCCTGGGACAGTCTCACCAGCACGTAAATCTGATCAACAAGTCTGATTCATACTGAAATCCTTCATACATGTCCACTCGTTCCATAGACGACTGCCATAGCAACGAATTGTGCACGGAAAATGACGTATTCTAACAAACTCAGTGTGCTACCAAATTCAGTATTCTAACAAATTCATGCAGTGTTACTAGCAACGAGTGATTCCACCTGTTGATCCAAGAAGGCAGACCTAGGCGAGGGATGTTTTCATCATGGTACACTGGAGTGTAAGTAAGTATTATATATTGTATATAGCTAGCTATAAAGTTGGATGAATTTGTATTTAATACAGGTACATATATTGAGCATGCGCATGCCAGTATGCATGCTTGTGTACTAGCTGAACTAGGTATAATTTACAATAGCGGGTTAGGCTACAAACTATCAATTGATTTGAGTACGAGCCAATCTTGCCAGTATAATTGTGAGTATAATGCCAGCACAACAGGCAACTTGGCGCAGAGCACTGACACCTTGCACACTGACACCTTGCACACTGGCATTGACATTTTGGAAGTGCTTTTGAGATTGCTGATAACTTTGAGTATCCTAGGCTTGATTTTAGAGTAATGCTTACAAGCATAATAGGCAGTTAAAAGCATACGTATTTGACTCAAACCTAAAATACAAAGCCACATTACAATAGTCATTAATGTTGTCTGATAGCTACTAGCAATGTGTTGACCCTCATCAGTCATAGGTACTGGGAGCCGTAGGGTGGGCTCTAGAGCTCCAGAAAATTCAGAGTCAAGTTCTTTTTCATAGGTAGCTATGCAAGTAGAAGGTGCTAGCAATATATATTAGACCTTGGACCCCCAATAATAAATTTTCCTATTATATGCCGATGTGATCAAATTATGTGTTTCTCCCATTACCCCTCAGGCATACTGCACTTGACATTATGTATGTAACGTTCATCAAAGGCGTCATGCGTATATATATGATAGGGAGTTCATTGAACTCAGCTCTCTACCATAGTCATACTGTACATACGTAAGTACATACGTATATAAAAAACATCAACAATTTTAGCATAATGCAGTTGTAGCATTATGCTGGTAATAAATACATATTAGGACGTGTCATAGGATCAATGTACTCTAATAGAACAGTCAAATATTCCTACTGAAATAGTGAGGCTTGGAGGGTTACTCTAATAGAGGTGTGATCTCCACAAGCAACATATTGTTTCTCTGTTGTAGCATTTGTCCCGTTTGCTGATTATGACTACACTTGGCTTGGGAGAGTAACTTAGAAGATGCTTTGCAATTGCCTTCTGTACAATCCTTTGTGGTCCTATCCCATAAACTTGATAGTGTGGTTGATTTGTATAGAGTCCATATCAAGGAGATGTTTCACTGTAGTAATTATATAACTAGCTATACGTGAGTATGCATTGTTCAAATTTAGGGCTGTAACAAATATCAATTTTTGATAACCGAAGATTTTGACAAAAAACAAATGAATGTTCAAACATTCATTAGTACAAAAGATACTGTAAATATCACCAAGGATGGTGTATTACAACTTAAATACAATATAATATTTTATGCTATAAAAGTCACAGATCTATTAGGGAGAAGTCTGGAAAACCAACACAAAAAGGCTGCACATTTAATAATTGTCAGTGATTAAACCATCTTTATAATAGAGACTAAAATCGAATATAGTGATATTAGTGAACAAATAGTTGAATGAATATCCAAACATTTGAATATTAGTCCAAGCCCTATTACCATACAAATATATTTATTATTGATATAACTGATTGCACGCTGCCGTAATTGTAGATATTAATGGTTGTGAATGTACATATGTAGCTATGTACATATTTTATATGTGTGATTGTATGTTAGGGCTGGGCGATATCTCCAAAAAGAAATATCAATAAAAAATTCATAAAATGTCTCGATAACTACTGATATATTGCGATATGTAGTAAATTATCATATTACAATTATCAAAAATATACTTAGCTACGTATGTATGTAATTATACGTATACATGCAAGCAGCTTGTCCTGCATGGCTGGATTCATATTTTATACTGATACTTACATGGCGTATATTGTATAGCGCAAAAGTTTGACGGGGAAAAACTTTGACAAATGGTGCACGCACGAAATTTTGATGAGCAAAACTTTGACAAATTGATTGTAGGCTTCATAGGAAAAGCATTAACAGGGAAAGGTTGGAAGGTTGGAAGGGAAAACTTTGACGAATCGCTGGCCATTCGTCAAAGTTTTGCGCTATACGGTACGTATATTGAATGCAGAGGGACTCCTGGATCCCAGCTGTGTGGCTCCTTTGGCCCATGCCTAGATTACATGATGCCTGGGGGTTCAAGTCACCACTGGCCTGGGATTTTTTCTGCATTCAATAGTTTAGATGACTTTAATGATTGAATATTTCTGACTCCCTGTTTCACAGGCTTATGCCTTCTCAAGTTACAGGTCCCTAGTGGGACAATATTATAGTATAATGGCATCATAGTAGGGATGTGCGATATATATCGATATACTGATAATATCGATACAAAAATAACTATCGTGATAGCAATAGTAGATTTCATATATCGATATTTCTATGCATGCTAATTTATACACATGCACATTTTAATTAATAGTTCAAGCCACTACATAGTGGCATGGAGATACTTTAGTGTTAATGCTTCTGGTTGATTTTCAATAAAACACGCCGTGATAAAATGTGCAGATTGTAAAATGGAAGTGAACATCAAGTGGTAACTTGCTATCTTGCATACGTACACTAACTTATCTAATACAGTAATTGAGTTGAACTTTTATTCACAAGTATCAATACAAAACTAAGTATACTGTACATAATTATCGTGACAAATAATCGTATCATGATAGTTGAGGTAGTGATAATCGATAGTAAAAGTTGCTGGTGATACACATCCCTACATCATAGCTACGTAGGCATCTGAAGTAATGTGCTGGGTATAGTGAGCTAATTCCAGCTGCATAAGTACTAGCTACCAGCTGTATAATTATAAACAAGTGTCTGCTAATAATGTTTTTGTGTAGTGAAGGAACAAGCTAACAAATAGAGTAGGCTGTCTCCATACCATATTTGGATATAGATACAACCAGTAAAATGTCGTGCTAATTAATACTTATCAAAAATATCGCCATCCCTATAAGCCTTATTCCAAATGATGTCATCACATTATGCTTGTTGAGGGACTCTAATATTTTCGAGTGTTGCGACCAATGGAGGCTTGTAGTGAATCATCATTGTTTGCCATTTTGAAATGAGTAAAGCTTGCCAAAAACCAATATGGTAATAAGGTAAGCCGCGGCTATATTTTACATGATAAAAGCAAACATTTTATTTTTTCAGCCTGAAAAGTTGTCAAAACACTTAAATATATTTGGCAGTACTTTCTATTGCGTTAAATTTGTTATCTTCTTTCTGGACCGTGAAGAATCTAATGCAAAATTTCTCTCACATACATTTCAATACTCGAAAATATTAGAGTGCCCCAACAAGCATACGTATATAATATGATGATGTCATTTGGAATAAGACTTATTGTATGTATGTAATATGTAGTTCTATATAATTAGTATGTATGCATATTGTTATATATTATACTGATCAGATGTTTCAGTAGTTATGCCATCATAGACTAGTGGTATCTTTGTAGGATAAAATGTTGTAAATAAAAAATGCATAATAAATGAGTACAGCATATTAGCAAACAAATAAATATTAGTACACTATAGAGTACAGTAGATAACTACAATGTTAACATGCAGTAATATATCCCAAATATCATAAATCTCTCTTTTATGATAACAAGTGTAAATACTTTCATCATCTAAATACCTACAATAGTAGCTAGCTATAGTTCAGTATATAGTTACTACTGGTTGGGTACAATGTTACCAATCTCTACTGTAGTGAGGGAAGATGCCTTGGCTCCTTCAACACCTGCTCCTCCACTGCACCCTCCAATAACAACTACGGTATGACTGTTTAGTAGAGACACTCCAACATTGCCTCTGGCACTTATCAGGGAATCAACCTTCCTCCAAGAATTATTGGATTGGTCATACAGAGAGACATCAGATGTACAAACACCTTTAATGCTACCACCAATGATCACAGGAGGGTTGGAGTAGGGAGCAGTAGTAGTATGGCAGTGTGTAGTAAATGACAGCTCCTTCCATTGTCTAGTTACTGCACCAGTGGAGAGTGGCTGGTCCAATGATGATATTATCTCTTCTACAGGTATCTGATAATGTGTGGCACAACAACTTTTATTATCATCATATCCCACTATAGTAATGTAATCTCCAGAGATGGTGGGTTTTAAGGCAAACATTGGAACTGGTAAATGAACAGAAACTTCTTTCCATTGTAGTTGACGTTTGTAATTCAGTACCTCAATACTATCAAGGATAGTGTCTGGACTACTGTTCCCCCCCATGACAATTACATGATCATCAGAAGTTATTACTCCTGGCTTGAATCTGGTGTGTAACATATCAGGATAACAACTATACCAGCTGTTTGTTTTGCTGTTGTAGGTGGTGACCTTGTTATGACGTTTGTTTGTTATTGAGTCTATTCCACCAAAAATAATCAGTTTGTCATCTACCATGTGTAAGACACCCAGACGATGTCCTGGTCTTGGCAACTGTTTCCACTGGTTTGTATCATAACAGTATACATCATGTTGATTGTCTTCATTAGGGGTAGTACCAGTGCAATAGATTGTTCCATTGGACACAGCAACACAGGGGCGGATCCAGGGGGGGGTCTTTGGGGTCTGGAGACCCCCCCCCCTCCAAGTTGGGTCTTATTCTAAAACAAGCGCTTCAAATAATTATTATTATAGGCGCTAAAATAATTATTAGTATTTGTACTTTTAAGCGCTATAGAACCATGTCTGAGGATTCACGAAAGAAACAATGCACCACGGATATCAGAACTTTTTTTGCATCTGAAAGGTTAGTATAAATGATAAATTGCTGACCGGAAAGTCAGCTACTTCGGTGGCCACGTGCTAGCATTCCGTAGCCTCATTTGCACGCTACTCCAGCTGAGCGCGATCATCCTACTTCGATTCTGTGGCGGCTGGCCCCACCATCAGTATCTCACGTACCCGTGCAGGTACGTAACAGTTCAAATAAAGTACTATCAACTTTGTGCTCTGTGTACACAACTATTACTATTATGATATACGTACCTTTCAAAGGACTGAAAGGAGTGAGCTAGCCATCTACTAGCTAGTACTCAAAACGTCGAGTTGCCGATACAAGCGCTATTAAGAATATTTTAGATAATTATTTCCGGTTAGTCTACTAATCATTTGACTGGTTTAATATGGCGGATGTCATGAGCAGTCGCGTTGTGAGGTTAAATGGTTGAAGTACTGAAGATTTAATCGTCACGAGAAGTCTGTACGTCATTTCTTCCAGGAATTTAACATTCAGCTTATCGGTCATTAGGACCCATCATTCTGTTGTGTCACGCGAGGTGTCACGGATCCGTTATTTAATGGAATAAGGCAGAACAACTCAAGCTACGTAACAGATGGATGATCGATTGTGAGCATTACAAGTGAAGAATTGCGGAAACAACTAGAGTAGATCACTCAATGATTTGAATTTATGCTCACGTGAGGAATTGTCGGCAGAAGCACTAAAAAGATTTTGGCTACAGGAAAGAAACAGCGTGATATGAAGTATCTATATGAATGCACATGGTTCTATATAAATAAGTAACCAAGCACACTTAAATATCCCGATGGTATACTATACGTAGTTATACAATCACTGAGCTGCAGGAACAGCAGCGAGTAGCTTCATGCATATATAGTGTTCAGTAGGTTACAATGCACTTTTTCATTAAAAAATAATAATGTGAATAATTGCAATATATTATATAATATACTTAATACGTAACCAATGTCTCAACTGAGACCCCCCTTCAAAAAATCCTGGATCCGCCCCTGCAACATAGGCATCATACATTGGAGTAGGTAAGCCAGAACATCTTGTCCACTTGATATGATAGTTACCACTTTGTAAGGCTTCTGCAAAGGGAGGTATCCCCTATTGGAGGAAATATAATGTAACTCACATGATCTCTTCATTATGCATATTAGTACATACAGTGGAGTAGCTATGTTAGTTGTTCTATTAGAGTGTATGTTTAAGGTGTGTGTTCATTAGAGTGCTTTGAATTACAGTTCAAAGGATAGTTTGAGTGAGGAGCTACGTTTGGCTGCATGTACTGTAGTGTGTATGGTTGTTTAATAGTCTTTGATCCTAGTTATATCACTATCCTAGTTTGGATATTCCACTTTAATTTCCTACACTTCCAAATTTTCATGATCATTATAATTGAACACCAGCTAGTTGTAAGTGTCTACATATGTAATAATATATTGAATTTATTTATTAGAAGATAAGTTTTCTTTCATCCTTTAGACTAACACACATCTGATGAGGTGAAGGGACAGAGCTAGGAAGGAATTTGAGGTGGTTCTGGACAGAGGAAAACAAGAGGAAGCAATGTCAGTAGTAGGGGCTAGTCTAAGAGAGGTTCACAGAGGAGAGAGAGGACAAATTACAGAGGGGTGAGTTAAAACGTAAGAATTAAACAGTCAGTAACAATGTGCAACACAGCCTACAGATTACCTTTTATGTGTGCCACCTACTGCAAGCCTTCAGAAGGAGACAGGATCATAATGCCAGGCATAGATAACATGAAGGCCAGTTAATGCTGTCACCTTGAGACAGCTTTTGGGCTATTCAAGTGCGTAATCTGCCTCAGCAGAAGAGTAATACTTTTTAAAGTAGCTCTCTTTGTATGAGGTAAGGGTGTGTTTGTGTGTGTGTATGTACTTGTGTGTATGTGTGTTAGTGTGTGTGTTAGTGTATGTGTGTGTGTGTGTGCGTAATTGTAAGTATGCATGT
This sequence comes from Spongia lamella, assembly GCA_963930835.1. NCBI lineage: Eukaryota > Metazoa > Porifera > Demospongiae > Dictyoceratida > Spongiidae > Spongia > Spongia lamella. The sequence goes on along the minus strand of OZ005746.1, from coordinate 3,299,466 downwards.
GTGTTCACTGTGGTAATCCCTGGATGCTTGAAGTGTTAAAGTCCATGGCACTGCTGATTACATCTGTACTTACACCACAGAGACACAGTGCATGGATAGTTCTTGAGCGTAACTACGTATGTATAATCTTGTGCAATAAAACAAAGTTCTGTTTTTGCACAAGCGTGAAGGCTTTTTGCACATCTTTGTACAGACAGAAGCTACTAGCGCTGTATGACATAGACGACATACGTAGGACATATCGTGACACAAAAAATGATACAGTATCATGATACAATACGTATAAGTAAATTGAATATTTTTATGTTGTGACATAAGTGACAATGCATTTATGTCGGGATGATAAACCTGAATACTGATGACTGCATTACTATTATCATAGCAGTTGTTAGTTTATATGATTATTCTGTACATGTAGCTACACATTATTGTCATATATCACTACAAATAATTGTGTATTATAAATACTAGACATATATTCATATCGTAACCTCAGACTTCTGTGACATAGGACATACGTAGAAAAATCTCATATCGTGCCACTGGCAAGGCTGAGCAGTTCTTTGTCATGTGATCCCACTACCTTAGGGCCAAACACTGCAGTGTTGCATGTTGACAACAACCAATCCACAGGCTGTCTGCAACTACATACAGTACATAAGCAAAAATCTCTGAATTCAGCAAAGGTTCTGTTGACAATGGCTACGTGTATGTATATATGTATATACACGTATGTAGCTTCTAGGTGTGTTGCAAATGGGTTGGCATATCTTTGGAAAGCTTTACTGTTCAATTTTTCCATTGGTAAGAGTTGGGAATCCTGAGTTAAGTAGCAGTAGTTACTGTAGTAGATCTGAAACTGTGATCAGAGAAGCTTGATTGAATCACCTTCTATCTGATGTATAAAGCATTCAGTCTTGACACCAGTAGATGTCTTGTCAATATAGCCCATGATTAGGAACTTGCTATCATTTTTACCAATGACGTTATGCTAAATTTTACAAGTTAGACTGATTGTATTCATTTGTGCATTAATGACTGTTCTATTAGAGTATATTGGTATTTTGGTATTGTATTACTAGCCAACCACTTCTTGTCTTATTGCATTCAACTACCTAGCTAGTATCCTTAAAATTATGTATGCATGTGTGCATAATCAGCAGGTGCCTACTGCTGATGTGAATACAGATACATACGTAGATAACCTGGTGCATTCCCCACTGCATCATCCACTGAATGAAAGCTGCTACCATATATGGCTCCTCCCTGATCCTGCACAATAGAATGTCAATACTCTTGCGACAGGATTTTTCTTCACTGTTTTATGTGAATACGAAGGAAAGATGGATTCTGACAGTCATCCATGGATACATTAAGTCAATGGTGTCATCATAAAATTTAGTTGAATTATACATAGCTAGTGTGGGACAGGGGGCCATGTCCCCTCTAAGTTTTAAGACTCTTCATGGGAATTGTAATAGAAAATCGCTCAAATTTAGCCAAGTGCCCTCCTCTCCCTAACTGATCTTCATCTACATAACTTTTATATCCAGATTTAATATTTCATTTTACCTTGATCCTGAAGGTGGTCAGACCAGGAATAAGGATGATACAGAGAAACATGCTAAGTGGCTATGATCCCTACTTTGATGTTTTATTCTTCTCAAACCTACTGTAGACAAGACATGTTCCCCTCATCCCTGGGGAATAGGTTCTGTGTATAGTTGTTGATATACTCTCAAGGAATAAAGCCTCATGATTGATAGGTTACAAATCTACATGATAATTATTGTTCTGAGCACACATGAAGTGACACTTGATTACAAAACCTGATATATCAATTCATATTGCTGCTGAGTTTTAAGTTATTTATTACATGAAAGTTTTAAGTTAGCCACTCCCCTTTATTACGGAAAAGTTTTAAGTCACCTATCCCCCATATTGAGATGTCAATCTTGTTTCCCTAAAAGTGGCAAGTAAAGTATCCAGAGTGGGGTTATGTATGTATGCCAGTGAACACAAGGAAAACTGTAACCGCTTATATGATGATGCATCTGATGTAGTTCTATGAATTGCAGGAATACATAGTATTACATACATATGTTGGGCTGTGACATTGAAAGTAGGCCTGCAACAAGACTAAGCATTAAATGTGTGGTGTGTATGTATGCATATGCATATCCAGGACGATGTGTTGATGCTTATTGCTGTCACTACTGAACTGTGAAAAAAGCTGCAGATAGACTTTTGGATTAGTGGCTAGCTACACCTCAGATGGACACAACTAGGACAACTAATTCTTTGGTAGCAATGAGAACATTTTGTAATGAGCCTAACCACTGTTCATTTAAACCAGACCTTTGTCGAAGTTGCTACGTATATGTTAGAAAAATCACCCACCACAAAGAAATCATCTCTACTGGATTCTGGTTGAGTGATCTCATGAGTAATCGCATCTATTTGGGAGCAAACTGACTCTCAATGTTGAGGTCACTACTTAGCTAATCACTTTGTATAGTTTGAGCTAATGGTGTTCAAGAGTAATTGTATTGTAAAGTGCAGTGGTGTCAAGGTTTCCAATTCTAGTAAAGGTAGATCACCACATCAAATCACATCTTAGCTACATCTGCATCTAACCAAATATAATGATCAAATGCATTTCCCTGAGTATGAAGATGTACCAACCTATGTATGTACGTAAATGCACAGAATATAATTCCAGTGAGAGCAATTCTCTCTTTCTCCAAGCATTGCATTCATATTGTAAAGCAAGAGTCCTTCTTATGGCATGGAGTTTTTAAAATGGCCAGCACATGCCTGATTTCTTGAAATTACAGTAAATTTGTCTGCATATTATATGTATGTAAATTTTAATGGAACGGCTTGGTATCCATGCACAGCTGAAAATACATATGTAGCTATACTTACTTTGAACTTCATGGACAGATGATACTCCAACATACATACGTATATGCCCTGTACAAGAGATACGTATCATGCTGTAGAGGTACCAGAAAGAGTACTGATATTTATAAACAATTAAATTAAGATAAACAATTAAGATAAAAGGATAGGGAGTTTTGAATCAGATTATTTCTTTGGCATAATGTTGACTTTATGGAGCATAATTTGAGCATAATACATAGGAAGAATATTGGAGTATTGCTCCAAAGCATAATAGGCACAACCCTAGTTCCATTGTCTTTACATTGTCTAGCTATGTAGAATAGACATTGCCAGTATACGTACAGTACGTAGCTACGTATTTGACTACGTAAGTTGTACGTACATGCGTTTATGGGCTCCCATTTTTCAATTGCGTTTAGACATGCCATGAAAACTGTTCAGCTTGCTCAAATTTCAAAACATTTTCTATAGTACCAATTTATAGGAGTCAAATCAATTGTCTTGCTAGTGCTAAGTTGTAATGGATGGCCATATCGATAGTTGACTATATCTAAAGTCACAGAAACTATTGCATTGAACACCAGTATAGTGGAGGCAAGGATTTCACAAAATTGAATGCAAATGATTGTCAGCTACAACATATTCTACACTCAGTAGTGAGAGCACTTTGGCACAGTTTGGCAGCTGTCCAGGAGGTTCTCTGTGATCTGTATCAGCTGCATCTTCATGTATTAGTTATCCCAGTATAACTGGGTTATCTACGTAATTAGTTATTACCTAAGTCTGAGGTGAAGCCAAGGGGTTAATAACTAAAATAATCAATGGGATACAGTATTATATATTACACTACAATAACTATTGTTTGTGCAAAACTCTAAAATAAATGCATGCATGTACAGTTAAAAATAGCTAACTATGTACTATAATTACATACAGTGTACGTAGCCAATATACAGTGAACCCCATAATAATGATTATTCCTGTGAATACAGAGTGACTTCTTATGGTGTGATAATGCATCTGATGCAATTTTATCAATATGTTGGGCTGTGCACGTGACATTGAAAGTTAGCCTCAAGAAGTCCAAACATTAAAATGTGTGGTGCATATACGTACATATGACGATGATGACGATGATCCAGGATGATGTGTTTGCACCTATTGCTGTCACTGTTGTGGAATTGTCAGAATAGTTGCAGATAAACTTTTTGATTAGTGACTCACTACGTATACCAACCAGACACAATATAATTGGTAGCAATGAGAACATTTTGTAATGACCCTACCTACTGTAGTTGTAGCTAATGGTGTTCATGATCAAAACTGACGTGGATTGTATTGTAAAATACAGTGGTGCCATGCAAGGTTGCTGATAATACGTAAAGGTGGACCACACTTCAAATCAGATCTGGCATCTGCAGTTAAACTATCAAATACTTTTCCCTGAGTAGGAAGATGAATCAACCTAAAGAATGTACTAGCTGACTTGAACCACTAATAAGATTCCAGTGAGAGCAAATTCTATCTTTCTGCAAGCTTCGCATTGACAGCATAAAGCAAGAGTCCTCCTGATGGTATGGTAGTTTTAATGCCCAGCATGTGCCTGTTTTTTTGAAATTGCATTTGTGTGCAATGTTAGTATGTAGCTACGTAGCTATGTTTGTTATTGTGTGTTTCTGTCCAATAGCTACTGACATGAAATGATACTTTAATAACTGACTGATGCTTTTGCCTTAATAACAAAGTCATATCAAAAATACGCAATACATTTGCGAAACTCATAAATAATAAATGAGTTTACGGCAATAAACGGTAAGCCGTATACCTCACGTAACTCCATAACCATGGCCCAACGACCAAGGCGTTCTGTCTCCAGGCCAGATTACGTTGCTCTGTCCGCCGTGACGTTACCAAGGAGCAGGAAGATCAGCCATGATACGAGGACCGGTACTGAAGGCGACAGTGATGAACTTTATAGATTGAGGGTAGTAGACGAAGATGATGCTATGGTTAAGGTCAGGTACATAGGATACAGTAGTGATTTCGATGAATGGAGAAGAAAAGATGATATAGTTGAATTAAGTGATGATGAATCCTTAAGCGAATTGGATGATGACTCAAGGCAGCTCTCTTTGGGCAGTCTTCAGCGCTTTTGTTTATTCGAAGAACTGGCACTGAGAATCAAGGAATTACTCATCTCAAGTCGCAAGAAGGATCCCATGTGCCGAATTGTGATGTCTTTCGACAGAATGTCATTTGATTCTCTCCTTATTAGAGCTACTGTGGTGCCTAAGGCTGGAAGTTCTAAGACTAGTTCTAAGAGGTCAGTATATTCCATCCAACATATGACACAATTTGAGGACTTGTTGGGAAACAGATGGTATATAAGGGGGCTAAATGCTGCAGGTGACTTTTGCTTTGTTACTCCAGGCACAGTCAGGTTTTATTTAAGGGAGAAAAAAGGAAGGATTGATTATCAATTAAAAAGTGATGGAACACTGTTTCAGGAATATTTTGGAAAAGGTGTTCAGTTGGTGCTTTCATTTATTCGGGGTGATGGCACATTAGCACAGTGGAACACTGTTTTAAAAAACTGTAGAACTTAATGTACGTAATGTTTACATGTACGCACATGTGTTATAATTATGCTGTATGTTAAGAGCCAACCATGTCATCGGCAGTTGCCAGCTTTTGAAAATACTGATATAATGAACAAATAATAAATAAATTTACATAATATTACACACTGTATAATAAGTGTTGGCATTATATGCCCCTTGTTTACATATTGACTATAAATTACATATAAGGTGTAATATAAATAAGTCTTATAAAGATTTGCAAGTACGGACATTATGTCCCTCTTGCTTACATTTTGAACATACATGTTTAACTTTAGTACGAACACAACCTGTATCAGTAAGATCTTCTAAGCGGTTAAGCTTTAGCATTATCTGTTTTAAACTGTCCCGATGATTTGTTGATTTAAAGTAGTCTTGTGTAATAATGTCATTTAATTTTTCTAGACCCTGCTGTGTAAAAGCAGCTAAACTCCCATGTAATTCTAGCATCTCAGGTACGTGGCTTGTTAAAAGGTGTATATAAGGAGTCACTTGCTTGGTCTGATAGACCTCAAGAAATTTCTCCAACCACTTTTTTGTTTTAAGTTCAAAAGTCTTTATTTCTTCTGCGCTCATATAAGCTTTCAAACGTAGCAAGTTATATATTTCAAGAAGTTGTTTCCATATGCTTTGTACTTTGTCCGCATTAGGAAATTGAGGAAACAAAGTTGGTATTTTTATATGTTGAAGTAATTTTAGTTTCTCAGTACCCGTTAAGTCTCTCCACTTCAAATTTTTGCTTTCTTTATCTTGATAGAAATGAAAACTTATTTTACATGTATCATGTAAAAATTTTTCATATTTTGAGATATTTTTTAATTTTTTTAAATCATTGACCTTAGACAACTTTTCAATTCCATCCAACCTACGCAATTCCAGTATAAGTAAATTTACTAACACGTCACATATTCTTAAGAAAAGATGAAGGATATCTGGAACTACATTTTTTATTTCTACCATAGGAAATAAGGGTTGTCGTATACAGCAAAATTTGTCAGTCGGCTTCCTTTTTTGTTTGCTGAGTTCTTGTGTTTCCTTTGTTGTCCGAGCACCATTTTTAGGATCCAAGGCTGACCAGATACCTGTAATATGCTTTTGATCAGACGGGCATTTGCACCACACACAAAAGAAATTGGACGTTGCTGCCTCAATTCCTGTAACTAGTGCTAAAAATTTCCAATCACCTCCTAAGTAAAATTGGACAGTGAACTCTTTACCATCTACATTGATAGATTTTAAATGTCTTAGTTCATCAGCAATATCAGTAAGTGACTCTTGGAGATTTTCATAATCTTCAGTTGTGTTGATTAGTGCAATAACATGACATCCATAAGGGGATGATGGGTTTTCATCTTTAAAATCTATAAGTGAAAAGGCTATCACTACAAGATGAACACTTCGACTAATGGATGTTCCATCACCAGTTATCTTAACATGAATGTGTCTATATTGATAAGATGGGTTTGACAGTAACATGTGACGTATTCGTAATCTGAGGCGTTCTGTTATTGACTGCTGTACTCCTTCAGCTTTCCCCGGGGTGCATTGTAAAATATACTGAGCATTTAGTTGTTTTGCAGTTTTCGAAAGTGAATATGAACTGGGCAGATCTGTTATCATAGACATCTCATGATAAGCTTGATTTGAGATATTAAATCTCTCTTTAACAAAAAGCACTTTATCGACAGTATGTTTCTCACTTAATGATTCACCAGTTTCAGTTTCCTGGTGTCTACCACATGCTACTTGGAAGGTTTCTTCAGTATCTGTATTGATAAGTTCGATGTTCAAAGGTTTAAAACCATCATCTTCACTAAATGATAATGCAGTTTTAACGTCTTCCTTAATCTGACGCTTTCGTTTTCTTTGTTGCTGAACAGAACAGTCAGACCAAGCTTTACGTTTAGGCCTTTTGTTCTCTTTGTCTATCAAGGATACTGACAATCGCTTTTGTGACTGTTCCAGGATTTGTAACTGATTAGTTACTTCATTCAATTTCTTGGTGGTGTCAGCAAGTTTGTCCTCCAAAACCGTATGATGGTTTAATGCTGACACAATTATAGGATTTTGTTGTTTCTTATTCCCAACACTGTATGGAACAAGCTGATTATCAGTGAATTCTATTTTCCATTTAGTAAGTTTCCATCGTTCTATTATGTTGTGTGATCTTCTACCACCACCACTACGAATAGCTTGAGACATTCTCCAAAGCTTAGAAGTAAACATTGCTCTGAGTCGATCAGTAATAATCGCATCACAGTGATGATGTACAAAAGCTTTAACTATCACTCTTTCCACAACTAGCTGCTTTGGTGTGAATGTCTGAGTAAGAGAATCAACTATTTTTACATCCTTGTCTGATTTCAGGTCTAATGTTGGATAGCCTTCCTTATCTGGTTTACTTATATTGTAGAGAAAATAACTGCAGACAAAAGAAACGTCCATATAACTAGCAACAATATGAATCGCCACTGTGCTCTGTTATATGGTTCTATTAATCGAGCACTGACTGAATAGACACATACAAGTAATGCATGCTCTAAACTTCTTGATAACCAATGGAACATTATTACTCTTGTATCTCCATACTTAACTCAGTATATAAGCCATCCGGCAATTTATCGGTAGACACAGATGGCAAGCCGGCTAGTGCAGGCCACCAAAACAATTCACAAGTAGCTAAATATCATCAACACATACTTATAACACGTACTTTCCGACTTCTATCGACTTCTTCGTGACCATTTGACAAATTAGATATCGAGCAGCTGCTTCCAACCAAAAAGGCATAGTAACCGCTAAGAATTTTGCACTCCATGAACGCCAAAATAACAGTTAAATCAATGAATTATTGAAATCCAACCGTATTAGTGCAGTTTACCATTATTCTATTTTGAAAAGGAACTTTTTCTAAACATGGTACAAACCCACAATACATACTATATGGGCGAAATGGTTGTCACGACTGAGTTTCAACTGAAAAGGCGAGAAATTTTCTACAGTCATAACTCCAAAACTTGACTGAAAAAGTGAGTTTATACATTGTATTACTATGACCCGACCGTATTAGTTGACTTCTTAAACTGTGCAAGCTGTTTTTCAACGAAGTACTTAAAAATTCATAAGATACTCAATACATAGCATCGCGTAACCGTAATTGTAGGGGCGTGGCATTTTAAAATAAAATGTATAGGGAATGTATCGCGTATTTTTGATATGGTGTGGTGAATTTCTGCCAAGAAATGCTAAATTTGCTGTTCATTTCACACTAAAGGGCAAATTACTAGTTGCTCAGTTTCAAAGGTAAGCTTGCCATTTGGGTAGCAAACCATGTAACAGAAGACTAGCTTACAGTGTTACACTACAGCTTTAAACAAGTTTCTACTAGCCCATATAGCGTATGGGTTATATTCAAAGAATAAATTTTGTAAAAATTATCTTTTACGTATTTTGTAAACTCTTCCATTTGCCAAACAATCCTCACATTAGTGCTAACTAATTGAGTTGAGTGTGAATTTATTCTATGAGATAAAAGATGAGTACGCAATACGCATAGCTATAACTACAGTATATAAGTATAGTCACAGATCATTTTCAATGGCATACTTTGCTATCTGGGATTGTTGTACAGGAGCAAATTTAAAGTTGCTAGCTATATTAAGTGCCTATACTTTAATTCCTTTGATGCCTTTGATATCATCTTCAAGTGAACATACTATTAAGATAGGGAGTTTAGCAACTGGATGCTGCACACATACAAATTTTCAAGGGATGTAATTTTCATGTTTTTCATGCTCAAAGTGTCATCTGCAAATTTTTTCGTTCTCAAAATTTCACTAGCAAAAGCTACGTGGATAGTTATTTGGTGTACGTTAGTTAATTGAAGAGCAAGCTTAAGGTACATATGGGAAATGGATAACTGTAGCCATTTTTACAGTTACAAGCAACTATGGCAAGCTTTTACTATCTTAAAAGGAAGGAGGACATGAAATTTTCATATTGGTTTTTTGTACCAAAGTTTGATGCTAAAATAAAAAACCATTTTAAATGTTAAAGTGATAAAATAAGCTGTAAAAATATGCTAAAAATCGTATTTTCATACTTTCTTCTGTTTTGCGGTATTGTGTCACAAGTTGAGCACCATAGACAGAGTTGTGCACAGAAGACCTGTATGTGCAAGCTGGCTGATAGAAGCAAGGAGAAAGACAAGCAACATTGTAACCAGTAAATTGTTTTGTTGTCCCCATTGAGTGTCAAGTACGTACGTAATTCAGCAAAGTCTCTTATAGAAGCTCCTAACCCATACTACCTGTGGATGCAGAAATAGGTCACAGCAAAAGTTCAGTTTCAACAAGGCTTCAGTAAGAATGTGGCAGTTAGGTCACAAACTTCATTGCAATGGAGTAGCTACATAGGTCAAAAAGGCACACCATAGCATGGTCAACTGAGAAAGAAATTCAGCAATGGCATGTTGAGCTGTATTAAGTGTTACCAATCCATAGCGTACGTATGCGTATGATGAAAACTATGCTCTTGTATAGGCAAAACAGTCAACCAAGAAGAAGACCCAGAATCCTAAGGCTTTGCCACAACGACATGCAGGGATGGAGGAAGTTGCTCATAAAGAGTCTGCTGTAACTGCTCCTGATTACTATTCTTGATGGTCTGTTTCAACGGGTGCACTTGGTCATGATTAACACTTGGAGTTGCACATTGTACAGTGAGATAAGAGCAACAAGGAAAGAAGTCAACTTCTCCGAAACACTTAAACTGGGGAGTGAAACCTTACAAGGTTTGCCACCAAGTTATACCACAGGTGTTGCCTTCAGTACTGAAATGGTCACCACCTTATTGGGGCTCACATGCTTGGATGGTACTGCTATCCCCATCAACTGAAAATAATCACTTTTACAAAACCTGAAACATGTATAAAACTGCATATTGTACATTTCATTTGTGTTATGTAACCAATGATGATTACTACGTAATTTGATATACCCACAAACCACAATATAGCCAAAATATCTTCCTGTTCTCTGTGTGCTTCCCTAATGGTAGTTTTATTATATATGTATGTATGTATTGCTGTGACTACTTCCCAAACTTCTTCTGTTGGTCTTTGTGCGTAGGAACCTTTGTAGCTATAATTCTTAAAACTATCAATGGTACATTCAATTCTAAAAGTAACACGGTATCTATTTTGCATTACAATAGCTATTGTGTGTACAAAACTTAAAAAAATGTATGTGTGTACAGTTAAAGTCTACCTACCTACGTAACTACATATGTATTATGTATTACTATAACAACTATACCTACGCGTACGTACATATTACAATTATGTAATGTACAGTAAACATCGTATCTATTATTGAAAGAAATCAAGTACATGTCAAAGTAGACAGTCAACAGAATACCTATCATATCAGTGAAAATGAAGGGCATGCTGTACGTAAGTACATGTGTACATACATATGTATACAATTTAGAAAATGTGAAAATTATTTGTGCAATTAATTAAATTTTTGTGGGTCAAGGATGCCCACAAAAAATTATAAATAATTTAATTTGTATTATTTATAATAAATATACATAGCAAGCTACAGCATGCCATTTACTATACTGCAGCTAGGTCTATAACTTGATCTCTGTGTATACATACATACGTACGTATATGCCATAAAAGTATACTACAGTATGTACGTACGTATAATATAATTATATACAAGTCATAATGGCATGCATGTCATAAGTGCAACAGTTGCGTGAGGGAATAACCATGTTTATCAATCTATACGTATTTGAATTACTGTTATTGGTGAAAGCCTCTTGCCTGTATAGGCAAGAATCTTTGAATAGATTACTCCAGTGATTATCATATCACATCTGATATGGTTTATGTAGGTAAGTATCTACGTATATATGTAGTTAGCTCTAGCTAGCTACATGTTGATAAGGCTCGATTTGGATGAGAAGACCCTCTTCATAGCTAAATGCATGGTGAGATATGAAGAATTCCTCTATAGGAGATAACACACATGCAGGTACGTACATAGCCATCGTAGTTAGTCGATTTCTTCTTGAAATATTTGAACAGGTACATCAAGGCATGGCATTGCCACAGTTGTCACGTTGATACGCACATGCAGATTCGAATCAGTGTGTTTACGTGTATAGCTGGAGTGAATTTTAAGAGGCTATCATAAAGTAGTTCGTTTATTTGTTCAAAGAATATTCGAATACCTATATTCAGATTTTCTTTTCACCCCTAGTTTCTCTAAGTATGCATGTACGTACTTGCATACATATGGTCTACTTCACCAGCTATTGCCTGCATGGTCTCCAATTACTGTAAGAGGCCATTGCTCTAAAGTACGTATAGTTTGCAGCCTCTACGTATGTTGATGAATTGCTGTTAGTCTGTCAATGTTCAGAAGATGTTCACGCATGAGTGCCTCGTAGCAGTGATGAGAGATAGATAATGCTATTGGGCATATACGTATGTAGCTGCTAAGTATACATCACAAAATTATCATGATTTAGCATAATATGAAGACATTGTAGCTATACGTAGTTCTATAGCTTCTAGAATACAAAAGTTCACAGCTGAAGTTTTAATACCCCAGCAATCCATTTGTTTATGGACATACATAGTAAAGCTGACCCCTTAGCATCTGTTCAGTCCCATGCAAGCCATGCATTTACGTATACGTATTTGACCTTACATTCATGCAGATTTGTAGATACAGTATACATAATTAGCTATACGTACATATGACATACCGGTATAATAGCAATTCGTCGTGTTAGTTATGTACGTATAGATAAAGACGTCACATAGCTACTTATACAATTTGTTAACTGTTTTATGTGACATAGTTACATATATAGCTATATAATTATTGGAGTGAACACGCACAAGCTACATGCAGATGTACACACACACACACACACACACACACACACACACACACACACACACACACACACACACACACACACACACACACACACACACACACACACACACACACACACACACACACACACACACACACACACACACACACACACACACACACAAACACACACACACACACACATGCATAATAATTGTACTCTCATACATACACATACAAAATCAATATCAAGAAATCAAGCACCATGCAGCATACTACAGCTAGCTACGTATAATGCACTACATACCTTCAGAGATTTGATCATCTTGGACACTTCTCGTATTGGTGGCCGTTCATCAGGGTCATCATCTAAACATTGCATCACCATTTCTTTGAGTACAGCAGCTTCTATGGTCATCGTGTCCAAGTATTGCTGACGTCTCTCTACTTCAGATAGGGAAATCATCTTTTTGGTGTTGGGGTCTCTTTTCTTATGACCACTTGGTGTTGGCCATTCTTCACTGAAGAGATGCAGGGTTATCCCACCGAAAGAGAACACATCTACTGGAGTGCCATAAACTGGATCCTTTTCATCCAGGGCCTCTGGTGGCATAAAATGGAGAGTCCCTGGAGCTGTTGTCAACCTTCTCTTGGTCTGCTCGCTGTCAGCTCTTATCATCTTAGCCGTACCCAGATCACTAATCTTTGCTACAAGGTTACCCCTCCCGCTGAGTAAAACATTATTTGACGAGAGATCACGATGAATTACGGCAGGACGACGACCGTGAAGATGGCTCAAACCAAGCGATACATCGTGCAGAATAGATAACTTTGTTTTTATGGCAATCTTGGACTGGTTATCCCTTATAAAGAAAGTAAGGCTCGTGTCCATCAATTCCATCACCATAATCGGAAGGTCAGTTCTTGGATCAGAGTAGACATCAGACGGCTTGGCGTAGTAGACGCCCATAAACTGAACAATGTTCGGATGGCGTATCAAACTGGAGTGATAACATTCTCGTATAAAACCATCTTTGATCGCTTTCTTTTCTTCCGGACTGACACCATCAATAAGGAGGGAATGAATCTCTTTGGCGGCACAAGGTAACCCCAGATGATCGACAGTGAACACTTTCCCGTAAGCGCCGCGCCCTAATTCTTTGTTCTGAGGAATAACATCTTCTAAAGCAAGATCCTTCAGTTGATCGCTGAGGTCTACATTGTATAATGGGTGGAGCCGCAAGGAATTCACGCAAAGTTTAAATTTATCATGCACGTTGCATATTTTTACGTGCAGCATGCAGCTGCAGCTCCACCCATTATGCAATCGGCATCTAAGAGATTTAGCTTAGCTAGCTATTTATACACCTATCAATGTCAAGTCCCACTCCCCCCCTCCCGCGCATAGATCGGGATTTGTGCGTCTTCTGTCAGAAATAATATAATATACTGTACTCCCCACTAGTGGGGATTTTGTAATTGTACTGGAATTCAAATAGCATAATAATTATAATTATATACAAATCTCCACATTGCCCCAGGGTAGCTATTGAGTGCATCTAGAGAGGGGCATTGTAAAAAATAATTGCACCTGGGGTGTGTCCTTTGAACAACAAGTTGTACAAATCCCCACCTATGCCCGGGAGGGGGGAGGTGGGGCTTAACATTGATAATAGTAAACGATCGCCGGCAATGCCTCCCAAAAAATTTAGTTAAACGGCAAATGGGCTACTATTATGCAACACAAGCATAATTATATGCAACAGATCAGCTGCAAGACGTAGCAGACATGCATTACATAACATAATAATTATTATAACTACTGATTCAGATGTCATTACAGCCATTTTACAAATTTTCTGTATCTAAAAGTAATGCAGTTATTGTTGTTATTATTGTTACAATCGAAAAATGTAAAACGGCATCTACATGCAGGCTTATAGCTAGCTATTTAGCTGTAGTAAACGATCGCAATGCCTCCCGTGTAATTATTACTATTAAATGTACTAGTTCAGTAGTGTGTATAACACAAGCAACAGATCAGCTACAAGGCGTAGCAGACATACGCAATATTATAAGCCATTACATAATAATTATGCATATAACTACTGAAGTTTACGTATAGTAGCTAGCTACGTACATTACAGCCATTTTACAATTTCAAGTTATGTGTCTAAAGTAATACAGTTATTGTTGCAAGCCTCTAGACTATGTAGCTACATAGCAGCTAGGAAACTCGAGCTATTTAAGTATATGTTATATCACAGCAGGAGTATGATATCTTTGTTATTACACGAGTCCGAGGCGGAGCCGAGGACGAGTGTTAATAACAAAGATATCATACTCCTGCTGTGATATAACTGGCTTCTTTCCCACCAAAGACTTTAAGAAAGCTTTGACTAATAAAAGAAATTGCTGATGTGTTATAGTGTTAAACACCTTGCACCTTACTGTACAATAACTTAGTTATTGCCCGGGCAATAACTAAGTTATTGTACAGTAAAATCCTTTGATGTATGGCTTCAGTGGGAAAGAAACAGCTATAATGACTAGCCATATAAGCTTATAGTTACAATGCAACTGTATTTCATACATGTGTGTTGTATGAATTATATAACACAGCTATAGGAGTCACTGATACATAGCTACACCGTAGGTCACAAATATTCTGTTGCTACAGGTAATATGTAGCTAGATTACTATATATATTAATTGATTGATCTTCTACCTGTATAGTTATACTAATATGATAAATTTAACTAGTCATGTGATGCTGATGGGAGGGGTCAAGAGTTGTCAGTTCTTTAAGGTGACCAGTTCTCTCCAGCCATATCTGTAAAGAAATAAAGTAAGTTATAATGCTATACTATAATTTAATGTCAAAAACATACCGATTATTGCACTAGATAACAGCATACATACGTATATAAATCATGTAGTTAATATATGGTGTGTTCTACGCATAGGCGTGAGAAGGTGCTCTAAAGTGGGGGGGCCAACATTTGGTTCAGCTTTAATAAAGCTCAGTATACTTTGTAAGTTTAGCTATGTAAATAAGTAACAAAATATTGTCTTTGAAAAGTGGGGGGGGGGGGCATGGCCCCCCTGCCCCCCCAGGGAACACGCCTATGGTTCTATGTATATCCATATTCTAATAATTATCCATAGTCCAATGTACTGTGTTTTATTACCTTAAACTGAGCTTGAGCTGCAACTGTCAACTGTTCTGTTTGTTCATTGGACAGTTTAGCTTTTTCCAACAGTTCAAACCATTCACTACACATCCTACACAAGCACATCTTGTAATGTTTCCACATTCATTAGAAACTACACAACAGTAGCTATGGCCCTTCATCTGTTACTTGTACATTTGAAATACTAAGTTCAAACACACTGTTACTATATACAACCACTGTAAGTGGAGTTAGATGGAGCAGTTTCATTAAACATAGTAATTTTTATATATAAATTCAAGTAGAGCTGAGCGATACTGCCATTTCAGTATCACGATCGATACTTTGTCAAACATTCACGATACGATTATTTCACGATATATTTCATTGGCCTTAGGTTTCATGTATTTCTGCAATACCTTACAAATTTTACAACACACTCTTTTTATTTGTTTCGAATCTTTCGATGTATTTGCCATTCTTGGTTGGAAAGCATTTCTGCTTTCATATTTCAATTTTGAACCTTACTGTATCCATCAATATTAATAAAAACCACTGGCATGTGTATCATCATTTGATGCATAGCCCTATTCGACGGGTATCGCGATAGTTACTAGCAAAAATCACGATATTGATATTTATTTAATATCGCGATATATTGCCAAAACGGTAGTATTGCTCAGCCCTAAATTCAAGGGCAAAATTTTTTTGTGGATAAAGTATCCGTTTATCCTCACTTTTTTCTTCTTTCTAGCTCTTCCTTATATGGAGATGGAACCTCACATATTGTTTCATCCTGAGGTCACATGATCAACACAACATCACATGATCATTAGACACACCCACTTTAACACTATTTCCTTGGAATGGTATACTGATCAGTGAGAACATGTCAGATGGTACAAGTTGCCACACTTCTGACACACCTTCATAATCTGTTGTAATGACATAACAATGACAACATAATTTAATGATATTTATACAAATCACCTCCAACAATAGTGGGTGTGTTCCATCGGTTGGTAGTTGGGTGGAGCCCACACTGTCTCATGTGATCCTCCAGTTGATGATAGTTGGTATTGTGGGGGCCAAACATCAGGTGGGAGTTGCCCCCCAAAATTAGTGGACAGTGAGACACGCACAAATAAAATTTACAATGAGAAGATGAACTACAGTAGGATAAGATAATTGATACTCCATTATGATTATATTGTGTTCTGTTAATGTAGCTGCTCACCTGATGTGTACGGATTGGCATGCTGTCACCATGGTAACATTCTCACACTTGTTGACAACAACAGTAGTGTGTACAGCTCCCAACACCAGAGTACAATTGACACACCTCTCCAACCTTACACTACTGTAGACAATATAATATCTGTGTTTATAATACTGTTACGTATTTCAGGGATTAGAAACGAACAGGCAGCAAATATTATTCGCGTTACAGCTGACGTCACAAAACATGTTTCATCTAGTGCCTACCGTGTACATTTGAGAGTCAGTGTAAAATAAATCTTGTTCTTATGAAGCATCCATAGTATACAAAAGGAAACTGAGGGTTTTATCGCATACCCGCATACGTAATTGATCAATTCCATGAAATTTGCTAATAAATATGCACTCGTGTACGCACTACAGGTACACAAAGAATTCCATATGCTGTCTAAATTTTACTACAAGGCATTATTTAGCTGCCGTAAATGATACCCATCTTGATGCACGATAATATCACTAAGCAAAATATCCAGTAAAAACCTCGGAAGAAATATCCAGTTGCCTCCTAGAGGTACACAGCGCTTGCGCATTTATGAATATAAATACTAACTGCCCTACAGGAAATAATCACTAAGATAACATCATTTGCGTTCGCAAGAGCTAATTCATTACAGAAATTCACCTGTAACTACACAAAATCACTTCCCATAAGAAAACAGGAATTTGGATAGCCGTAACACGGAAAGTTTGGGTGCTCACCATAACAAATACATAGTAACAAATCACGTGATGTACTTCCGTTTCCAATCCCTGTAACGGTTATTATATCTATGGTATAACATACGTAGGTACGTATGTACTCAGAGGCGGCTCTGGCATACCGGCTGGTACGGTTTGGGCCGGTCCACTTTTTGCATTTTCTCATAGTTAAATAATATTATATCAATTTATAATTACCAAAACTATAAGATCGCTATACAAAAGCTATCAACTACGTAATTACCTTTCAAAAAGCAGTTCTTTAATATATACATCCATTACCGATATCTTTTTATTGCACACCCATATCACGTGATTATGTTAAAAGATGGAATCGTCCGCGTGCTCTTCAGCTGCTACTTCATTCAGGCAACTTCATTAGAAGTCTCTACGCCTCACCAACCAAGAACATTTTCCCAAACGTGAATTTGGTAAATCCAAGCGGGTAAGAAGTATTTGGGAAGTTTTAGCTTTTACAATATATTTATTAGGTAGCTACGTAGCTATATGCAGTTTTTTAGTATTTAGCAATATATTATAGCTTTTTAGTCTTGTACATGTAGCTATATTGAGCATTGTAACCATTTTAATTATGAATTGCCCTAAAATTACAATGTATTCTAATATTTTTGTGCATCCCTTTTTTTGGAGTGGATTGGGAGCTTCAGTTGGCCTGACCAGTCCCTAGTTGCCACAGCCACCTCTGGTACTTAGTCAATTATAACATACTTGATGCTAATATAGCACTTGGCTTCACCTCATGCTATATTAGCCACCTCATGCATACCCCATAACCCATGCTTTGTTTTGTGTACATTACTGGCGACAATGCCTTAACTATGACATATTTGTAGTCTGTAAGTATCTACATACAGTACATATTTATAATTTTATACAAATTTCTTAGGGATTAAAAATCCAACTACACATCTTTACTAAATGCATACACTACAACTATGTATGTATGTTATTTAAAGCACTTCACTATACCCCAGTGTTTCTGTTGGTTACCATATACAGTGTAATCATGAAATATCAACATAAATTTTATATCATACAGATAAACTGTTAAGAATTATCATACCTTAGCGGAGCCATGATGTAAATGTAACTATGACGACAGGATTGTATTCTAATATGTGCAAAATTTAACTCATCATCTTGTAGTGCCATTGTCTGTTTTGACAGTCCAGCAACCAGCATACACTGGTGTCTGAAATAATAAGAATACAATCATACAATAGATAATAATTGTATAACTACAACAAAAAGTGTTCTTGTAGCTCATTAAAACACTATGGCTTACAATTGTTAACACATGTATACAAATATACCATAACATTTACCACTCAGCTGCTTTGAGTATGTAGTTCATAATGTGCCAATAATTATACAGCTTCAAATAAAGGCCCTGACATCACCAGTTTATATACCGTATAGCGGGAAAGTTTGGCGGCGAGAAAGTTTGGCGAATTCACTGTTATGAGTGTTTGGTGAGGAAAAGTTTGGCAAATGGATAGATTCAGCCATGAAGTAATAATTATAAGTAAAAATTTGGTTTAGCGAATCACGGACGATTCGCCAAATTCTCCAAACTTTTCCCCCGCCAAACTTTCCCGCTATACGGTAATATATAAACGAGCCCAAGTATATAATACCACAAAGCTTAATCTCCTCTTGGCTTGTTGTAATGGGGACAAGTTTATATTTGAGGGAAAGTAGTACCTGCACGGTGATATTTGAGTGTTAGAGAAGACACGTCCTCTACCATCAGACTTGTATACAACAGTAGAGGAGTCTCTGTTACCACTGAGTAATGATGTGATGCCATGACAACTAGTGCTCATGTGACCCCTCAGCCACACCTCAAATAATGAAGCTGAAAAACTGGTAGACATCTAAGCAATAAAATAGGTAAATATCTATTAGTTCTAATAAATGCTCACCTTAGAAAAACCTGACTTACATAATTCAGATTTCATGGTTGCCAATGACAACACAGAACACACACCCTTGTTGTCAACAGATCCACCAATCAACAAATCCAGTGCAGCCACGCCCTCTTCAGTGATCACAGTATCAGTAGCCCCACCCTCTATTTGTGGAATAATATACAAACAGTGATACACAATTACTCTACTCACCAGCTGGATGTGTTAACAATTGCAGTATATCTGACAAGTGAGATGTGAGGAATAACAAGTGACTACGCTCCTCTGTCCACTACAGGAAGATGAATGGAGTTAACTATAAATCATTACTAAAACTTTCAATACAATAAACAATCTTTGCTACAACAAACCGATGAAACCATGCATGAATGAAGGGTTCTAATGTAGGTCCTTGGCTTGGTGAACACCTCGTACAGGCTGTAAACGTCCTTCATGCAGTGTCTAACTGGTAAAAATAGTGTAGGAGCTATACGCGCTATTTGTCTAGTCTGGTGAAGGAGCGGGCAGCGCCAGACTATTTGGTAGGAAGTACAAAAATACCGTAATTTTTTCCACAACATATTGCAATATGAAATTTTCAATACCACCCATCCCTACACATACGTACACAGATGCACGCCTAGCTACACTGTACACAGACGCACACCTACACACACCTCTCATAGTAACAGTTTATAGGAATACGTAATACACATTTCATCATACATACAACACAACTGCTATTGTTATTACCTTTGACTTCCTCTCCTGCTCCATAGAAGGCCATCTGTTGTATATAGCTCAGGATACAATAACAAACATGGAAGGTAGAAATTAAGACAGGTCCAAATTTTCTTGCTATATATATTGTATTATAATATTAATGCTTATTTCACAAGTGCTTGTTAACAGCAACCCTTATATGGCAAGGTAGCTGTATCATTCCTAAAACATACAAATCTATTAATCTACATATTTGTCTAGTGGCTGCTGTGAACGCAATAGTAGAAGTGTTAACAACTTATCAAGTTTCTCACCATTTTCTATGTAGCTAGAAGAGAAAGGGAAGAAGCTTTAATCAGAACAACGGCTTCATGTATGTACGTAGGTACATACATATGCGTCATATGTGAAAAATTGGGGCCATACTCCTGACGCTAGTGGATTTTATGGAAGGATGCTAGACAAAAAACATGTACGTACGTATGTATATAGATTTTTAAAAATTTTAAAATTCCCTACTGATTGCATTAATAGCATTTTCATAAAATGTTTTACTAATGCATTTCAGTGGATAAGCCCGTAAGGCATGTTATGGAGGTATAAAATATTTAGATTTAATTTTTGTGACAATCCTTACTTATCAAGTACAACTGTACTTAAAGGATGCTGGTCATTGACAATGGATGACTTGAGAGAAACACGTGGAGCATTTTGTATGTAAAGAAATAGAACAAACTTCAACAGATCAACTGACAGTTTCTTCCTAGCACTCAGCTCTGTAGAACACACACAGTTACAGTAGTACAGTGACCAGTAGACATATAAAGTATTGTCACCTTTGTGTACTGTACTGATGTCACTGACTTTCCTCATTGCTGTGAACTTCTCCTCACTATGATCATCATTCAGTTCAGGTATGCAACCATAAGTCTCAAAGTATCTACATAGTACACAACACAGTGAAAACACCTACGTACATACACAAGTGTATGCTGGTTCATTGTGACTGTATATACATACACAGCACACAGATGTGATAAATACGTACGTAAATGTAGTAGAACGTTTAAAATTTTTGCCTTGCTATTCCTTGGCATGCCCAATTTAAAACTGAACTGCTCCATCTCGTTAGTAATGTACAACTAGTTAAGCACCTTTTACTGTGAAATGAACGGCTAATACAGCATTACCTTGCTCTTCTTTGGAAGGAAGTCATGGTGCACTTCGTTTCTAAGGCCCCGCCCATCAATAATAGCAAGTGTCATATAAAGAAGCTGAAAAGCAGTAGGACTTGTTCATTTCACATGAATGGTTTTTAACAGCCTGAGGGGCATACACACACAGAGGCACACATACGTACGTCTAACTATAAGAAACCAGGCAGTGCTGCTGGTAAAATATTCCATACAAATGTACTTCCTATGCTTCACATGTGATGAATATGTAATAATGACACAGTGTTCATGTTTCATATCATATTACTATAGTTGGTTCGCGTTCACTGTGCGGTTGAGCCGGCTGAAATGAAGCCATTTAAGATCAAAGCGTTTTGGACATATGTTTCTACGTCACGGTTTTAATTATGCGTAATGTGCGCGCACAAAGGCTCACGTTTGCAAAAATGGCGTCTTCACCAAGACCTGGGTTATACTGTTTTAAAGAAAGAAAAGCGCTTCTGGAGCGACTATAAGTATGTTTAATGAAAATATGTATCGATAAACCAAGAATGGCGAGGTAACATAAGCTTTAGTGTGAACGATAAAATCAAAATGAATTGGTAAGTCGCGTTATATGTATAGCACTGTAATTACACTAGATTTACAGTACCTTCTGTGGTATCTTCGAGCAAACAATTCACTATTACCGACGAAAATGTATGGCGCTTATTATTGCTGATGAAATATTGGCGCGTCTACTTGGCTTTATACGTCACGAACATGTGTTAACTCGGTAACTTCAAAGGATTGTACTTAAACGGCTTCTACATAGGAAATGTATGGCAAAATTTAAAAGCTCCATAACTTCCAAGCGCTGGCTCCAGCTGAAGCGCTTCTTTTATAATCGTCTCTGGCATTTGACGGGCTTCACGATTATCTAAAAAAAATTATTCTAGCTCGTTCTTACCGGAAGTTATTAAAGAATTACGGACCGCACAGTGAATGCGAACCAACTATAATGAAGGTCATAATCACTGACTTATCACATTGTCATGTTGTACTTTATACTATAACAAGTAACACTATACCAATACTTGTACTACTCATGACACCTGTATAATACCGTAAAGCTGGAAATTTTCGGGGGACAAAAATTTTGAGGTTTTTGCGGATTTTGTTCTATCCTCGAAATTTTATATCCTCAAATTTTTGCTTACTTAAAAGAGATTAATATGGTAAGTAGCTAATCCTCAAAAATTTATTCGTGAAAATTTTTCTAAAGCCTTATCAACGAAAATCTTATCCCTCGAAAATTTCCAGCTATTACAGTAGGTAATAAGTACGTATGTGAAGTTTAATTACGTCATTACATAACATAACTCCTTAACGGCTATAAGACCTTTTAAACTGTAGGGTCCAAGATAAGGGGAATAAAGATATGTATGTAGCTATATAGTATATTTTTACACACTGACATCTCACTTATATATATACATAGTTTAGAGAAATCAGTGATCCAGTCAGCTTCTAAATTTATAATACCCAGAGCAAGATGCCTACTAAGTTATGTAGTTGCATCAACAAGTTTATGTTCACAAGGAGGGTGACAAAATGATACAATATGGCTTTATGAAGATGTCATACATAAGGAACACAAAGTAATACAAATAAAATGATTTTAACTAAACGTGTAGTGAAATGAACCAACTAATAGAGCATTGCATCTTAACTTGGCATTAAGAATACCGTCTTGATGTGGACTCCCCTAGAAGTGGATTGAAGCTATTTGAGCAATGTCTAATATTAAAACCACATTCACATGAATATACATATATACCCTAAGGGTTGAACATATACACACACACACAATGACAATGCAAAACAAGAAACCTGCACATGACAGTGCCTCTGGTTCAAACAGTCTTGAAACTACTTAATACTACGACATAATATGTAGACATTTACATGTGACACAATATATACATACAGTCATATAACACAACTAACATATTAAAGGATTGGCTATACATTACAACTCACACCCAGGCTAGCTCCTCAGTCAATCGTAACTTTTGCTTGGCAAAGCCCAACCACTGTGAGTAACTATAGACAATAGAGTTAAAATATCATTTCACAAAAATTAAACAAGCATAGTCAAGAAGTTAATATTTGTACACATGTAGTCAATTAAGCTACTTATACAATACGAGTTATATGAATATAATTGTAACTTAATTTTATTTCAGTTTAAAGAGCCAGTGCAGTTATGTCTATGTGAAAATATAAACATACTACTAATTACAAATTTTGAGACACCTACGCATGTGCATTAGGTTTCATTTTAAATGTCCTACTAGCTTACATACATGCATATACATACATACATACATGCATACATACGTATGTACGTACGTATGTATGTATGAAAACAGACCATTTTAACAGGTGGGTTTTATCTGCCCACCACTACGAGACACAATTTCCTACGCAGCTCACACACAAGGATATAATCCACCCACGATAAGTTATAATGAAGACAATGACAACAATAAAATGTGTAAATGGAACAATACATGTACTACGTATATTAATATTATTATAATGCGTATACTAGCATACTCATGTAACATACAGTAAATGATAATAGAACAATTGTTGTTGCTACGTACATGTTATCTTGCAATCTAACGCTATGGTATATTGTGTGTTGATCAATATGTGGCCTGATTTAAAAAAATCAAATGATTTGTGTCATTGTTAAACCAGGCATGCACCGGCCGAAGGCTGGTTTCTTGAAATTGTTTTTGTCCGCGAAGTCAGTATGCATGTGTGTGTGTGTGTGTGTGTGTGTGTGTGTGTGTGTGTGTGTGTGTGTGTGTGTGTGTGTGTGTGTGTGTGTGTGTGTGTGTGTGTGTGTGTGTGTGTGTGTGTGTGTGTGTGTGTGTGTGTGTGTGTGTGTGTGTGTGTGTGTGTGTGTGTGTGTGTGTGTGTGTGTGTGTGTGTGTGTGTGTATTTGTGTCCACCCCCAAAGCTATTAAAAATCATTTACATGAAATGAAGTCTGAATAACCAATCAAACAAGTCCTACTACTTGCTATCGATATTACTGATGGGTGGGGCCTCAGTAACAGTGTGCAAAATAACAGCCTGACAAAGGACATTTTCCAGATTAATACACTATTTGTCAGGGCAATTTTAAAATTGTACGGAAAAGATGTCCTGATAAATTTTAACAAAGGCTGCTGTGAGACTATTGAGAGATATGTACATAATTTAAACACATTGCCTGGACAAATCTGCACATTTCCATGCAAATTTTATAACCTTCTGACAGTGTGTCACCTTGTAGCTACTACAAAAGTTATTTCGCACACTGCAGTAACGAAACATGCTGTAAGTTACTGCCAATTAAAAGAAGAGCAAGGTACTGCAGTGTTAGCCATCCGTTTCGGTGTACAGCCATTTAATCAGCTGTACATTACTAACAAGACAAAGTGCTTCAGTTTTAAAAGTGGGTGTGTGATGCGGGTTGCGGAGCTTATGAAAGAAGACTGGCCTATAGTGTTACAGTAAGAATGCTGGCTTAAAACAACTTTATACTACTACTGAAAAGTTTTATCACTAAAGTACTGGAGTATAAAGCAAAACAATTAAAGTTGTATGTGTTACTATGTTTTCCTTAGTGATGAGTCTTTGCTCACGTAACGTCATTAATTGCTATTACAATGCATTGAATAGCAATCGATTAACAGTGGTATAACTTACACAGCGCCTGGTTATTAGATGGTAATGTTTTCTGTTGCATTATCAAGCGTGCATTGCTTATACTGTATTTTAGCCTTGAGAAATATAACAGTTCTCGATTCTTATACATAGATCTGGTCATCACATGTAGTTATAATTGAGGGATCACCAACGAAGCAAAATCACGTACGAGATTTCAATATTTCAAGATTTAAATTGTACTTTAAATATTTAAAAATAAGTTTGAGATTTCAGAGGATTTCGCTTGAGCATAATTCTACTATTTTATCAACCACTATAAGTCCCGCATATTAACTCAATTATTATCATATCCGGAAACTTATTGGCCTGCGATAAGCCCGATAAAACTGTGTAACAGAAACATATGTCACCAAGGACCAGTTTTAGAAGGTACGTAAGCGTGTAAGATATAGCTTTTGTAGCCATTTACGTATTCATCAGGTTTTCTACTGGCGCTACACGCCATCTTTCAAAATGAAGCATAGAGGTATGTAAATAAGTTGCTCCAGTGTGGACTTAAAATTTCTCACAATGACTTTACACTATAAACAGTAGAAAGGATCAACTGGTTGAGCGATAGAGGTGCTATAATCTTGGAAGTGAAGGCAGTAACTAACAATGGTGAAACTTGAAGTACAGCTACAATGGAACTTTTTTGTCAAAAGAAACCACCTGGAGAATGTTCTGCTGGATACCATGGATTATAGTGATAGTCATTCTTACCTTTGGCAATTTATTTATTGTGTAAAATACTTAAATACAGTTTTTGTTTTGCTCATAACCTTATTATTACACTCGTGAATTTAATGAATTTTTGTATGCAGATAGAGTACACCTTGGGGTATCACTATCAGAGTTGGGGTCGTTACTTTTAAAAAGTAACTAGTTACATATTACTCGTTACTTTCAGGAAAAGTAACTCGTTACAGTTACATATTACTCTCCCACAAAAGTAACTAGTAATATATTACTAGTTACTTTTTTCACTAAACTACTATAAAGGTCACTTATTTGGTGGTAAAAATTATGTTTTGGCACCGATTTTGTGATGATAAGTAGAGTATTTTACATGAGATATGTCTGTGTAACAGTACTCATGATTGCTAACACAATTTATAAAGGAAATAACTATTAGTGAATGGACTTTTATACAGAAAAACACGGAAAGTAATATAACTAATTGTAAATCTTTATAAAGTAATATTATTACTAGTTACATATTACTTTTGAGAAAAGTAACTCGTTATATTACTTAGTTACTTTGAAAGTAATATATTACGTCACTAGTTATTCATGCCCTCGGAGGAGGACACACACACACACTCACACTTACACACGCACACACACACACACACACACACACACACACACACACACACACACACACACACACACACACACACACACACACACACACACACACACACACACACACACACACACACACACACACACACACACACACACACCAAACACACACCCACTCACAAACACACACACACAAACACACACACACCCAAACACACACCCACTCACAAACACACACACACAAACATACACACAAACACACACACACTATACACACTAACAAACGCTTTTTGGGAAAGTAATCTCTAGAAACCAGGTGCGCATCAGCCAAAGCGCGTGCCTGGTTTAAAAAAATGTTTCAGTATAAGATATTATTAGTCTCGTGAACCAGACCCTATTTCTCCGCAGGGCGCTTATCGATTGGAGATTATACCGCAGGGCGCTTATCGATTGGAGATTATAATCTCCAATCGATAAGCGCTCTGCGGAGAAATAGGGTCTGGCTCACGAGACTAGGATATTGCATAGGAAACATGATGTTCCTAACAAAGGATTTACAAGGATACAATAGTATTTATGATGAAACACATAAGGAAGAAAATAAGTTGGCAAGACTTCTGAAATTCCTTTGGCATGTCATAGGAATCTTGCCAACTCCTATGCATGCTACGTATGTTTCAGTGGAAGTTCCTAAGATATTTCATGTGACATTTCCAAGGAGATTTCCAGTCATTTCAATACAGGACACGTCGTTTTTCCTGTGTACCACAGATTAGATATATTATTATCGATTTAAGGGGTTGCACAAAAGGAACTAGCCTGCACGAGGTGCTTCCCCATAAACACACATACACAGATGCAACAACACAGTATACAATACAGCTGCCCTGACAAATTATTTTACTGTTTACACGCTTACATGTTCGCCAGCACGTGATCAACAAGGTATGATTCATACTGAAATCCTTCATCCTAAGTTACATGTCCACTAGCTCCTTCCATAGACGGTGCCATCTCGACTGCCATAGTAACCACAGTCACTCGAAATTGATATATTCTAACAAATTCATGCAGTGTTGCTAGTAGTCTCGCGTGGCCAGACCGCTTTTTTCCGGAAAAAAAGCGGTCTGGCCACGCGAGACTATGTTGCTAGAGGTTCGGCTAGAGGAGTCATTCCACCTATCGATCCAAGAAGACAGACCTAGGTGAGGGATTTTTGAACTAAAAAAGGTAATGTATATGCCATAATATGGGCATGCGCATTCCGCTAATATACTGACATGCACTAACCTTAGATCTCACCTTAGATACTAAATACGCACGTAGTCAACTAACTAGTAATTTGCAATAATGGGCTAGCTACAAACGGTTGACTGAGACAAAAGGCTTGAGCCAATTGTACCAGAAGAATTGTGAGGCATTGAGCATAATCCGCATTGATATTGTGGAAGTGCTTGAGAGATTGCTGAGCATGACTTTGGATAGCGTAGACTTGATTTGGAGCAGTGCTCAAAAGCATAATTGGCGCAAGCCTAAAATACAAAACCATATTGCATTACTTTAAGTAATTATTGCCCATGTGATAAAATTATAAGTTTGTTCTCCTATTACCCCTCAGGCGTACTGCTCATAAGATTGTAGTATAGATTTGAGTTATTTCAAAGGTGTCATGTATATGTTAGGGAATTTATCTACCATATATACGTATCATAGTCATACATAGCTACGTACATAGCTATACCAGCCATATAAACATTAACCCGTTCAAAAGGCTGTTACGTACGTCGGAATAATTTTTAGCACGATGCTAAGAATTGTAATCCTAGTAATATTCTAGCAAGTAAATATTGGAGCCTTGGATGACAAGTGTCAAATAAAGCAGAACAATATATTCTAAGAGAACAGTCAATATTCTATTGAAGCAGTGAGGTTTAGAGAGTTTTCTAATAGAGAATTCAGATTTAGAACTAAACTAGCTTTAGTATACTTTTAAGAAATAACTGTAGAACAAGAATATTGCAATATTGTTATCTCAGTCCTGCTTTCAAGAGCTAGCTCATGTCAAATATCTCAATGTGGGCTATTTTTGTCAACGCCATCACAAAAGAAACAAGTGATGTTTTACCATCTACTTAGCTAAAATCATGCGCTATGTAAGGTAGACTACGTATCTATTGTTAAGAATATTCAATGACGTCATGAGCTAATAATGTACTCCATGACTTGAGAAATCATGTAAAATAATTATTTTGATTATTATTTTATTTATTTTAATATAATGTACATGACTCAAAAAGAGTATTATCGTACATATTAGCTACATATATAATTAGTTAAACTATTATAATAATATTGGTAACTGCATGTAAAGAAAATTACATTAGTAAACCTAACTTAAGAGTTTCCAGTGTCGCAGCGTAGACCACATGTGGTGGTAAGGTGTTCCGTATCCTGATGGTTGTGGGAAAAAATGAGTATTTGTATGCGTTAATTTTGTCAGGGGCTATAGATATCTTAAAGAATGTCCTCGTGTAATGCTGTTTGTAAGCATAAGTAGTCCTTCTGGTTGTTGTATGTCCACCATCTTGTTAATAATTTTACACAGTAAAACGGGACGATGATTATTGCGTCTGACCTCAGCAAGGCCGGACCTAGCAGTACGGCCGGTACGGTTTTGGCCGTACCACTTTTGAGTCTTGGTCCTTCAAAAAACCTGAAAAAACGGAGATATTTAAATCTGTTACACATTAGAGCACGTGCGTAAATGGCAAGCTTCGCGGCTCGAGTCGCGGCTGGTTCTTCATCCTCGCGTTTCGTTGATTTGCCACAATATTCCATCAGTGCCACACCAACCAACCAACTTCGAATTTCCAAAAATAGCTTTTGGTAAAACGAAGGTAGTCTATCGATCGTTTCAACCGGCGTGGCATTTTAAACGTGACAATGGCCATTCCTTCCGGCATTATGATGAAACTATTATTATCAAGTTAGTTAGCTAGCTACGTGGTTAGTTTAGTAGTTAGTAGCTAGTTAGCTACTGTACATGTTTTAATAAACAAACACTAATATTGTAAACACAATTTTTGAAGTAAAAGATCACTTCAGATAGCATCTCAGAGCATACAAATTTCAAAATTTTCCTGGGGGGGGGGCATGCCCCAGACCCCCCTAGACTGAGTTGCCTTCGGCAACTATTGTACATTCCTCTCAATCTATCCTAGTAACTGTACCTACTTTTTGGCCGCCTGACCACTATTTCAATGCTAGGTCCGGCCCTGCTCAGGGTGTCCCACTGAAGGGAATGCAGCATTTGTGTCACGCTGGCTGTTCTATCATTATGATAGTTGTTTGTCACAAATCTGGCAACCCGCCGTTGCACCATTTCTAGCTTAGCTATATTATGTTGATGGTAGGGTGACCAAACAGCATATACGTACTCAAAGATTGGACGCACAATTGTAGTATAACAAGAAATTTTGACTGGAAGTGGGTATTTTGTTAAGTTATGCTGTAAGAAACCTCTGGCTGAATTAGCCTTAGCAGAAATCATGTTTACATGTTCCAACCAGTTAAAATTTTTGTCAACAATGACTCCCAAATACTTGACACGATCTACCAAAGGAATTTGGGCATTTTGTAAATAATACGTATGATGATGGCATGTAATTATGCTTATTTGTGATTCTCAAAAATTCTGTCTTTCTTGGATTGAATGACATCTGCCATTCTTGGGCCCATTTCATTACTGTATTTAAGTCATATTGCAAAGCGGTTACATCTGTTTCATCATGAACTGGTCTATATACAAGTGTGTCATCAGCATACTGGCACACAGATGATGATATGTTGTGCCCAATGTCATTTACATAGCATAAGAACAGGAGTAACCCCAATTTATGATTAGTTTGACAATTGTCAATTGGTAATCATGCGTACATACGTAGCATGTGATAGAATACAGTGTAGAGTGGTTTACTTTTACCCATGTAATGGACTGGAGTGTGACACTAGTGTATTGTTAAGCTAACCTGATAGCTATATAAAATTTACGCATACCAAGGACTAGCTAACTGCCAATTATGTCAGCACCATTTTTAGCCTAATAGGTAGATAATAGTATCGGAAGTGTTTAGCTAGTCATTATATTGAAAATCAGAATACATAGGCAGATTTGGGGAGGGGCAAGGGGCCCAACTTCACCTTTTGCCCCCTACTATAATGGTACAGAAATATCCTTCACAGAAACTTTAGTTTTATATAACATAAATTACCCCATAACTTTAAGGAGGTTGTGACCCCAGACACCTTGTTGTCCCCCCTCTCAGTAGGTCCTAGATCCGCCCATGCTCTAATAGAACGGTCATCATTTATTTTGAGTGATAATAAAACAACAAAGATTATTGTGTCAGTAATGGCATACAAATGGACAATGGGTAACAGAGGTGGTAGAACAAATAAAAGTTTGAAGGCTGCATGCTTGGTTATATTAATTATAAAATTTAACAAGTTGCGCTGAAGACAGCTCTATTAGGGTAGTGATTGTTATATTAGAGTATTTTGACCATTCACTGGCTTTTTTGGAGGGGCTATGCATCTGCATTTTCCACCACAACTGATAAGTTTAAGCATAATTAGCCTGATCCTACATACATGCTTCTAACCAACAATATACGTAGCTACTTCTGACCAACATATTTTACAGATATATGTAACCACATTTCATTGGTTAATGCTGCGCTTTCAATAATGTGTAGCTACGTAGCTAGTTGCCTTAGGATATTTGTTGCATATTGACACTTCAAAAACAATATTAATACTTTAGCTACTTATGCAATATTTTGGATATTGCCACAATTAGTTGCTACTGTAACAACTTCTTACAATGTGAAATATATATATTGTAGTGTACGTAGTATGTAGCTACATCTACTAGTTATTGCTATTAATAGTGTACATGTGTATACAGTATAAAAGCAACATTTGATCATGAATAGTGTTCTTAGCAAGGGAGATGTTAAGTTAAGTAGCTAGCTAGTCACTGGCCATATAGTCAGTAGTCCGATTTATTAATTACTGTTATGGATAATAACGGTTGTACGTATGTATATACGTATGTCTGAATGTATGTACGTATGTATGACAATGTGTGTGTGTGATTGTATGTGTACATGTACTCCAGCTAAGTAGTTCCTTGGTATAATTATAAGTACGTATATAATACGTACTTATATTACGTATATTTATCACATGTTTCGGTAGCTATGCCAACATATACTAGTACGGAGAAGTGCTATACTTATCTTGGTAGGATATAATATTTTAATTGAACTTCAAAGATAAAGTTTACATAATAAATGAATACAACATATCAGCAAACAAATAAATATTAGTACACTATAGAGTACAGTAGATAACTACAATGTTAACATGCAGTAATATATCCCAAATATCATAAATCTCTCTTTTATGATAACAAGTGTAAATACTTTCATCATCTAAATACCTACAATAGTAGCTAGCTATAGTTCAGTATATAGTTACTACTGGTTGGGTACAATGTTACCAATCTCTACTGTAGTGAGGGAAGATGCCATGGCTCCTTCAACACCTGATCCACCACTGCTTCCCCCAATAACGATTATGGTGCTGCTATTTAGCATAGCTACTCCAACACTCTTTCTGGCACTTGTCAGGGAATCAACCTTCCTCCAAGAATTCTTGGATGAGTCATACAGAGAGACATCAGATGTAGGAACACCTTTAATACTACCACCAATGATCACAGGAGGGTTGGAGTAGGGAACACTAGCAGTGCTCCAGTGTATAGTAGATGACAGCTCCTTCCATTGTCTAGTTACTGCACCAGTGGAGAGTGGCTGGTCCAATGATGATATTATCTCTTCTACAGGTATCTGATAATATCTATTGTCACGACCATCATTAGCACTGTATCCCACTATAGTAATGTAATCTCTAGAGATAGTGGGCTTAATGCCCCACATTGGAACTGGTAAATGAACAGAAACTTCTTTCCATTGTAGTTGATGTTTGTAATTCATCACCTCAATACTATCAAGGTGAGTGTCTAGACTAGTGACCCCTCCCATGACAATTACATGATCATTAGAAGTTATCACTCCTGGCTTGCCTCTGTTGTGTAACATATTGGGATAACAACTATACCAGCTGTTTGTTTTGCTGTTGTAGGTGGTGACCTTGTTGTGAAATTTGTCTGTGGTTGAGTCTCTTCCACCAAAAATAGTCAGTTTGTCATCTACCATTTGTAAGACACCTAGACGATGTCCTGGTATTGGTAACTGTTTCCATTGGTTTGTATCATAGCAGTACACATCATTATCATTGCCATCATCAGGACAACTACCAGTGCAATAGATCGTTCCATTGGACACAGCAACAAAGGCATGATACATTGGAGTAGGTAAGTCAGTACAACTTGTCCACTTGATATGATAGTTACCACTTTGTAAGGCTTCTGCAAAGGGAGGTATCTCCTATTGGAGGAAATTATATAATGTAAATCACATGATCTCTTCATTATGCATAGTAGCTATAGTTAGTACATACAGTGAAGTGTTGATTATCCAAACCAGCTACGTATGTAGCTGTTCTATTAATAAACTGTGTTATAGTTGTGTGTTTTATTAGAGTGTTGTGAATTTAGTGAATACTGTAGTGTATAGATCAGTGTTTGATCTTGCATATATGTAGTTTCAATAATTGATACCCTACTGTAATTTATTTCACATGAATTTTATGTGAACATTTACAATCTTGAATTTGGACACCAGCTAGTCAATGTATTTGTTTGGAGTGATTATTCTTTACGCTAGCACACAATGATGATGTGAAGGGACAGGGTAAATTGACAGTACAGAATGACAATGGTTTGGGATGGCTCAGGACAGAGGAAACCAGAGGAAGCAATGCCAGGTGGGGCTAGTGTAACAAAGTAGTGAGAAGATATGTACGTACTGTAGATGTGTCTGCGTGTCTGTGCACATATCTTTTTGTATGTATGTAATACTATGTATGTCTGTGTGTTATTTGTGTGGCAATTGTATGTGAGGTAATTTTATGTTTATTTTAAACAGTTGTACACGTAGTATACTACGTATGTAATAACAAGATACGCAAATGGTACATACGTACGTACGTACATACGTACATAGCTACATTATAAAGTTGTTGTGGCCTTAAAACTTCACAATATAAATAAATTAAATGTCTCAATTCTCATGTGGTATATAGAGGTACGTATCTTAAAGTTGTTTTTTTTATACATGGATTTTAGGTAACCAACATTACATACATAATGTTGCCATGGTTATCATGTTGTTTCCATATTATAGTAAATAGTAACCTTTGACAAGTGCTATGTATGCACTTAAGTGGTATCTATTAGGTAAGTATGTGTTTGTTGCTACATACGTATGTATGAGTGTGCATACTGATACACACATACGTATGCATACACACACTATTTGAATATGTGACCATCTCTGAAAATCCCTCCACGTTTGCACTTTGGTATTATTTTAAGAAGTATCATGATTAAACCACATCACTGCCCATCTTGCATTTGCAGTAACAAACATATGTAGTCTATTAGCATTCAATTATGTAGCTAATTTAACCTTGGTAATGGCTGATGGCTGGATTTCATGCTTTTGAGACATTTTTTTGAGATGGGCATTAATTTTAGCTAGCAATAGGAGCAGTTTCATCTCATCCATACCAATTAGTGCCCTCCAGAAAAACAGACCCCTTCACATTGGCTGGTGGAGACACTGTGCATGGATATTTCTTAAGTGTGCATATGTATGACATAACGTTAAAATAAAATGTGGATATTAATATCTATGAAGTGGAGGTTTTGGCACATGTTTTTTACACAAGCTAGACATAGCTACATATATATGCATGTAGCCATTGTTAACAGAACCTTTGTCTGAAGAACCTTAGTTCAACAACTTTTGCTTTACACGTAATGAATGTATGTATGTATATACGTACGTACGTAGATATAGAGAGCCTGTGGACTGATGGTAGTTGTCAACATGCAATATTTCAGTGATCGGCCCTGAGGATCAGATGACAAAAAACTGCTTAGCCCTGCCTGGTGTGTGTTACAAATGGCTTGGCATAGGTGGGAAAAGTGGGAGCTTACTGAGGGCCCATTGCCCTATTTTGGGACTCTTCGTAGGAATCTATTTTTAAATAAATGTAACATCCAGAATATTAGAGGTGTACCGATTATCGGTTTGGCAATATATCAGCTGTTGATATGCCTTTTTTTACCATATCAGTAATTGGTAAAACATATACTCGGAGCCGATAATGTACCGATTATAACGCATGCAAAATTAGTTTCTATTTAATGTGCGACTAGAAGTTTGCTGTTGAGAATTTCACTTAATAGTTCCTAGGTTGTATTATTACTTCTTAATCGTGTTTTGCATTGTATAATTGTTGACTGCAATGTATATTTAATTGCTTCGATGGAATTAATCAATCTTCTTTGTGTACCTCCAATCTCTGTCGATTATATTGATTCATCTCTAAGATTTAGTCTGGAATGGTCTTTGGTGGATATTTTTATTCAAAGAAATGGTAAGTGTCCTTCATCAAGCTGTTTGGCAATTCTTCTCAATGTGGGTGTAATATCAGATTGGATATCGATATCGGCACAATTTGATATCGATATATCGGATATCGGTAGAAGTCAAAATTTCTATATCGGTACACCTCTACAGTGAGAATATATAATTATATAATTTTGTTTTGGCCTTAATCCAGAGGGTGGACAGACCAAGAATAAGGATGACACAGAGATATTATGTTACTTTTGATATTTGATAGCGAGAGAACATGTAGCTACGTGGTCTATCTACTGATGTAGTATAGCTATATACGTGGGCAGACACGAACACACAAATAATTATGTCAAAACTATTACGTAAGTCAAGCTGTTTGGTGTCAGCAATGCACACTTGCTATATAGCTACGTACATAGATTTCAGCTGCTCAGCCCACCATTCCTATATTGTTGGTTGCACTTAGATATGAATGCCACAAATATTCAATAGTCATGTGATCTTGATCAGTATCAATAGTCTTGTGATGGCGCTTGCCATCAATATCCGGTGTCAATAGCTACGTACGTATAAACTTTTATGAATTGTAAAGGTACGTATGTTTGGCTGTGACAGTGAAAGCAAACCGGCAAGAAGGCCAAACATCAAAGCATGTGGGCCATATGCATAATTATCCAGAACCCTGGAGTTTATTACTGTGGAATTTTTCAGAAAAGCTGTTAGTGGATGGTCATAGCTAGAACATCAGTAACTTAATTCTTTGGTGGCAATGAGAACATCTTGAGGTGAACATACCACTGTAGTTGGACCTAATGGTGTTAGGGATCACAAGTGCCGTGGTCACGTGGATTGTTTTGTAAATTACAGTGGTGCCATTGTACCAATTCTAATAAAGGTGAAACACCACTTCAAATCAGATCTGACACCTGCAGTTAACCTAATAAAATAATCAAATATTTTCTGCATGCATGTAGGAAGATGAATCAATTTATGCAGGATAATAACAATAAGATTCCAGTGGGAACCATTCTCTCTTTCTGCAAGCATTGCATTCATGTCGTACGTATAACAAGAGTCTTTCTGATGGCATGGAGACTGTTAGATGGACAGCACATACCTGCATGGTTTCTTGAAATTGCACTTTTCTGTGATGTCTATGTTTGTTAATGTGTGTGTCTGCCCACAGGACACTCACATGAATTTAATTGGCTAAACAAGTTCTGATGATTTAGTTGCTTTATAATAGCAAAATACGGGATAAATTCCTGCCAAAGAAATGGTGCACTTACTGTTTATTTACACATTTTACCATTTGACAAGATGCAGTGCTTCAGTTTTAAAAGTGGGTGTGTCATGCATGTGCAAAGCATGTAACAGAAGAATGGCTTACAGTGTTATAGTAATGATTTCAACAAGTTTCTACTCTACTATATTTATCACTAAGGCATTGCATGATAACCTCGAATTTTAATGCTAAAATTTATATGTGTAGCCATGACTTCCCCTAACATCATCATATATATTAACAATGGCAGTAGGTTAACCTACGTACGTACGTATATAGTGCCCAGTAAAACATTAACTTGTTCATTTGACAATTGTAATACGTACATACGTACTCCTGTGACTCAATCGATTGCAAAGATGTAATATGGTATTATTGTCACATGATCACAACCACGTGTCTTCCTTATGGTTCTTGCTAGAGAAAAATGTGTCAAACTTGCAGCAAAATGATGGTCAACTTAACTATATACTGAACTTGTATCTCCTGCAATGCTCAAAATTCATGGCTTTACACAATAGTAAGCATTATTAAAAAGCTACGTACGTACATATGTAGACTATTGTTATGTACATGCATAAAATTTTGTTTGTGGACCGCTTGTATCAGAAATCTTCAGCTGATAAAGACGTATAATATGCATACGTACTTAGCTAATACCTGTCAACATTTCTAATATTGAATGAAAAACTAAACTCTTGACTCTAGTGTCAAGTGTGTTTAGTAAACAGTGGGCATTTTTGTAGTCAGCAATTGCTCATAAATGTTTCAATTTTTGATTCCCATGCTGTAAATAGTTGCTCTTTAAGTTCATTTTGAAATATGTACCACCTAGGAGTGAAACGGATAATAATTTACTATCTGGATATTCTGATCCTAATAGTTCATGGATATCCTACGGATAGTGACATCATTAGTTTAGCTATAATGCTATAGCTACGTACGTATATCTAAACTTACACATTTAGATGTATTGTAAGATTCAGCTAATAAAGTACCTCAAGCATATTTTACAGTAGCTACTGATGTTAACTTTAAACACTGTTAGTACATACGTAGCTAGCTACGTAGCTATAAAAAGGTTTTGATAATTCAAAATATATTTCAAAACTGCTTGAAATAATTAGCTACTATCCCAAATCTGAATCTGGATGGTAGATTTTAATGGATATCCTATGGATTCAATTATCTGTTTCTACTCTAGCACCACCATTATGTTTCTTTATCATTGGCCTGCATGGAGATACGTACAATAATATGAGAATCCTTACATTGTTTTATTGATTCACTTTAGCATTGCCAGCTACATAGCTCAAGTTCCAAAATATTTTTACAGGAGCTGAATCATTTGTCTTGCTAGTGCTAAGATGTAATGGATGACCATATTGATAGTTACAAATATCTGAAGTCACAGAAACTACGGAATGGTGCTCCAGTATGTGGAGGCAAGGACTTGACAACATTAAATGCAAACGATTGTCAGGAACAACATATTCTACCATCAGTATAGTGTTTTGCAACAACTTAGCAGCTGTCCAGGGGGTTCCACTCTTTGATACTTATCAGCTGAATCTAGCTAGTACGTACATGTATTAGTTATCCCAATATGACTGGGTTATCGTAATTATTACCCAAGTCCGAGGTGAAGCTGAGGACGACCATGGGATATAACTGAATTTATATCCTGATGGACTTTTTAAGCTATGTACATGGCTTTCTGAATAATACTTGGCGACTCTTACAAATTAAAATACGTACATACGTAGCTACATTGTGAAAAATAATCTGCAAAATCGCTACCAGTATCGCTATCAATCCCTTTTATTAAAAACTTGTAACCTCAGTGATTACACAAATTATGGCTTCCTACCCATATATTGAGATATTGTGGCTTTCTGGTATCAGAGTGGCATAGGTAAATTTGATATTCGTTGTTGTGAAGATTGCAATATTCCCCCGCTGCATAATTTCCCTATACGGTACTAAATTTTTCTTATAACTATAGAGCATTGTCTTCAAAAAAAACCTGTAGTGATATCAGATATTTACGTGACAAACTACGTACGTATGTATAAATGCATACACAATCAAGTAATAGTATACTCGTTGTAATGATAATTGTGTGAGTCATTATTGTACGCATGTTTCTCAAATACTAAAAAAGCAAACGAACAAAGCAAACAACTTTAGGATATCATTCATGCTATCCCTCATGAACAAACTATGTAAGTACGTAAATATTGTATTAATCTGTACTTCTAAGCTGTTCAACAATCCAATTGCTCTATGCATATGGAACCTTTCAAAGCGTAGTAGCCAGATAACACTGTCACCTTTAAATTATATTATCTCAGTGTACGTACCTCTTAGCCCCAAATGGAACTGTTATTTGTGTACCAATTCAAACTGTCTTGCTTGGTTATCTCCTCTTGAGTCTACTCCCAGCAAAAGCATTGAAGACATAGGGAATGATGTTGACAACAACGTTAACCCCTGAAGCCAGGTGCGACTTGATACAGCAATTTAGCAGTAAAGTCAATAATTATCTTAATGGTGAAAGCACTGTAAGGCAGCTTAATCAATGGTGACAGAAAAGGCTTTGCCACAGGGACAGTGGGAAGGTCAAGCGTAAAGTGAAGAGTAAACAGTTACTGTCAATAAACCAATTCTTCTAGCTACATTTTGTAAACATATTATAACGGCAGAAGCCAATGAGAGCGAGTGCATGAAGTGGACAGTTTTACAACTGTTGTGTTTTAGCTATATGCTGTTCAGAAGGAATGAGGATAACTGCTATTCTTGTATATCCCCCTCAGCGACAAATGGAATTCTCCATATTCGTTGACCATAGGTTGACTTCCATGTTCTTTTGGTTTCTCTTGCTCTGCTCCTCACTGATGTGTCCAGTCCAGTTCAGGTAGTCCAAGTGTCCCACAGTGTCAATGTTGTCATAGCGAATGGCTACTTGACTATGTACAAGCAGTGACTACGTACGTAGTTTCTCTGACTTCTTCTGTAAGTCTTTGTAGGAACCTTTTTGTAGCAATGTACCTGGGTAGCTACGTATTAACTTTCTGAAGAACTGCCCTATTCCACACAACAATTTAGTTTACTTCTTCCTTAGGGATATGTACGTAAGTGGAAAAGAGTGCCATTAGGACCAGTTAATAGTTCTTTCAGCTTAAAGGTGAAGCACTGGAGTGTGCAAATTTACGTATGTACATAATATGCTGCCATAGTGACTTCTAACAGTACAATATTATATTATAGCTACCAAAATATTTATGATACACTTAACCCAATAGCTAGCTATAGCTACAGTATCTAAAGTACTACTATTACGCTACAATAACTATTGTTTATACAAAACTCTAAAATGCTTGCATGTACGTACAGTTAAAACTACGTAATAACTACATATTACATAACTATGTATTACAATTACAGTGTATACATAGCCAATGCATAATAATCATTGAAATGTATCACTACATGTTCTAATGTACGTAGCTACTTACGTATTATGCAAGTGAAAATGAAGTATTGACAATGAAGTATCATGGCATAACATAAGTATGTACGTATGTACGTACGTTGTAATAAATATACATAGCTACGTATATTGTTGTTTAGCCAAATTTAAAATAAAAACCTACAAAGTATTTTGCATTGTGGATCAAAGGGACAAGCTGTAGTTACTTTATTTTCCATAAGGTAGCAGGATGCTGTATGCAGAGAATACAGTACAGTTATGCAAATACAGTAATTGTCGTTTTTGTTGGTGTGAAATTCCAACCAGTGACAGCAGTAACTATGTAACTGATTCAAACTACATAAATCCATTACTTATACAAATGTAAAACGAGATCTTCTCACACTTCGCATAGTGTGTCGCCTTATGCTTGCATGTTGAAAGTGAGCCAGCACTAATCTAATTCATTTATCCACACGACGGTCGACACTGATGCCCCACCACCACAATTTACAGCTACATACGTACATACTTCACTTCATGCCTAGTCAAATGCTTAATTCAGTTGATGACTTGATGAGTGAACAGCAGCTCAACCTTATAACAACTTTAATCATATGTATCATGCTGCATGAGCGCACCTTAGGCAGTTGAATCTGACAAGAAATACTTGTCAATGAGGAAATATGTAATCAGCAAAGTCTGTTATAGAAGCTCCTGATCCATACTACCAGTGGATACTGAAATAGGTTGCAGCAAAAGTTTAATTTCAACATGGCTTCAGAATGTGACAGTTAGGTCACAAACTTCATTGCAACTGATGGTAGGGAGTCTTCCAAAAAGGTACACCATATAGCATGGTCAAGTGAGAAAGAAATTCCCCAGCGAAATGTTGTAGCTGTATTAAGTGTTAGCAATATAAAGCATAGATCTTTATGGAGATGAAAACTATGCTCTTGTATAGGCAAAACAGTCAACCAAGAAGATGACCCAGAATCCTAGCACAACAACGTGCAGGGATGGAGGAAGTTGCTCATAAAGACAGTCTGTTATACGTAATTGCTTCTGATTCTTGATGGTCTGTTTCAGCTGGCTTACTTGGTCATGATTAACACTTGGAGTTGCACATTGTACAGTAATAAGAGCAACAAAGAAAGAAGTCAA
This sequence comes from Spongia lamella, assembly GCA_963930835.1. Lineage (NCBI taxonomy): Eukaryota > Metazoa > Porifera > Demospongiae > Dictyoceratida > Spongiidae > Spongia > Spongia lamella. Next base: position 3,258,469 of record OZ005746.1, on the reverse strand, counting down.
CTGCTCCGATGCACTTAAACTGGAGACTGAAACCTTACAAGTATTTGCCAGACCCAAACCACCAAGTCGTACCACAATTTTTACCACGTATTTCTGTACATTCTCTGTAAATCTCCTGTTTCGTTGCACTAAAGACGCTTTGATCAAAGAGAGCTACATAAGTACATACGTATAAACTGATGCCACATAAATAAGCAATAGCACAGACTGCCCTTTATGAAGTAAATAGTCTTACCAGGTGTGGTCAATCTGCACATGCAAGTAGCTATGCAGTCCAGCTAAAATCATAGCTAGTTGTTATTATAAGTTAACTAACTCTGGAGAACCATTTGGTTGCTTCTTCTAAGGTGAGATCTAGTGCATGTGGGGCTTCTGTAACAATGCAGTACTGCGAATTCCAATTGTGATCATTATATTCCCTTATTTGGTCAGGGTGATTGCCAAACAAGCAGATATACTACGTACTTTATTCCATGAGGGATAGATAGAGTAGAGCTCGAGGATATCCTCTAGTTGTTTGCTTTATCTTTGTAGTGATAGGAAAAACTTTGTCAATGTTAATGTCACAATGTCATTATCCAAGCACTACAGGAGGGAGAATCGTTTGAAGACTTTACATATCTACATACTTGAATCTGTTTTATATTTCTTCTAAGTTGTTCGCCAATCTAATCTCTCTATGGAGCCAAAGCATAGTATATAGCCAGATAATGTTTGCTGGTAACAGTGGTAAACTTTATCTAGAATTGTATTGCTAATAATCTCAGTTATCAGCTAGTCAAACTCATGCATGCATTGATTTTCCTCCAAATGAATGTAACTGTTATAATTGCATACCAATCCAAACTTTCATGATTTCTTTTCTCCTATTAAGTTTACTCTCATCAAAAGCATTGAAAACACAGACATCAAAGAAGCACTGATGTTGACAATGACCCCAGAAGATATGCACGTGGATATCAACTCTGTCGTCATCTTCAAGGTAATGTACGTATGTAAGACCACACCAGTTGAAGGCAATTTAGTAGTGAAATCCTACAATATCTTTATGGTGCAAGATAGGAAAAGCACTGTGAAGGTATATAACTTAAAGCATTAGTGACATTTTGGGAAGGTAGATAGGACATAACACAAGCATAGAGTATCAGTAAACTCAGTCTTGTGAAGAGTGAACCCATATATTGTCCAATAAACCAATCGTATGTAGCTTAGCTACATACATAGCTACGTACGTACACATCATTAAAATATTTTGCCTACAATTAAATGCCACACATGCACAAGTGGAAAGGGACAGTTTCACACCTCTTGTGTTCTCCTCTTCAGGAGGAATGAGCATAGGTGGATTTGGGGAGGAGCAAAGGGGGCAATGCCATCCCAAACTTCACCTTTTGCCCCCTCCCCCCTACTATAAAGGTACAGAAATATCTTTCACAAAAACTTGAACTACTTTTTTTGTTTTATGCTTTGTAACATAAATTACCCTATAACTTTACGGGGGTTGTGCCCCCAGACACCCTCTTGCCCACCCTCTCAGTAGGACCTAGATCCGCCCATGGGAATGAGGATAGCTGCTATTCTTATACGTAGCTACATATATAAGTGCCTTGACAACCTCCACATTGACAAATGGATTTCTCATTGATCATGAGTTGGCTTCCATGTTCTCTTGCCTGCTCTGCTCCTCACTGATGTTCCCAGTCCACTTCAGGTACAGTAGTCCAGGTGTCTCACAGCTGTCAATGTTGTCATAGCGGATGGCCGCTTGACCACAGGCAAAGACTAGTTTCCCTAACTCCTTATGTAGGAACCTTTTCTGTAGCTGAGTAGCTATGAACTGTCCCATTCCAAACAACAATTCCCTAAGGACATGTGGGTGGAAAAGAGTTCCATTAGGGCCAGTTAAAAGTTCTTTCATCTTCCAGACTTAAAGGTGAAACTCTGCAGTGTGAGGATATAACTAATATGCTGTGGTAGCCACTTAAAACCAAATGGTAACTACATTCAACTTTACAAGTCAATAGCTGCGTAGCTACAATATCTTATCATAACTAGCTACGTATTGTTTGTACAAAACTTTAAAATGTATGCATGCATGTACAGTTAAAACTAATATGATTACAGTGTAGCTATACGTATGTAACTAATTGTACAATAAACATTATATGTACGTAATAATCTTTGAAATTACATGCAGTTCCAACTAACGTAGCTAAATTATCAATAACCATAACCATATTATTTTATTTACATAGCTATTATGCAAGTGAAAATGAAGTGCATGGTGTAAGTATGTGCATAGCTATGTAACTACGTACGTAACATATATCACTAAGTAATTACATTGTTGTTTAGTCAAATTGTTACATATAATTATAGTAATGTAATTACATGCATATTCATGCTTTAATGCTTATGCATATAAATGTCTCGACATTAATTTCCAATGAACAATACGTGTAAGCAAATTCTGAAGTTAATTAAACACGCCTGGCAGGTCCAGGGTATGCAAATAGTGATACGTATAGCTAGGATAGCTACCTCTGGAAGATAATATTACAATGCTTATACAATGGAGAATTATAAGAGTAAAGCTATAGCTATAGCTATATATGTACGTATGTACGTATATAGTAGTTTGCAGCCTCATGTTGATGAGATGCTTTTGATGTTCAGCAGATGTTAACATACGTATGAGCATATGAGCAGCGGTAAGAGATACACAGATGTACTATTAGGTTTATATAATTTTGTAGCTTCCAGAATAATAATCGAAAGTTCGTGGCCTCAGTAGCTATATCTAGCTAGGTACGTACAAAACTATCTAGTAATACTTATGGCATCTATTCAGTCCTGTGCGAGCATGTATGTATTTGACCCTACGTTTATGTAGACAGATACATATATGACCATGTTGATCATGTTAGGCTAGCTACGTAACTACTTATTGTATTTATTTATGATACAAAATACATAAGTAATTATTGCATAACCATACCTACGTACCTACTTAATATAACTACGTAGCTGATGATGCATGCAAAAATAATGGCTATATAGTATTATAGTGCTATCTACGTAATCATTAATACTTGATAGTAGGGATTGATATAAAATGTATGGCTGCCAAAATATGAGCTGACCTTCAGAACGCAAAACGCCAACTGTAGCTATACAACTCTATACAAAGCTACATACAGTATGACTTCTTTCAAAGTTGCCAAATGCTGCTAACTTAATTGGCCCACTAGCAAACTTTAAAACTATTATAGTAGCTAGATTTTCTGCCAGCCAGGATGTGGACAGGAAACAACCTATAGCATCTAAACCAGTGGGTGTAGCTATGGTCTTCAATATCTCTCCCTGTCAGCACAAACCTTTGCTATTCTGATCACCGTGCATACTCGTTTGGCGACATTGCTTATCTTTGTTCGTCTTCTTCTTCATTGATTGATCGTTTGGATAAAAATGCTCTTGACATTTCATGAAGGTGTCAACAATTCATGATTGAAGATGCTACACCGTAGATACATAGCTGCACGCGTATAAAAAGTTATGATAATGCACCCGCACGAATCTTGTCATTCACTGTGTAGCTACATACGTATAGCTTTCTGTTAACTCTATATTGCTATTTAATTTAATGCATCATGCATAAGCTGAGTAAGTATAAAGACTCATCACTATAGAACACATGGCTACGTACCTATAGTTAGCTAGCTACATATAAAGTATTTTGCGTGGGCAGATCAAAGGGCAAAAGTGTACTTTATATTCCATAAAGTAGCAAGTGTGCTGTATGGAAAATAAAGTACAGTTATGCGTGAATACAATACAGTTATGTAAATAATTGTTGTTGTTATAGGTGTGAAATTCCAGATGTTGATAGCAGTAACCAACTGATTTCAAATGAAATCCATTGCTTATCTGTTAAAAATGCGTAAAATCGAGTTCTTTTTGTTATCCACCACCTTAGTCTTGCTTGTCGAATTCGCTAATCGCCGGAACTGATTCATTCGAGTTAATGGTGTTGTCGATTTGCTTGTCGACACTATGCCACGCCGCCTCAACAGCTAGCTACGTAAGCTATATCGATAATTCATGCCTAGTTCAGTTGGTTGGTAGCGTAAACAGAGGCTTGACCTTCTAAGAACTTGAACCATCGCGGTCCACGATCTGCTGCCGACCGTCTGCGCCTTACAGATGACTGAATTCGGCAAGAAATACTATATAACAGTTAAAGCACCGCCTTAGCTCGTCATGTACGAAAAATACAGCACTCGGGGGGAGTCTCGAGGTAAATATAGCACTCGGCTACGCCTCGTGCTGTATTTACCTCTCGACACACACCCTCGTACTGTATTTCCCGTACATACTCGCGGCAGTGCTTTAACACACATAAATTTAATAAATTAATTCTTATTTTAACTCCATGCATGCAATACATTTTAAGCTGGACACTTTGATTTTTTTAATTTAATTTTTAATTTTTAATTTTTATTGGTTTAACCACAAAGGGTAAGGTGATTACAAAAGGTAATGAAGCCTATAGGTGAGTCACCTACAAAAAGAACACATACATAACACTAACTAAGGTACAGAAACAAAGCAAAAACAAAGGCACAAAACAGTTACAAGAAACAAAACAACTACAGAGACAAAACACAAAGCAACTACAAATATACAAGTACAAATATTAACTATAAACAATTACGTATTATACAAAACATAGAAATTTATACAGTAAGTGCTTAAAAGTAGAACGGCGGGGTACAGAAAGTATACTAAAGGGAATACGATTCCAAAAATAAATGCTATTAGTGAAAAAGGAATACCTATGTGAGTCAATGGAGGAGTGCTTACACAATATGGAGAGGGAGTGTGATCTAGTTGGAGAGGAGGAGAGAGTGAAGAAACTGGAGAAGTCCAAGGAAATGTTATGATGAAGCATGTCATATATGGTGGTTACAGAGAGATACCCTCGACGGTTGGAAAGAGATGGCCACTGAAGCTCACGACAACAGTCACTGGAGGACCTTGACCAAGTGCAAGCATGAGGATTAAATCTGCTCCCACAAACCCACCGAGCACCACGATTCTGTATTTTCTCCAAAGCTAGAATGTTCTTTTGAGCATGAGGATTCCACACGGTGCTTGCATAGTCTAATATAGGCAAGACAAGTGCTCTAAAGGCCTTATGCTTTGAAGAGGTATGGCAGGTGAACATATGCCGACGCAATAAGTTTAAGGTTTTGGATGCTTTAGAAGAAATGTGTGAAATATGATCATTCCAGGATAGCTTAGAGTCCACCACAACACCCAAGTACTTTACAGACGAGGCCCACTGAAGGTGACAGTTGTTTATGTAATAAGCAGGCCTGACAGGGGAGCGTTTATTTGAGATACAGAGGAGCTCACATTTTAATACATTCAATCTCATTTGCCATTTGGAACACCAAGTGGAGACCAAATTTAAGTCATGTTGAAAGGCTTTGCAGTCATCGCCAGAATGTACTGGACAGTACATGGCAACATCATCTGTGAAATCTTCATAGGAGATGAAACAGTGGGTGGTAAGTCATTGATATATAAAATGAAAAGTAAAGGGCCCAAGATGGAGCCTTGTGGAACTCCTGATAGAACGGGAGACCACTCAGAGTAGCAGCCATTGATGACAACTCGCTGCCGCCTTGTTGTAAGAAAAGAGGAAAACCACTGTAACATAGTACCATGTACGCCAAAAGCTTTCAATTTCAATAAAAGGCGTTGATGTGGCATAGAATCAAATGCCTTCGCAAAGTCGAGAAATACGCAATGAGTAGTGAGTCGTTTATTTAAATGAGATACCCAATCATCAACTGCTGACAGTAGTAAGGAGGTGGTAGAACGCTTGGTTCGGAATCCGAACTGAGCATCATTGAGAACTTGGTGTGACTCTAATAATGTATAAAATTTGTTGAAAATGATTCACTCCAGCACTTTAACAATAATACAGGTTAAGCTAATTGGCCGGTAATTGGAGACAAGATGTTTATTTCCCTTCTTAAATACAGGTGTGATGTTTGCACTGACCCAGTCAAGTGGAAGAATATACGTACGAACTTATATTTGTTGCCAATGCATACAGTATTACCATTTTGGCAGTAATTCACAATGTATATACTTATTGCTAAAGGCCCGCTCATCAATAGTATTGATGGGAAGTGAATTGCAAAGCAGTAGCTATAGTTGCAATTTAGTTAACTGTATGATTAGTCATTAGCTTCATAAATAACTAGCTAGCTATATATAGCTAGCTAACTAGCAGATGTACCTGCCCTATCGTGCAGAGTGTAGACCATGTAACTAAATTCATGGGCTATAACATCATATCACACTATCATGTGATGGGACTGCTAGGCCTGTCTATGCTTAACTACTACCTGTAGTCCTCTAAGCCTGTATGTACTATGTCTGCATGCTACCTGCTATCTCCTTTCTTTAAGGTACGTACTTTCAAGTTATAATTACGTAGTAACATTTCGTTTAAAGGGCACGCTCACTTGTTGAGTGACAACGCTGTATAAGCCTGCTGCTAGGCCTCCATCAAATATGCCGGAACAGGCTTACTGCCTACTATGCCGGCATTTTGGGGTGGTATCTGGAATAAATCGTGATTTTTAGTAAATTGTCTCAAGATTGTGCACAACAGCTGTTGCAAATTCCAGGAGGTGGAAAGGGTGGCACCAAAAGGCTATGCCGTGTAACATCGATGGTTGTAATTAAAGCCATATACAGTTGTATACATATAGTTAATGATACGTACTATGCATGTAACTCAGAGCTATATACAGCCCATTCGCTGCAGCTTGAAATAGCCAGCAAGTCACTTACGTATAGCAGCAGGTAGCCTCAGTCAATTATGCTCAAATTAAATTTTACCTAAAATGCTTTTGGGAATTCCCCAAAAATTTCCCCTATTTTATGATCAGTTATGGTAGTTATGAGTTATGAGTTATGTAATGGCATTTTTGCTAGTAGTTAAACGTGGGCGTGTCATTAAATTTAGTCTTCATGCCTGTAGAAAAACCGCCATAACTTTGTGACCATATTCTGAGTCCACTGGCTCCCAGTTTACGTATATTTTTATTGCTCATTTGATGCTGATTCGTTTGAGCTATGGCATGTTACCATAGATATAATAACATTCAAGGAAATCTAGTGGTTTTATTATTTACATGGCTGAAAGTGATGGCTATTCTGGTCGACATTGGTGCCCATAGGGCACTCGTGGAAAAACTACAGCTCAGAAACAAACTCCGTGATACCAGAGGACATGTTCCTGCAAGCCTAGTGTCGATCCATGTAGAGACCACAAAATACAACGTGTGACAAGGAAAAATGCGGAGACAGATGGATGGCTTATCAGCTTTATATAGGACATAATTATGCATACAAATATGCAACATGCATACACTTACATATCACACATGTACATGCACACATACTCTCATGCATACATTCATACACACTCAATTTCGAGAAACCAGGCACATACGTAGCTCTAGCTAGCTACTGGCCATATCCATATATGTATGTAGACGTTACGTACGTACGTATACGTATACGTACACGTGTACGTATTACGTATACGTATATGTATTATACACACGTATTACGTGTACGTATACGTATACGTATTATGTGTACGTATACGTATATATACGTACGTACGCACATACATGTTGGGACCACATTAAGGTTGGTTCTGTGGATGGTGCCACTGAGTTTATTTCCAGATCTTTAGTTGATGCTGAAAATAGGTATGTACCATCGTCTATACCAATTTTACATCTTTTTCTGTCTGTGCTGCCATTATTTCTGCATATTTCCTGAAGTTTCTTAGACGAGAGACAGAACTTAGCTATCTATTTCAGTAAACTGGCACCACAAAAATAAGCAAATTTAAATCACAGCTAGGCTACCCCTATATGAAGTCAATGATTGTTTTAGGTACAGTACGTATGGTTAATCTGCACACAAGGATGTAATGTTCAGCTAAAGATCAGATTCGTCATATATACATGTTATAGCCTAACTCTGGTGAATCATTTGTTTGTTTTCTCTAAGGTGAAATCTTGGGGCTTCTGTGGCAATGCAACATCGTGGATCCCAATTGTGATCATTTAATATTCTACTATATATTTGATTAGCCGGGCGATTGCCATACAAGGAAAGTAGATAAAGTCTTCAAATGGAGATATACTAAGCTGATACTTATGCTTGTATCCTCATCTAACTTCTACTGTGCCCCTAGCAAAGCCTTATCTGTTATTAATGATTTAAGCTGCCCTCACGGTGCTTTGCACATCATCTACGTACTATAAAGATATTATCGAATTGACTGCTAAACTGCTGAGGTGTTAACGTTGTTGTCAACATCATTCTCTATATTTTCAATGCTTTTGCTGAGAGTAGACTCAAGAGATAAGAAAGCATGACAGTTTTACATCCGGAAGATGAAAGAACTTTTAACTGGCTCTAATGGCACTCTTTCCACCCACATGTCCCTATAAGGAAGTCAACTAAATTGTTTTTTGGAATAGGGCAGTTCATCAGAAAGTTAATACATAGCTATGTAGCTACAAACTATGATCAATGAATAGGAAGAGTTTCATTTGTCACTGAGGGGGATTGGTAAGGTACTGATATACAAGAGTAGCAGTTATCCTCAATCCTCCTGAAGAGCATAGAAAACAACACTTCATGTCATGGAGTTCTCACCTTTATGTTCATAGTAGCTAAAGGTTTATTGACAGTAGCTATGGGTTTACTCTTCACAAGACTGAGTATACTCGTAAAGGTGAAACTCTGAAGTGTGCAGGTTTACGTACGTACTCATACGTAAATATGTTGTTATTAATAGTGACTTCTAACAGCATAATGCTATGTACATACCTAACTATTAATGATACATTTAATCCAATAGCTATATACGACAATACAATAACTATTGTTTGTACAAAACTCTAAAATGTATGAATATACGTATGCATACGTACGTGTAAGGTTAAAAATAACTACGTAACTAGCATAATTACGTACAGTGTAAGTAGCCAATGTACGTACAGTGAACCCCATAATAATCATAATGCTTGTGAATACAGAGTGACTTCTTATGGTGTGATAATGCATTTGATGCAATTTTATCAATATGTTGGGCTGTGACATTGAAAGTTAGCGTACAAGAAGTCCAAGCATTAAAATGTGTGATGCATATTTGTACATGTGACGATGATGACAATGATACAGGATGATGTGTTTGCACTTATTGTTGTCCACTGTTGTGGAATTGTCAGAAAAGTTGCAGATAAATTTTTTGATTTGTGTCTAGCTACGTATACAAACCAGATGGTCACAGCTAGAATAATTGGTAGCAATTAGACCTAGCTACTGTAGTTGTACGTAGCTAATGGTGTTCACGATCAAAACTGACATGGATTGTATTGTAAAATACAGTAACAAACTAGAATGATACAAAAATTAAAAATTTAAAAGGTAAGTAGGGATTGAATTCAATAGTGCTACAAAAAGTAAGGAAACAAGGAATAAGATTTTGGGACGAGAGAACATTCTGGCATGAGATAATTTATAAAAGTTTAATCCCTACTTTTGGCTCACTTCAGCAGGTTTGCAGGTGAGCCAAAAGTAGGGATTAAACTTTTATAAATTATCTCATGCCAGAATGTTCTCTCGTCCCAAAATCTTATTCCTTGTTTCCTTACTTTTTGTAGCACTATTGAATTCAATCCCTACTTACCTTTTAAATTTTTAATTTTTTTATCATTCTAGTGTATAGTATGAGTACTCATCTTTGATCTCATTATATAAATTCACACTCAACTCTATTAGCTGGCACTACTGTGGGGATTGTTTGGCATATGGAAGAGTTTACAAAAATACGCAACATTTAATTTTTACAAAATTTCTTCTTTGAATATAACCCATACGCTATATGGTAAGTAGCTAGTAGAAACTTGTTTTAAGCTGTAGTGTAACACTATAAGCTAGTCTTCTGTTACATGGTTTGCTACCCAAATGGCAAGCTCACTTTTGAAACTGAGCAACTGGTAATTTGTGTGAAAAGAACAGCAAATTTAGCATTTCTTGGCAGAAATTCACCACACGCTTTGTTATTAAGGCAAACGCATCAGCCAGTTATTAAAGTTTAATAAAGTATCATTTCATGTCAGTAGCTATTGGACAGAAACACACAATAACAAATGTAGCTACATAGATATACACTAACATTGTACACAAGTGCAATTTCAAAAAAACAAGTGCATGCTGGACATTAAAACTACCATGCCATCAGAAGGACTCTTGCTTTATGATGTCAATGCAAAGCTTGCAGAAAGAGAGAATTTGCTCTCACTGGAATCTTATTAGTGGTTCAAGTCAGCTAGTACATTCCTTAGGATGATTCATCTGCCTACTCAGGGAAAAATATTTTGATCATTTTATTAGTTTAACTGCAGATGTCAGATCTGATTTGAAGTGGTGGTTTACATTTACGTACGTATTATCGGCAACCTTGCATGGCACCCATTGTTATAGAAGCCCATGCACATGCACTAAATCTCATCTTAGAGAAAGCAACCAAATGGTTTGCCAGAAGTTATAATATCACTTATAGCTACATACGTATGATTTTTAGCTGGACTGCATACTTGCATGTACAGATTGATCACACCTATGTACGTAGTAATGTAAAAACTAATGGCTTCATTGTGTGTAGCCTGTGCTTTTGCTTATTTATGTGGTGCCAGTTTACTGAAATGTATACGTAGCTCTCTCTGATATATTTACATGTCTTTAGTGGATCAAGAGATTTAAGTAAGTGTATAACAATACATACGTACATACTTGCGTGCCGTTAGAGAAGCACATACTGTATACAGAACAGGAAGATGTTTTTATTGTGTTGTGTGGGTATATCAACTTACATAGTTATCATCATTGGTTACATAACACAAAATGAAATGTAGCTTTTACATGTAGCAGCATGATCTTTCAGGTATTGTAAAGTGACTGTTATATTAATGGGGATAGTACGTAGTACCATCCAAAATGAATTGAAAAGCATGGTGAGCCCAATAAGGTGGTGACCATTTCAGTACTAAAGGCAACACTTGTGGTATGATTTGGTGGTGAACCCTTGTAAAATTTCACTCTCCAGTTTAAGTGTTTCTGAGCAGTTGACTTCTACGTATCCTTGTTGCTCTTATTACAGTAACTGTACAATGTGCAACTCCAAGTGTTAATCATGACCAAATGTGCCAGCAGCTGAAACAGACCATCAGGAATATAGTAATCAGGAGCAGTTACAGCAGACTATTTTTCATCCATCCCTGCACGTTATTGTGGCAAAGCCCTAGGATTCTAGGTCTTCTTCTTGGTTGACTGTTTTGCCTATACAAGAGCAAAGTTTTCATCACCATAAAGATATACGCTATGGATTGCTAACACTTAATACAGCTCAACATGCCACTGGGGAATTTCTTTCTCAGTTGGCCATGCTATGGTGTGCAATTTTGATCTACGTACGTACTCCGTTGTACTGAAGTTTGTGACCTAGCTAACTGCCACATTCTTACCGAAGCCTTGTTGAAACTTAACTTTTGCAGCAACCTATTTATGAATCCACCAGTAGTATAGGTTAGGAGCTTCTATAAAAGATTTTGCTGATTTATGTATATACAGTACTTGCCACTCACTGGAGACAACAAGACAATTTACTGGTTACAATATCACTTGTCTTTTGCATTGCTTCTATCAGTCATCTTGCACATACAGGTCTTCTGTGTACAATCCTGTTATGGTGTTCAACTTGTGACGCAAAACTGAAGAAACCATGAAAATGCAATTTTTGGCATACGTACTTTGACAGCTTATTTTATCACTTTAACATTTAAAATGGTTTTACTAGCATCATTACCTAAGCAAAAATTGGTACAAAAACCAATATGAAAAATTTTATGTCCTTCTCCCTTTTAAGATACGTTGCAAAACTTACCATAGTTGCTTGCAACTGTAAAGTTATCAGTGTCATGTACGTACATATATTTTGCTCTTCAATTATGTAACTAATGTACTAGCTATGTAGCTACAGTACATAATTTTTGCCAATGAAATTTTGAGAGTGAAAAATAATGCAGATAGCACTTTTGAGTTTGAAAAACATAAAAATTACATCCCTTGAAAATTTGTATCTGTAAGTTATCCTGTAGCTAAGCTTTCCTATCCTAATAGTACGTTCACTTAAAGATGACCTCAAAGTCAACAAAGGAATTAAAAGTAGGTACTTTAATTTTGCTCTTGTACAATAATCCCAGATAGCAAAGTACGTATGTCATTAAAAATGGTCTGAAACCAAGTGGCTATACTTATCATTAAGTACGGTAGTATCATTAAGTACGGTAGTACTTAATAGTAGGGATTGGTAAGAAATTGTATGGTTTCCTGATTTTTTGCACTTCATAAAACAACCTTCCAATAGGCTTTACCCGAAAAAACCGACTGGAATGCATTGCTAAGGCTGTAATGATGCTGTACCTTGGTTAAACGAAGCAACAAGTCGAATATTTCGACCTACAGCCAACTTTGAAAATTTAGAAATTCACCTGTATTTCGTCTGCCAGCCTGCCTGCCTGCCAGCCAGCCTGCCGTAAGACCCGGTTGCGCTAGGTGTAGGGCTCCAGAACTTTCACACAATAAAGGTAATGGCGGCGGATTTACGAAAATGTTGTTCCGAAGACGATTTACCCACTGCGGTATGGCGATTCCTTTTATCCTTCATTCCCTTCCTTGTTCTTCTATATTCCTAGCAAGGTGTGAATCTCACCTTCGAAGGTGACGATAGCCTGTTACGGCTTCTGCTTATTACGTCACGCTAAAACCCGACTCGCACGTGATATAATTAGTTACAGTGGCACCATGGCACGATGTTTTCGCGTGTACTTTATTACATCATGAACTTCGAGATTATAGCCTTGGACAAATAGCTTTTGCTGTTTTTCGAGCGTTATTTGCTATCACACAGCTGCTTTGCCATGTAAGCACGTTGTTAACAAGCGCCTGAAAACAAGCATAATTATTACGTAAGCGCCTGTAACATTTGTGCGCCTGCTGAAAGATTATTATGAATGCTTAGCATGTATAAAAAGCACAGATTCATATACTACGTACTTTATTCCATGAGGGATAGATAGAGTAGAGCTCGAGGATATCCTCTAGTTGTTTGCTTTATCTTTGTAGTGATAGGAAAAACTTTGTCAAAATTAATGTCACAATGTCATTATGCAATCAAAGTTCACTACATGAGGAAGAATCATTTGAAGACTTTACATACTGTATGTATTTACTTTGCTTGTTTGGAAATTACAATGACCAAATAGTGGAATATGATGAAATTGGGATCCACAGTGCTGTATTTCTTCCAAGTTGTTCGCCAATCTATTCTCTATGGAACCAAACCAGATAATGTTTGCTGGTAACAGTGGTAAGCTTTATCTGGGTAAAGCTCTTAGATCTTGACACTTCATCAGAGATGTAATATAGACAGAATCGTATTGCCAAATAGACTCAAGGTCTGTCTCAGTTACCGGGTAGTCACACTCATGCATGCACAGATTTTCCTCCAAATTAACTGTTATTTGTGTACCAATCCAAAGTTTCATAATTTCTTTTGTCCTATAATTGAATTTACTCTCATCAAAAGCATTGAAAACACAGACATCAAAGAAGGACTGGTGTTGACGACAACCAACTCTGTTGTCATCTTCAAGGTAATGTATGTAAGACCTCACCATGCAGTTGAAGGCTGTGGATATGGTTCTACCTGAACACCACGACAGACCTCAGACATCAATTTAGTAGTCAAATTCTATCTTTATGGCACAAGATAGGAAAAGCACTGTGAAGGTAGCTTAAAGCATTAGTGACACTTTGGGAAGGTAGATAAGACATAACACAAGTATAGAGTATCAGTAAACTCATGTGAAGAGTGAACCCATATATTATGCAATAAAACAATCTTCTATAGGCGTAGCTACGTACATTAACATATTTTGCCCACAAGTAAATGCCACAAGTGGGACAGTTTTATACCTCTTGTATTCTCCTCTTCAGGAGTAATGAGGATAGCTGCTATTATTGTGTATCAGTGCCTTTAAAACCTCCACAATGGATTTGTCATTGATCATAGGTTGGCTTCCATGTTCTCTTGGTTTCTCCCATGTGTCCAGTCTAGTTCAGGTAGTCCGAGTGACTTATAGTTGTCAATGTTGTCATAGTGCATGGCCACTTGACTACAGACAAAGACTAGTTTTCCTAACTTCTTCTGTAGGTCTTTGTGGGACCTTATCTGTAGCTGGGTAGCTACGAACTATCTGATGAACCGTCCCATTTCAAACGACAATTTAGTTTACTTCCTTAGGGACATGTGGGTGGAAAGAGTGCCATTAGGGCAAGTTAAAGGTTATTTCATCTTCCGGACAAAGGTGAAGCTCTGCAGTGTGCAGATTTAATGTGTTGTGGTAGCCACTTGAAACTATAAATGTTATGTAGCTATATTCAACTTTACAAGCCAATAACTACGTAGCTATATCTATTATTACACTAGCTACGTACGTATTGTTTGTATGTACATACGTACGTACAAAACTTTTAAAAAATGCATGCATGCATGTACAGTTAAAACTATTATGATTACAGTGTATATATATATAGCCCTACATATGTAGCCAGATGTACAGTGTACATTATACATAATAATTGTTGAAAGTATCATGTAGCTATATGTTCCAGCTGACATAGCTACACTAACAGCCAGATTATTTTATTTACATTTTATGCAAGTGACAATGATTCAGAAGTGCATAGCTATGTATGCACGTACATACATAACGTATATATGTAAATACATTATCAAATTGTAAAACAAAAGGACTTGAAAACTTATATAGGTACGTAAGTAATGTACGTAATGCCATTCACATTCACACTTTAATACTTATGCATATAAATGTCTCGACGTTAAACAATTTTCATGTACATAAACTTTAATTAAAGAAGGCTGACAGGTCCAAGATACACAAATAATGATATACGTAATGCAGGATAGCTATACCTCCTGAAGGTAATACAGGTACCATTGCAGTGCTTATACATATAATAGAGAATTTATAAGAGGCACGTATAAAGTAGTTTGCAGCCTCTGTGTTGGTACGTAAGATGCTTTCGATGTTCAGAAGATGTTAACATAGCTACGTATGAGCACACAAGCAGTAGTAAGAGATACACAGATGTACTATTTGGATTTTATAATTGACATTAGTGTTCTTTGGAAGACAACTTCTAGAATAATCAAATTTAAAGTTCATGGCCTCAGTAGCTACCTATGTAGCTACTACCTAGCTTTGTGTTTATTGACATACATAGTAAGTAGTAATAGTAAACTGCTGGCATCTGTTCAGTCCCGTGCATGCATGTATTTGACCCTAGCTACGTTTACGTATGCAAATAGATGTTAGGCTAGCTACTTATTATTGTATTTATTAATTTATGTTACAAAATGAATAATTATTGCATAACTCGCTAGCTATAGCTATGTACTTAAACTAGCTGATGATGTATGCAAAAATAATAGCTATTATAATAGTGCTACGTACCTATATATGTACATAATCATTAGTACTTAATAGTAGGGATTGCTATGAAAATGTATGGCTTTCAAAAATATGAGCCAACCTCGGTACGCAAAACACCAACTATATAATTACTCTATTAATTGGTACAATACAAACAAAGGTAGCTACGTATGTATAACTTGTTTCAAAGTACATATATCTATAGCCAATTAAAACTTTTGAAAATTAATAGATTTTCATCTGTCAGCCAGGACAGGAAACAACCTAGCGCCTAAACTATTGGGTTTACCTGTGGCCTTCAATCTCATTCCCTATCGGCGCTACCCTTTGCTATTCTGATCACTGTGCATACTCGTTTGGCGACATATGTAGCTACATATCTCTGTTCGTCTTCTTCAATAAATCGTCAAATGATCATTTACGGTACAAACCGGCGTCAAGTTCAATGCTAAACGCGTGTGACACGCATGTCACACACATTGAGCTCATGTCTTAATATGTAATTTCGTGTGGACGCGTGTGTCACAAATCACACGCGTGTGTTGTAACTAAAACCATATTACAAATGGTTGTACCTATATGTATAGGAATTTTACTGCTCAATTTTAATAGTTACGTACATCAAATTGCTGTAGGTAATATTAATGTACCGATAGCTAGCTCACGAGTTACCTATATAATACTTTCGTCATTCACCAGATCGCCTGTTTCCACGATCGGCCATGACCCCATTAATGCAACGTACGCAGCATTAAATAGAGAATTGCACATGCGCATTAGACTTCAATAAGTTGACACGAGGCATGTTTTTGAGAAAGAACTCGTCATTAGATGGTGAGTAAGCGATATGGAAACAATGGTTTATATAATAGCTTTTTTACACTTTTAGAAGATCTCCGTTCGCCAGCGGATCCGCACACATATGCGCTGGTGATGTTTGCAAAGGATGAGGTCATTTTGGTTGTTCCTAGGAAGAAGATACGTAGTTGAGTCAGACGCAATTCCACTGCTGAAGTCTTGTCGTCCTGTTCTAATGCGCTATCAATTATTTTGAGGTGTTCCAGTGATAGCTTTCCTGGTTGTACTGGTCTAGGCATATCTAATATGGTCCAATGTAGTTTGTACTTCTTGATTAGAAGACAGAGGCTCCTCTTTGAAACAAAAATATCCTCTTCCTTAAGCCGTAACTGTATATCTTTTAATTTAAAACCAAAAACAACTTCTCGTCTACAACTCTCAATTAACATCCTAGCCATCACAAATGCTATAACGCACGTGATTATCGATGTAACGGAACTAATTACTGTGAAAATCCGAGGGAGCTGGTGATTATCGTGTCCGGCTGTACTCATAACCCACATAGTAGGTCTCCAAGGTGAACAGCCTCTAGTCGATAGAACAATGTAGGCAAAATAGATCCGTAACTTTGGGAAAAGGATTGGCTCTAAGGGCTGGGTCTGTCGGGCTGTAGACTGAAGTGGCCAGTGGAGATGCGGACTTACTTTGGGTTACAGCCATATTAAAGCTTGGTCATGATAAGAGGTACGTATATAACCTACGTACATCAAGTCAAAATAGTATTTTTTCCTAAGAGAACTGACATGGTAGCATCCAAGGACGTAGCTACGTCAGCACAGCCAGAGACCAACGGGAGGGTCAACAATTACTACAATAGTATAGGTAGTTACGCCATAGGCATATGAGTTATTATACGAAGCTGGACATTGTCTATGAACGCTACAGACTATAAGTGTATATACGCGTGTCAGACCAAACTACACGCGTGGCCAAGCGTGTACACGCGTAGGCACATGTGTTTTTGGTGTGTGTGACACACGTGTCAGACGTGTGTCACACGCGTTTAGTGTTGAACTTGTCGCTGGTTTGTACCGTAGGTTAAAAATGCTATTGACATTTCATAAATGTGTCAACTTTCCATGCAAGGTATTAACTGGCATGAAACAATAGGAGCAAGAATACTTAATAAATCAAATAGTGGGTATAGGGTAACTTTAAATCCATCAAAAACAGCTCACCACTAGCCCATATCATTATTTGATCCAGGAAGAGAAACCATCATCTCTTCAGGTGCTTCTTCTTATGTTTTAGGAGCAGTGCTCAAGGAAAAGCACTCCAATGGGTCTATGTATGCCTATATACGTATCACGCCCCTTAACAGACATACGTAGAACAATATTATGCTCAGCTGGAAAAAGAAGCTCAAAGGCTTGTGAGCAACTCCACAATTAACTTGTAGGAACCTAAGTTCTTAATAGAGGCAGATCAACAACCACTGGTACTGATGTTAAGTTCCAAATGTTTAGAAGAACTTCCATTTAGAACACAATGATCTTACGTGAGGATGATTATGAGACTCCAATACTCAACAGTACACGTACCAGGAAAAGCATTGGTAACTGCAGTTGCATTATCAAGAGCATCACTGACAAAGATATCTCAAACCAATGAACAACTTATTATATAATAATCATTCCAACATTTACGTACGTAACAGCCATTTTACAAAACCTCCCAGTGACAGACAAACGCAACATAGATATACAGCAAGTCCAAGAACAGGATACTGTATGTGAAGCAGCTACGTATGTAGTTAAACAAGTTTGTAGACAAGGATGGACAGAACAACATATTCTCAAAGGAGTACTAAAGAAATTATGCTTCTGAAGCAAGTCACCTTACCATTCAAGAAGGATAGCTTTTATATGATGACAGGCTAGTTATCGTACAAGAAACACCAGTCAAACTGCATGCAGGACATCAAGGGATACACAAGTGAGCTGTTTTTCTTGGCCACGTCTCTCATTACCGTGTGTCCTAGCTGATGATACGTATATTGTATTAACACATTTAACTGTGTAGCAATATAATTAAGTACGTACGTACGTACCTTTACATATTTAATATCTACGTGTGTATATATATATATATATACGTATATCATAATAACTCACTCACTATGAGTCACTAGTTATATACACAATAACTAATCACCACCTGCGTACTTACTTTCATAGGTTTTGACATTTTAGCTCCTTTAAACTGATCGGTTGGTTTCTGTGCTGGTGTCTTATCCGTCTAATGGATAACACAAGGTGATAATCATTATGCAAATATACAAGTTAACTGCAAGTAAGTACGTACGTACGTACGTACCAACTAAAGTTTTATATTTAAGAGTGTAGTCAATAATTACAATATGGCAATGATTAGCTACATTATGTATACTTGTGTTGTGAAGTAGAGAAAAAATGACACACAATAATGTCTTACCATTATACCATATGTATGTATCAAATGTGGTGAAGTACAGGTATTGGTAGATTTGGCATGATATGTAGTTTTCCACAATTATGGCTACGTATACGTATACGTACATGCATACCCTCCACATTTTTGATATGTAGTTGGTTCATAATGCAGTTATTATTAAGAGAATAGGTTTGTTGAAGTATTTTACTCATACGTATGTACGTACGTAAGAGTTGAGTGTAACAGACCCTAACCCATATACGTAGTAATTACAAACTTGTAAGGCCTTTACAAACCTGGACTCTGGACTAACAGCTTTTCTTTCTGCGAACTGAAAGAACATTAATGAGCCACATAATTGTATTATACTGTAAACAACAAAAATTTGAGAAACAGTAGCTACACGTGTTGGAAAATGGCAGATGGCATTTGCGATTCACTGTATTCATTTGTGGTAAATTCCATGGTTTGTGGCTACCATCAATACAAAGAAATTTGGCCTGATCCGTTTGTTGGGGAGGAATTCCCATGTGAGCAAGAGGTCAGCAACCCACACGATCCACTAGTAGAAGATCAATGGAGGAAAACGCAAGATTGTTTGGCATGTTCTGCGGAGAATATCTCCTTTGTGTTCAGTGTTTGTCAGGCGAGGTCGTAACATAAAATGTATGACTTCAACGCTATTCATCAGATCTGCCTAAAGGCGGATTAGAGCTACCGTGCTAGTATGTTTTCATTACAAATAATGCCCTCTCTGTCTAAAGCATGCTATGGTAAAAAAAGCATAAAACTCAGTTGTGGAGAAGGTAGTTGATGAAACAGAGATCAGTAAATTTATCAGTACAGAACACGAAGGTAATAGCAAACCTATCAGTGAACACAAAGAGAGCAACAAATCGGTAGTTGAGACAAGCAAAACTACCAAATTTATAGAAATTATTGATGAATCCATGTCTACTAGTCAGGCCACTTGTACAAATACTGATAGAAATGTTGTGATTGCAGAAGAAGTTGTTTGTTCACCTCCAAGAAAACAGCGAAAGGATTTTGATGAACAAATTGTAATGGGTGAAGAACTAACAGATATTGAGATTAATTTTGCTCAGCATCTGCTAGAGCAGCAGGTCAAACACACCAATGATCAATGGATTCTGTTCTACGTTGCTACAAGAAAAGACGTCAAATGTCACAAATAGTTCAATGGCGAAATAATAGGATCTAGATCATTCATTGCTATAGGCTCCAAAACTGTTAAAATGCATACTGTACTCTTTTCTGCATATAGGATCAACAGACTTATTAGAGGACAAAGTCATTTTTAGTCGGCCTAAGCATGAAGGGTAGGAAGAGGGTACAACAAGGGGCTACCCATAAAACGCAATGCACTCGCTCACTGTAGTAACTGAACAATAATAATGTTACACCTGTATGCATGTATGTACTTATGTAATTGTATGATGTAATTGTATAGTTATAGTTATTATACTTTATCAGTTATGTATACAATGTTGTATGGACTCTTGTTTATTGTATTCACCTTTGCTATACCTATTGTTGTGTTGTACCATTGCATTGTACCATTGTTATCGTTATTCAGTCTTTATCTGAAAGTTATATTGCTTAGTAACTCCATAACACGTGCTCGCTCGGCCTTGCTTTACAAGATTACTACACTCACCAACTTTTTGCTTGACTTGTGACTGCTCGTTACACTTAAATTAAGTAACTAAAATGATCCTCAAGCAAACTTCTTCATATATCAAATCTTAAATTGCTCGCAAACCTGTATTCCACTTGACTCGCAACTGCTTGTTATGCTAAATTCAATGGTCCATAATAAATATTCATGTGGACACCGAGACATGAATTAACGGATTATCAAATAATGTAGCCTACGTACCTTGCATCAGAAACATTCTCTATGTCTACAAGCACAGCTATTCAGCAATAAATAACAACAATGTCCTTAACGGCATGCACCTTGTTAACCAGTACATAAAAATTTAATAATGAATAATAGTATTAGTAGGCTTTAAATGGAAATGAGAAATGTACATCGCATTTTACACTTCAAAAACATACGTAGCATCTGTAACGTCTGGCACAAGGTTAACTGAGCTACAGGTATGTAGGTTACGCATCTCTATCAAAGGATAAGTAACATATAAACAAAAACACCTTGGGTGTAAAAAAGTGCGTGGCCAATTAGAAGCAGCATTGCAAACAGGTGCGACCAAAAACTTTGATATCAGTTGAGGCCAAGAAGTTACTTATCAAAAATCTTTTTAACTACTTGAATGACATACAATAGTTTATAGCATATTTTCACAACTATGATTGGCTTTGTCACTTGGCCACCTTTGTTAATAATGATGGTGTGAAAAGGTGGCCAAGTGACAAAGCCAATCATAGTTGTGAAAATATGCTATAAACTATTGTATGTCATTCAAGTAGTTAAAAAGATTTTTGATAAGTAACTTCTTGGCCTCAACTGATATCAAAGTTTTTGGTCGCACCTGTTTGCAATGCTGCTTCTAATTGGCCTCGCACTTTTTTTACACCCAAGGTGTTTTTGTTTAGCATATCACCACTTTTTTGGAAACAGATGTTATTACTAGCAAGCAGCAGAGAAGTACTGCATGGACATACAGTAACTTGTACTTGCTTAGCATACGATATTGTAAATTAAACTTTGAAGCTGAATTTTGAAAAACTCAGGCCTACAATTTTTTTCTAACTTTCACTACAGAGTGATACATCAATATAGATTGTGTATCTGAAAGCTTATGGAAATCATTTCAAGGGGGTCCAAGTTATGGCAACTATCAACCTGCAGTGTAATAGCCTTTCTCAAATACAGTCAAGCATTTACTTCAGGCTGAAAGTAGTAAGACAGGTAGAGCATACATGGGAGAAGTGCTGATACAAATTTGGCTGAAATCCATGAATAAATGAGTGAGTTGTTAGACAAACAAGTGAATGTACAAAAAGAGAGTTTGAAAAAACTTCCGGGATTCACGCAAGCTCCTGCAAGCCCACGAAAAAAATGTGCGATGAAAATGAAAGAAAGAAAGAAGAAAAAAACGACGGCCGCGTCAAAAAAATTTTTGTGGAAGGAAGGATTTTATAAGGCCGTATCTGAAGACTGGCTGAACTGATTTTGACGAACTTCAGGTTATTGATTCTTCAAACAATGAAGATACTATTTCTTGAGTAATGGGCGAATCCGGCGGGAAGGGATGGTTCGTCGTACGTGGGAGCACGAACGGCGCCATAAAGCTCGCAATGGCTGGTACTTAGGAATGGTGGTGCCGACTTCCTCCATTCTCGGTTTATTGATTCTATACAGTAAGAATGTTGTGGGTCTGTGATAACTAAGCAATAGCTTTCATGGCGGCTTAGCTAGAGCGTTTGCGAGTTTGAGGGCGGTGCTACATGTAAATAGCTCATTCAGTGGTCGCATATGCTGCTTCTTCTTGGCCTTGCGACTCACTAGAGTCTTGATATATGTACGTAGTGTTTAGAATTGTACTGACGGCTGGAGGTACATATAGTAGCATGAGTCTAGAGTCCCAATAGTCGATTCAAGTCACTCGAAACTCAATGAAGTGGTACTACAGTACTCGATTTGAGTACTCGAGGATTGGAGTTGAGAGTGTAGAGTATAGTACGACCGAATCAACACTTGAAACTCGATCAAGAGATACTGATTGCTCAAGAACCAAGCAAGTACAAAGTTGCCTTTGAGCGGTACCGTACACATGTAGTAGGTTGGGTTTGTTAATAGTCAGCTTATGCAATAGAAAACCAATCATGATAAACCCACCACACTCTGTGTTTGCAATGTGGGTGATGAAGTTATTGTAAGAGATTCCCAAAATACTCCAGGTTTGTGAGAGGGAATTGTAGAAAAGATAACTAGTGCTTTTTGTCATCGAAAGTACGTAGCTACTTAATGATGGCATAGTGATAAACCGTCATGTTGATCATATTAGCAAATGACTAATACAACAAGATTGACATTGTTACTTTTTGTCAGTCAAAATATCCTTTTACATCCTCATATAACACCAAACATATTGAGTTACAACCACTTCAGTGTTATGTACATACATACGTAGATCAACTCAAGAGACAAT
Organism: Spongia lamella; assembly: GCA_963930835.1. Taxonomy (NCBI): domain Eukaryota; kingdom Metazoa; phylum Porifera; class Demospongiae; order Dictyoceratida; family Spongiidae; genus Spongia; species Spongia lamella. The sequence continues at coordinate 3,235,371 of OZ005746.1, read as the reverse complement.
CTCCTGCAAGATTTTTGTAAGCTTAGAAGGGTAAACGTAGTATTGGAACCGTTACTATATGTATTACTTAAAGCACTGCTGCCAGTTTGTATGAAATATACAGCTCGAGGTGAGAGTCGAGTGGCAAATATAGCAAGAGGCGAAGCTGAGTGCTATATTTGTCATGAGACCCTCACCAAGAGCTGTATATTTCATACAAACAAAGCAGAAGTGCTTTAAGTGTTTTATTGTATTTTACACTACTGATGTGTGAATAAAACACAAATGAATGGTTTTCTTTGGTGAAAAGTGTCAATGAGCTACCATTCTATAACTACTCTATTGTTCTATAACTACCCAACCACAGTGCTATAACTACCCAACCACAGTTCTATAACCACCTGCTGACACTTTATGGCATATATAGCATTGTTAAAACCTTTGGTCCACCACACAAAATAAAATAAGCATATATACGTACATGTATATAAATAGTATTTGCAGCTTCTAGAGAGTTCATGGCCTCAGTACCTAGCTACGTACCCAATTGACATGGTAAGTACATAGTAGCTAATATTGAACTGCTGGCATATACGTACATATATTCAGTTCCACATACATATGTGCACCTACGTTTATGCAGACAGATACACAAATGATATTATGTTGATCATGTTAGCTATTTGCATAACTTTATGTAGCTAGCTACTACGTAAATCTAACAAGCTGATGATGCATGCAAACATTTGTTATTATGATCACCGTCCATACTGGTTCGGTGACATAGCCTACGTATCTTTGTTTGTCTTCTCCATCAATTGATCATTTTAGATAAAAATGCTGTTGACATTTCACGAAGGTGTCAACATTCCATGCAAGGTATTACTGGCATGCAACAATAAACATGCACCGTAGATAGCTGTATGCTTATAAATTGTCAGATATAATAATGCACCCACGCAAATCTTATCATTCACTGCATGTGTACTAGCTACCTCTTAAGACACATAAAATTTACCAGACATATGTATGCTATGGCATTGTGGGGCGAACTGATTTATGCAAGGCCATAGGCATATACCAAAAATAGTTTTCAGTGCATTATTAGTATGTAGCTATAGCTAGCTATAGCTATAGCTTATAACTTATAAGTTAGCTACGTATGCATGGTAGTGAGATTAATATAATTAGCACTATAATAATTCTTGCATTCCTTCTCTAGTTTTCGTTCATTCTCTTCTTGTTAGCTCTTCTCTTATTGTGCAGTGCTACACAAACTGTATCTCTTCCCACTATTTGTGCTAGCTACGTCTCTTTTTCTCTCTTGTTGTCGCTCTAGCCTTTAGCACACAGTTGCGATGCTTCTCCGGGTGTATTCCTTTCGAGTTTCATATCATTTCTTCACCTTTTGCAGCGTTGCTATCTGGCATTTCATGTTTGTGTTTGTTTGGTTTATTCATGAAGCTATATCAAACAATTCTCTAGTCAAGAACATGCCCAATTGCTTCATTTCTGTCTGTGTTTGTTTAAATCAGTTAACATGGAACCATTCTCCCAAATATGAACCATGGAACCGTTCTCCAGCAAAATAGTGGGTTATTGCAAAAAGCGGCCTTATGGCTCTATGACCTTGTGGCCTTAGTTTTTTGCCTCTACTTTTGCTATAGTGCAGAATCATCACCAAATTCTGCAAAACTGCTTATCGATTAGCTACGTACGTAGATATTAGCTACAGGCACTTTATGTGGGTAAAGCTCCTAGATCCTAACACTTCATCAGAGATGTACGTAGCTACTATAGACAGTATTGTATTGCCAAATACGTAGACTCAAGGTCTGTCTTTAGTAAAACTCATGCATGGATTTTCCTCCAAATAACTGTAATTTGTGTACCAATACAAACGTTCATGATTTCTTATGTCCTTTAAGTTTACTCTCATCAGAAGCACTGTGAGGGCAGCTTAAAGCATTAGTAACACTTGTCACAGGCACAGTAGGAAGGTAGATAAAACATACCATGGAGTATCATAGAAATTCAGTATTGTGAAGAGTGTGAACCCATATTGTCCATCTTCTATATACAGGTACGTAGCTTAGCTACTTTTCATAAACATAAGGCTGCACAAAGTTAGATGTCTGTTTCTGATCTAGGCATCCCTTAAAATTGACCAGGTGACCACGCTTTTTATTTTACATTTTATTCAAGATTTAAGGTTACTTTTATTGATTGCGCACAATATTTCTTCCATCCATTATAAAATTTGCTTAATTTTATGTAAAGCTATCTACAAAATTATTTTGTGTTGTTAATAAAAACTGTTTACTGCCTGGCAAAAATGACCAGGCAGGAGGACCAGAAACATTTTTAAAACTTTGTTTGGCTTAAAGGCAAGAAACATTGTATCTATGAGGAGTAAGAGCCATAACTGGAAAGAGTCAGTATCACACCTCTTGTGTTCTCTCCTAGAAGACTGGAGATAGCTGCTATTCTTCACTCTGTATCAGTGCCTTGCCAACCTCCACAGTTACTCATTCTATCTCAAGAAGGCATGGAGCTGCATGCAGGCAATCATGGTCTTACAGTGAACAAACTCTTGCTTAATGAATTGCCCACCATTTTAAATAGTTTTACTGTCCCAGTAAATATCACAAGCACCTCTATATAGGGATAATGGGTGGGGAGGTAGAGGACAGGTTACAGCATTACAAATATTTCCATGAAACTGAACACAGTCACTGATAGTCTTTCCTGAAACCTTTTTATGCTTCAAATCCCTCAGAATGTGCTAAATCAATAAATAAGACCATTGGCTAGTTGCCTGCTAATTTCCAACCAGGTGGCAACTTTTCAAGTGCCACCAGAGCCACCAAAGCACTTATGGATGCCTGACATGCCTCAGAAGCAAGCCACAGGAAAAGAGACTGAAGTACTTTAGGCACTAGCTATATAATAGATGCAGGAACAGATAGTTTATTTACGTACGTACGTATGTAGCTATTTCTGTATTGTGTATTGGTGAAAAGTGTGTCTGCATGCTTATTGTGTGTGTCCAAGCTGACTTTTGTCAAATCCAATCACATTCGTGGAATAACAATACAGCAACTCATATGTACCACTAGAAATTTGGACATGAATAGTAAGAACACTACTAGCTACATAGTTAAAGATAATGTGTAGCTAGACAAGATCAACCCATGGCAATGTTGTAGGTTTTGTTATTATAATCATATGTAGGTACATGCAATTATATATGTAGCATCACATTTCAACATAAATTATACGTAATTTATCTTCCCAACATCCCATACATTTTGTAACACCATATGTGTACATCACCATGTATAATTTCTATCCTTATACGTATGTACATATGGTACAGTCCAACTACAACTTTACATTATCATGTGTGCCCACAAGTGTCCACAAGTGTTACACGGAAAGAGCTGCCGTGTGTCACGTTATGTGGCTGTGTGTCCCACGACCACGTCCAACATTGTCATGCGTGTCCATGTGTAGAAATTAACAGCTACACAGCTATAAGAGCTGCTGTGGCTGTGTGTCCTACTCGGTAACACTTGATGCGGAGGGCAGTAGACTATAGTCACTATACATATTTAAATTATATATACTGTACCTGTTAATTTTATAATTGGCTATAGCAGCTACACCTCATCACGGTCCCTCAGTTCCGGCAACATCGTAACGGCACCATAGATTACTAGAATCTATGCGGCCACAGCCACGTCGTGGAGGAGACTTTAGAGTGTAGCACTTCCTTTTGTGTGCTACTATAGTATATATATTCAGTATTACTACTAGATTAACTAAGCAAGTAAAGAGGCCTTCAAATCATCACTTTTCTTGTACCACGAGACAAAATTTGAAAGGAAATTGGCACGTAAGCCAAGCAGGTTAATGCAGTTTGTCATCTCATGCTTTTTTGTGACGATCAAGTACTGAAGGCTAAGGAAGAGATGAGGGTGAAGGGAACGGCTTCAATGCGAGCTGCAGCTGATGAGTGCTCAAAGGGTGAGTTATACGTAAGTATGAAGATATCCGTTAATTTTCAAATTTACAATAGTTTCGTAAATCCATTGCATGATATCAATATGCATAAAACTGTTTTAGTGTGATTCACATGCCAGGAAGACTGCAATACGTACATGGCCCACAAGTGAAACAGACCCGTGTAGAAATCACATGTGTTTTGTGAGTCGTGTGAATGTGTAGATTCACACTTGATTATTTGCTCTTTCACGCAGAAACACATGGGGTATTACGCATGAAGTATCACTTGTTTGTAAAGTTGTAGTTGGACTGTACCGTATGTGCATATAAGAAACGAAAGAGTGGTATGGTGATTAGTGACATATGCTCTTATTCAAATAATTAACAGAACCTGTTGCGTTACCTTCTTCTGATTATAATATTATTATTATGATTTTATTCTCTCTACTAATACACTGTCACTATCACCAATTTTAATTGACTAACTTGAGACATACATGCTTATAATATCTATAATTAGCTATATCACGATATTGTGATTGTTGACTATCATAATCATGATCAGAATTGTCTATCACGATAGTCGATTAATCACTACTATCACCCACATAGCTAGATTTCAAAAGCCTCACAGTGTGTGTAACTGTATGTACGTAATTCATGAAACCATGTAGATTTGTTTGTTTGGAAATACTTACCACTGGTTGCTTCACTCTTTCAGTAGGAGCAACAGTATGTCCTCTCTGCTGTGGACGAGGAGCAACAGGAGGTGGAACATTAGTCTTCCTACTTGGGTGATCATCTGATGAGTAAGGTTGCTATAGAATTGTACAATAAATAATAATGATACGTATGTACTGTAGCTACATACATACGTAGGCCTGAGTCAATTATGCTTGAAAATTTGCCTAAAATGCTTTTGGAAATTTCCCAAAAATTTCCGCTATTATGCTTGGACTCTTTCCTATTATGCTAGATTATGCTAACAGTAATTACAGCTGTGAGTCATGTATATACACATAATTGGCTCTATTAACTGTGTATACAACTGTACTATGGCTTTAATTACAATTCACCATCTCAGTGACATGCGCCACAATGTGCTATACAGGATTCGTATGTAGCTACCCTTGGAAGGCTGTTGAAGCTATGTATATACTATTATATCATCATCATGAACTTTGCAACAGCTGTTGCTGTGTCTGCTGTCACATGAAGCGCGCTGTCACATGGAGCGCCATCTTGAGACAATTTACTAAACATTACAATTTATCCTATGTAGGATACTATCCCAAAATGCCGGCATTATGCCAGCATAGCAGGTAAGCCTATTATGCTTTAAATTATGCCGGCATATTTGTCGCAGGCCTATACGTACATACCTTTTGGGATATTTTACGTATATGTATATATATAAGGATACGTACCTCCCTTGAAACGCTTTCGTATATGATGTGTGCTATGCGTACGTAGCTTTTGGGATATTTTTGAGGTGTATACATTATATATATATATATATATATATATACGGTACAGCTCAATTTAAACTTGACATTCGCACGCGTGTCCTAGTACAGTCGCTCTAGAGATTTATGACGAAACTCGCGAGTTATTTGCGAGTGCACTACAGACTGTGAAGATTCGATTCTCGTCACGAGCAATATGCACGCCAGGTGTAGAGTAAGCGATCTATTGTCGGACGCCAGCTATTCTCGGACACTCAAACATACAAACCACTGAAGCAAATCTTCTGAAAACTTCCTTGAATATACTTGGAGATAAGCATATTAAGATACCAGAATATGGAGCCAAAGCTTTTTAGAATTGCCAAGCTAGAGCTGATCAAAGTCGCTGTCCGAGATCCTCTATTCTCGGACGATTTCCTCTATTCTCGGACACCACCCTGTAATCCTACAGTACAAAAGCTAGAATCTTACAACCACCACTGTTTGTTAGGGTCAAGCGTGCTCTCTCAATAGAGCCATAGTTTGTTCATTTCCTCCGCCCATGAAGGGAGCTACAATCGTAAATATACAACCATGTCACGCCCTCCATTGTCGGACACCAAATATCCTGAATTTTGGATGTTTTTAGCACTTTCAGTGGGATTTTTAAAAGATTCTTGGTATTTCTCAGCAGGCAATGTCGTTCTATAGTTATTATGAGCTATTATATTGTAGAGCAGCTATAAAATTCCATATTTGAGCATCAAATGATTTGGTCATGTTAGAGCTGTAGCTGCATGATTATAGACAATGTATATATACATGCATAATTATAGAGCTAGCTTTTGCATGTTGCAGGACTGCTGCCATCAGAAAGTGGGTCCAGGATGGAGCATTTGGAGCCCCTCCCCAACCTAAATCTATATTAAACGAGATATATATACTTGCTTGGTTAAAGCTAGTAATGGAGAATAGCTATATAATACATGCGGGTATATATGCTTCCACTTTACCTGTATACCATTCCTACATACATGCATGCATGGTGGGAACTCGGGAACAAACTTATATTATTTACAAGTTTACATATCTGTTGCCAAGTTGTTCCTATAATTTATTACAGTGATGTATCAATTAGTCAGGTATAGCTATATATAGATGTTAATTTAAATGATTAGCTACTCCGCTACTTTCTCTTACTGATAGCTAGCCCGGCAAGCTCAATGTAGTGTATGGTTGGGGGAGGGGCCACAAATGCTCCATCCTGGACCCACTTCTGATGGCAGCAGTCCTGCAACATGCAAAAGCTAGCTCTATATAATTATGCATGTATACGTTGTCTATAATCATGCAGCTACAGCCGGCTCTAACATGACCAAATCGTTTGATGCTCAAATATGGAATTTTATAGCTGCTCTACAATATAATAGCTCATAATAACTATAGAACGACATTGCCTGCTGAGAAATACCAAGAATCTTTTAAAAATCCCACTGAAAGTGCTAAAAACATCCAAAATTCAGGATATTTGGTGTCCGACAACGGAGGGCGTGACATGGTTGTATATTTACAATTGTAGCTCCCTTCATGGGCAGAAGAAATGAACAAACTATGGCTCTATTGAGAGAGCATGCTTGACCCTAACAAACAGTGGTGGTTGTAAGATTCTAGCTTTTGTACTGTAGGATTACAGGGTGGTGTCCGAGAATAGAGGAAATCGTCCGAGAATAGAGGATCTCGGACAGCGACTTTGATCAGCTCTAGCTTGGCAATTCTAAAAGGCTTTGGCTCCATATTCTGTTATCTTAATACACTTATCCCCAAGTATATTCAAGGAAGTTTTCAGAAGATTTGCTTCAGTGGTTTGTATGTTTGAGCGTCCGAGAATAGCTGGCGTCCGACAATAGATCGCTTACTCTACTCGAGGAAAGTTCACGATACTCGCGAGCATGCACGTTACGTGTAAAATGTTTCTGCGAGTCAGGATTGCACGCGAGGCTCGTGTCATGTGTCGCGATCGAGAGTCTTCATGCAGATAACAATAAAAATATTATTCTGTGTAGCCTGAATACCCAGTGCACAACAAGAATTTGATGTGTGAAAAGTACTTCAAGTTGTTGCTTCGCCCCATTTCACATTGCTGCTTATATCACGTGCTCTTATCCGTTTCTTATATTTTGGGACATTACTGGTGGCAGTAACACGTGGTGAGGTTTAGTGTCTTTAAAATGCCTACAGTGGATTGGAAGAGAGGTATATTAAACTACATATGGACTTGTAAAGGTTATTGTGTGAATATTTCTTTACATTTCAAAACGCTTTAATTAAATTTGACTAAACGATTTTCTTATGCTGTTCTGCCTAGTAATTTATAACATAACCTTGTGTAGGCAAATACTTACCCATCAAAATTGGAAATCTGTATTTCTGATAGTGTCAATTGGAAGGTGTAATGTTTACCCGCTCTAATAATTTAACACGTAAATATATTTTCTTAACTGTTGTTTTCTTAGTCGACTGTTTCGTATATGCCTTTGTAGTCGATACCTTCATGGTAATTAGTACCTTTAAAACCATATCCAAAAGGATTTCTAATTAATGCGCACTCTTGTCTTGTTATTAACGTGTTTTATTATGCCTATACGTGTATTACATTATTGATTTTATCCATGAAGATACTCATGCACTGGTGAGGTTCTTGGAAGAAGATTCCACTGCTATTATTCCTATACACCGGATACAAGATAAGGAGACATTAGAATATGGAGGCTCGTGTGCTGTGTTATGGAGCAACAAAAAAGTCTATAAGGCTTTTTTGATTAGTTCAGGTATGCAAAATTGTATTTTATGCTAATTCAAGTTTATTTACCTAATTTTGTTAGTAAATATTGAATGTTACATCATATTTCCAACCAAAATTGCATGTTTATATTGTTAACCCACTAATATTTTGAGCCAGTTAATAATGATGAATTGTATTAAATAGGCAGCTGTGAAGAATGTGCAAAGAAACAGGATGACCTTAAAGAATCGGAATCAGAAGAAGCCACAGTTGGTGTGGATAAGCCACATAAGCGATCAAGAAAAGCAAGTTACATTCACACAAACAGGAAACTCGTCACACACACACGTATACACAAACCAGTACACACACCCGAACATGCACGTACGTACACATGCACATTACATGTATGACTGTATCACCATATATGTTATTCTGTATGACTAGGATACAACTGGACAAAATGACCAAACACAAAAGAAATCCAAGTCCTCATCTACTGGAACTAAGGTACAGTGTATATGATTACTCATACTAGAACTTGGCTGTTTTGAAGCATTTTTGGTAAAATTATTCGTGGCAAAATCAACGATTATCACTAAAATATTGTTATGCTGTTGTGAAGAGTTAATGTAATGTTCACCATATAGGCACAGAAGATAACAAATCCAAAGGCCAAGACAGCTCTCAAACAGAAACCGACAAAAAGCAACAAGGATAATGCATCTAAAAAGGTATACATATACGTACATGTGCAAGTTTAATTTTATTCTTTATGTAAATATCTGTACACAGAATGATTTCTTTATTCATATTGGACCTGCACCGCCATCAACATCAACCATGACATCAATACCATCAACACCAGTATCAGTTACCTTGGCCTCGATTGCAGCGTCAACCACGACATCAATGCCCGTGTCACTGCCACCAACAGTTACGCTAGCCTCAATTCCAGCATCAACCATGACATTAATGCCTGTGTCACTGCCACCAACAGTTACATTAGCCTCGATTCCAGCGTCAACTATGACATTACTGCCTGTGTCACTGCCAGTTCTACCAACATCTGTTCCAGCAGCATTAATGACAATTCAATCATCTACATTCATGTCACAGGAACAATCTGCAGAGGTAATAATGATACGCAAACACTATTAATGTATTACACATATTTATGTTTGCAAGTTTTAATATTTTCTTTTGTGTAATGTATGATGGAAGTTTGTCATTCTCACAGGAAAATGATCCGTACATATCTGATTACATGGATGATGACGATGATATGACAAATGGCAGCAGTGAAGAAGATGAGAATATTGTATGCATTGCACATACACAAACATACACACACATTGTGCTTGTGTTACACATACATGTGCTTGTGGTATCGACAGTGTAAGAGTATTAATATTCTTTCTTGGTAGAAGTCTGTGCATAAAGTGCGGGTGGATAATGGACCAGTGAATCGAATGTCAAAGCCTAAACACTACACTTGCAACAATCGACAAAAGGTACTACTCCGTTTGCATGTGACCTTTAGCTTAACAATATTGCTGAGACTTGGGTGCAAAGTAGTATCCTATCAGAAATGAAATTTGATGGGAATACTTCATGCTACACGTTTATACGGAGTATTAAGAAGTAGAATATTTTCCCTATATACATATGAATTCTTGATTTATTCATGTTTATTGTAATTGCTTATGTTCAGTATTTACATCTTGTTATACATAGGTGGTTGAACAAATTGATTTATTACGAGCAGAAATTAAGAAATACAATGAAGAACAAGTATGACAAGTTTATATGCTCATCGTTTACTTCTGTTTTATTGACACTTTAGAAGGCTTGGCTTGAACGTGAGTTCAGTGAAATAAAAGAACAACTGCAGCTGTTTGCAGCCAGTGGAATAGCACAAGCATTAAGCCCAATTATTATGCAGAGGTCATCAACAACTAGCCAGATGCATGGTTTGTGCACATGTATATCCATTCACTGCATCATTAGTATAGTCTTCTTTTAGTAATGTCATCTGCTGTGACTATCCCCATGACATCATCTGCAGTGATCTCATGTAACATTAATCCTATTATGCCATCAACTGGTTATGGGACATCATCTGCAGTGACCACTGTTACAACATGCCACCTTAACTCCGTTATACCATGTACTGGGTCAATTGTCGCATCAAATGTGTCCGGTTCAGGTAAGCATTTCCAGTTTTGTTGTTCAAGTGCATATATGTACAACAGTACGCTGTACATTATTTGCTTGTATTTTATAAGGTATCAATGACCATACTCTAATGGCAGTAAATAGAGAGATTCTTGGTCCAAGTGAAGTGAGAGTATACTTCGCACTTGCTGTAAAATATAGTATTAAATGCTGATACATTTACAGGTGGTGGGTGCGGAGGTCCACATAGAATCTGATGATCTCATGTCTCACAGTGATGTTGTTAATACTTTTACAAAGGCAAAAAACCGAAACCATTTTGCTGCCCTTTTTAGTTGGGAAACTTTTCGATGAAAAGACTAGGGTAAAATCAAATGTTCGTGGCAGGGGAAAGGAGCAGTTAGATCCCACAATCATGGAGTACGTAAAATATAATATTTGGTCATCTTGTTCATTTACTTCATACTTTTAGATGGGTTAGAAAGAAGTGTTTTGAATACCACCCTTCTAGTGAGGTAAACATGAAAGCAGACTGGGAGAAATGTATACAGGCGATTGATGGCAGAAACAGAAGCATAAAGCGAAAGCAGTCATATAAACAAGTATCATAAGTCACAAGAGAGCAAGCAACTATATCATAACATATTACCCAGTTTACACCTTTTTTCATTATGTATGTACGTATATGTGTAACCCACACCAGCTACAACTGAAACATCAAAATGCAATTTATTAAGTTTATTAGTAACCACTTGGTTCTCCATGGACACTGACAATCTTCGGTATTACTTTCTTCGGTATATGATCAATGTAACGTTGACACACATATGGAGTAAGAGTCATCCAAAACTGCTCAATACCATCTTTTAGTTCTTGTAGATTCTTTGGCTTGTAGCAAGTCCTTAAATACTGCTTAAGAGAGCCCCAAACGTTTTCAATCGGATTTAGATCTGGGCTTTCAGGAGGAGTTGGCCACCAATTGACATCATGACGTTCAAAAAAATGTTCAATATATTCACTGGCATGCTTTGGGTCATTGTCGTGAAACAGGCGATGTCCGTCACTGAACCTTTCAGAAATGAAAGGGAGGAGACCTGCTTCCAAAATGGTTGCAAGTCGTTGAGCATTCATAATACCACTAAACATTATCACTCTAGTGGCACCACGTGTAGAAATTCCTCCCCATATGTGAATTTTTACTGGGTGTTTAGCACGTTGCTTTAATTTGCGTGGCTGTAAACGTTTACGAAAACATATTCTACTGTGCTGTTCAAGTTGCACCGAGCATTCATCTGCAAAGATTACATTCTTGAAGTCCTCTTTAACCCTTAGTTGCTCCTTCGACCAAATCAGCCTTTTCCTTTTGTTAAGCTGTGAAGACAAAAAGTACATGAATACATGTATACAAAGATAAGTACGTAGCTATACTAAAGTATGTGCATGATAATTATCATTAGCCACTTACAGGATGGCGATAATTAGAAACACAGCACGTGTCTAAAACAAGTACCCATGCATAACACAACTTCAACTTACGGGGCGCAAGAGCTGACAATAATGGGGTTTAGTGCAGACCCATTCCATTTCCTTACGAACTCGCTTAATGGTAGGTATTGATACTTGTAAATCCGGCCATTGAGCTGATAACAAAGTTTTAAGCCCTCTCGAAGTAATTTCATCATTCCTGGTTAGTGCTTCTTCGATCAGAGATCTCATCTGTGTTGTGATCTTATGTTCTCGTCGTCTTCTAGGTAAGTCTGTAACGGTTCGATGGTCCCTGAATTTTTTGATCAGGTTATGTATTGATTGGCGAATGATAGAAAGGTTCTCCTCTTGTAGCCGCTTACGGATTTCTAATACTGAGTATCTCTTCGAATGAAGCGTGATGATCCTCGTTCGAGCCTCCATGCTTAGCCTCGCCATTTTAAAGCCGTTTCTTTACGAACACGGTATGCGACACTCACACGAGAAAATTGCACGTGCAGACGTTTGCTTCGAGACTCTCATTAATATGCTCGTGATGATCGAGGCTCCAGCATAACCGCGAGACACGCTATACTTGTTCAAAAAAGCACTCGAGAAGAGTTATATTACTCTCGTGAAATACAATACACGCGCAAAGCAACTCGCGAGCTACGAAGAGTTACTTGCGAGGCTCTGGGTGATACACGCGAGTGTGCCACACGCGAGTGTCAAGTTTAAATCGAGCTGTACCGTATATATATGTAATAGTTATAACATGGGCAAGAGGGATTTGCCTGATATATATGCTCAAGCCTGAGGACCGCAGGCCCGAGGGCGCGGGCATATATATCAGGAAAATCCCGAGTGCCCATGTTATAACTAATATATTCCACCTCCAGCACTCTAAAAATCTGCCCAAAACTGACATCAATAATTCGGCCTCTTTATATAGTAACGGGCACTCGTTGTGATTGTGGGGCTCGATTTTATCATTGTCATGACGTTCTTGCATGGTAGTGATGGCGACTGTGGGTTTACCATAACTTTGTATAAAGCTGCAGCACTTATAATGGGTAAAAAATCCTGTTTAATCGCTTCAAAAGAATAAACTAATGGTGAGTGTGTAAAAAGAGTAGATTAATATATATTAAGTCACGCAGTGAATAGACTATTTTTATCACGTTAGAAACTCACCTCAAATGGCATCCTTTGGCTTATATCGGCTTGTACACTCAATACAAACACTTTTAGACTAGTAACAAAGTTTATTAAATATATTAAATTTAGAAAACTAAAACCCACAATCGATATCGCATTCTTGCACCTATATAAAGAGTGGTAGTTCGTTTCTACATCACTGACTGGTCACCATGGCAGCGGGATATATCATGATATATACCTGTTCCCAGGGTATATTTGAAATATATCCCTGTGGTTTCCTTTGATGTGAGGTGTCAAAGTGGTATATATATATATAATGGATTATTCATTTGAAACGCTTTCATGTATGATGTGTGCTATTGTATCAGGCACTAGCTAATTAGCTATACAAAACTTTTTTAGCAGCTCAATTGTTGAGGTTATGAGCTAATTTGTGAAAAAGCAACGTTTTTACCTTGAAATTTTCCAATATACGTACTTTACTAGCTAACTACGTATGTAGCTATATATGTAGCTAGTAGATTACTAGTTACTTACATATGGTACACGAACATGTTCAAAAGCTACAAACCATAAACTTATTTAAGCATGGTAAAGGGCTCAGGTTATTAGATGCCAACTTAGGATTCACTGAAGGAATTACAGGTCCACACTATCCGATTGATTCCCTCTAATTATAACATTGTTTTGGTCATGAATTCACAGAACTGGCACTATGATTTTAAAAAACTAGACTGGCAATAAGTAGGGCTCTTCTGTATTGCCAAAAATGATATTTCGGTGTATTTGTAAAAAACTACCTCGGTATTACTAAATATTGATATCACAGCATATCCACATTCAGGTGTAATAAAAATGTCCAAATCGTCAAAGTTTACGTATGTAACCTACCTACTAAAGCTTGGCGGTGTTGATCAACTTACTGAATTTAAATTACTTAAATACTTGTAAATTCATAAAATAATAGAATTACGATATCACAGTATCAAAAAATTCATGACGGTATCCTAAAATGATATTGCGGCATTACTAAAATTCGGTATATTGCAGAGCCCTAGCAATAAGACATTGCACAAGTATAATACATAGATGTACTGCCATATCTTAGATGTCTAGTAAATTGAATTACGTATAGTTTGTATGACAATGCAGCTTTGTCAATTTACCAAAATCCTGTTACACATAAAAATACTTACACTCTTAGCAAAATATGTACGTGGAGGTAAAGGAGGTGGAACATCAGAAGAAACTTCAGCTGGTTGTTGTTCTCTAGCAATCTCCATTGACTATATATAAAATATTTCATATATACAGTAGCTGTACATACGTACGTACATACATACATACATACATACATACATACATACATACATACATACATACATACATACATACATACATACATACATACATACATACATACATACATACATACATACATACATACATACATACATACATACATACATACATACATACATACATACATACATACATACATACATACATACATACATACATACATACATACATACATACATACATACATACATACATACATACATACATACATACATACATACATACATACATACATACATACATACATACATACATACATACATACATACATACATACATACATACATACATACATACATACATACATACATACATACATACACACACACATACATACATACATACACACATACAGACACACACACACACACACACACACACACACACACACACACACACACACACACACACACACACACACACACACACACACACACACACAAACAAACATACATACATACATACATACATACATACATACATACATACATACATACATACATACATACATACATACATACATACACATACATACATACATACATACATACATACATACAAACAAACATACATACATACAAACATACACTTTCATAAGTACATACATAAGTACTTACGTATGTATATACATATATTACGTAATTTTATACCGTATATACGTAGCATCATATGTACGTATATACATGTATGATGTAAACTTATTCACTCTTGAGCTACGCTTAAAAATAAGGTCGAGGTACATAATTGTGTTCAATAATCTTTTTAGAGAAAATTTGTATACGTAGCTGTGTACCTTATGCTCTGATCTCATGGATATACACATTTAAAAATCCTTCACTAAATTTTTGTATACTCCAACATCTGACTGCTGTATTAGAATAACACATGGTTAATTCAAACTGTCTACTGTCTACTCTATTAGAGTTACACTAAACTTGACTGCTTTAATAGACTTTGGCAGAGTATATTGATTTCATTTCTGTGAAATTGTGAAAAGGTTCAGCTTCATTGTAATTTATCTTTACTTGCATAATGACAGCATAACACTAGAAATGCAATTCTTTGCCATTTATGCTATAATCTTTCTTACACAATTACCGCAGTTTCACTTAGCAAAATATATATGTAGTTATTAAATAATGGAAGGCTATATGTAAAGACAGTATTGATGAAAAGAAATATAATTTAACATTACAGTAAGTACGTAGCTATGTACCAAGTTGATGTGATCTTGTAAGCACTTGCATGATTAGAATATATGCACAGGCACATGCACTCATGCCAAGCATAGTACTCGGGCATGATAACACATACGTATGTAATGAGGACAAAATTACATAATTGTGGTAATCACAAGTGTCGTTTATAGGGGGTGGGAAATTGGTGGGTCACAGCAGCAAATAAACATTAGTAGTTAACAGAAACAGCCACAGTTGGCCTAGACCATAGCACATGCTAAGGTATCTGGACATTGGGAGCAGTTTGGAACCCCATGCTGCCTTACTAATGCTCCCTGGTGTGGTCCATCAGGCTCTGTTGTTACTCTTGATGGCATGAAAGAGTTGGCAAAATGCCATCTGTGAAAACAAATCTGGCCACCATCTAGAGCTACGTATATTGTTACTGTGTCTGAATAGTATTACTTGAGTGTGGCTGGATTTCAGTTATTGTGATAATACAATTGGTAAAATGGTAAAGGGCTCAGGTTATTAGATACAACCAACCTACATACGTAGAATGCAGCTAGGATACATTGAAAAAATTTTAAGGAATTACAGGTCCATACTATCCGATTGATTCCCTCTAATTATAACATTGTTTCAGTCATGAAACAGAACTGGCACAATGATTTTTAGAACAACTAGACTAGCAATAAGACATTGCACAAGTATAATACATGGATGTGCTGCCATATCTTAGATATCTAGTAAATTGGACTACGTATGGTTTATATGACAATACAGCTTTGTCAATTTACCAAAATCCTGTCACACATAAAATACTTACACTCTTAGCAGAATATGTACGTGCAGGTAAAGGAGGTGGAACATCAGAGGAAAATTCAGCTGGTTGTTGTTCTCTAGCAATCTTCATTGACTATATAAAATGTGTCATATATATGTACGTAGTTATACATACGTACATACGTACATACATACATACATACATACATACATACATACATACATACATACATACATACATA
Organism: Spongia lamella; assembly: GCA_963930835.1. Lineage (NCBI taxonomy): Eukaryota > Metazoa > Porifera > Demospongiae > Dictyoceratida > Spongiidae > Spongia > Spongia lamella. The sequence goes on along the minus strand of OZ005746.1, from coordinate 3,218,786 downwards.
CATACATACATACATACATACATACATATACATACGTACGTACGTACGCACATACGATGTACATACATACATACGTACATACATACATACATACATACATACATACATACATACATACATACATACATACATACATACATACATACATACATACATACATACATACATACATACATACATACATACATACATACATACATACATACATACATACATACATACATACATACATACATACATACATACATACATACATACATACATACATACATATGGTACAGCTCAATTTAAACTTGACAAGGCACACGTGTGGCATGTACTCGACATGACATGTTTATTTTCATGCGTGTGTTCGCAAGATCGATGATGTAGAAACTCTCGTGCAGAGTACTCGTGTACGCACTAGACGTGTGGCAGAAGCACGCGTGCATGTCAGGTACGTACACGCCAAATCTGGTTTGCATGCACCTTGGCGTGTATACGAATTGTAAGCCGAGCATAACGGTATAAACTCTATGAACATGCTCTTGACCTAAGGCATGATTCTCATCGAGACACAAGATGCAAAAATGCCGCTAAACAATTTCTTACTGTAAAGCTAAAGCCTATAGATTATATATAGGGGTGTGTCTTTTACCGATTATCATCGGTAATTCTCCGATAAATTCCAATGTGACAAATTAATGCCGATAGCCTAAATGTGTTGTATATAGCTAACTGACAACATGAACACATTAGTAGCTATCGATATATAGCTATACAGTTTAGTTACTTTTCAAAGTTGCAGATAGTTTTTGCTCTGTACAATACTCGATCTTGTCCACTCATGACACGAAGATATCCTAGCATATTCGGTATGAACACACCCATTCATTAGGACTTTCGAGCGATACTCATTACAACAGATAAAGAAGCCGATCAGCTGCAAAGCAGTTGCAGTTCATTGCCTACAGCTACTGTACCTGTAGTTACACCACACGTGTAGTGTGGCAAACCAAGTGTGAGCTCGTGATGTGCATTTCTCGTGTGTCGCATGTGTTCACTGGCCCGCGTGCGCACGCCAAAATTGCGTGCAACAGTGTGTGCACACGCCAGTTTTTGAAGTTTTACACACGTTAAACGTGCAAGCACATGCGTGTGCCTGCACGCATGTGTAAAGTTTAAATTGAGCTGTACCATACATACATACATACGTACATACATACATACATACATACATACATACATACATACATACATACATACATACATACATACATACATACATACATACATACATACATACATACATACATACATACATACATATATACATACATACATACATACATACATACGTACGTACGTATGTACATACATACATACATACATACATACATACATACGTACATACATACATACATACATACATACATACATACATACATACATACATACATACATACGTATGTACATACGTACATTCTTTCCATTGCACAGAAGCTTACCTACCCTATAAAGCCTTCAAGCAAATGCCTAATTGACTAATCAATAGTATAATGTGTTAAATGTAAACAATGACACCTTAGTGTGAACTATAACATAGCTACACATGTACATATGTACATGCACATACATACGTACGTACATACATACGTATATACACATAAGTATTTACTGTACATATATACATATGTTCAAACTCAAGTATGTAAACTTATTCACTCCTGAGTTATGCTTAAAAATAAGGTTGAGGTACGTACGTAATTGCGCTCAATAACCTTTTTATTATACGTATTCAGATAAAATTTGTATAGCTGTGTACCTTATGTATGCTCTGATCTCATGAACATAGCTACACATTTAAAAATCCATCACTAACTTTTTGTATACTCCAACATCTGACTGTTGTATTAGAATAACACATGGTTAATTCAAACTGTCTACTGTCTACTCTATTAGAGTTACACTAAACTTGACTGCTTTAATAGACTTTGGCAGAGTATATTGATTTAATTTCTGTGAAATTGTGAAAAGGTTCAGCTTCATTGTAATTAATCTTTACTTGCATAATGACAGCATAACACTAGAAATGCAATTCTTTGCCATTTTATGCTATAATCTTTCTTACACAATTACCGCAATTTCACTTACATAGCAAAATATATATGTAGGTATTAAATAATGGAAGGTTATACGTAAAGACAGTATTGATGAAAAGAAATATAATTTAACATTACAGTAAGTATGTACCAAGTGGATGCCATCTTGTAAGCACTACAGGCAAACACATGCACTCATGCCAAGCGTAGAAGTACTTGGGCATGATAACTCATGCATGTAATGAGGTCAAAATTACATAATTGTGGTAATCACAAGTGTCGTTTATAAGGGAGTGGGCGGAGTGAGGAAATTGGTGGGTCACAGCAGCAAATAAACATTAGTAGTTAACAGAAACAGCTACAGCTGACCTAGACCATAGCACATGCTAAGGTGTCCGGACATTGGGAGCAGTTTGGAACCCCGTGCTGCCTTACTAATGCTAACTGGTGTGGTCCATCAGGCTCTGTTGTTACTCTTGATGGCATGAAAGAGTTGGCAAAATGCCATCTGTGAAAACAGATCTGGCCACCATCTAGAGCTATATTGTTACTGTGTCTGAATAGTATTACTTGAGTGTGGCTGGATTTCAGTTATTGTGATAATACAATTGGTTTTTGCAAGTACGTATAATTATACGTAGCTAGCTCATGGAACTTCAACAAGTACCTATGTAGCTGCATGCTATTCATGCTCCCATATTCTGTAATGAGACAATGCATGTATCTAGTTAGCTAGACTAATAATCAGCGACTGAAGTCAGCAACTGAAACATGATTATGCATGAGACTGGATCAGCTTCACAATACAATGTTTCAGCAGGCATGGAGGACCATCATGCACAAGCCTGAATGAAATTTGAAAGGGGACCATCTGTGGCAAAGGGGGACCACCTATGACACCATAGATGGTCCAGGCAGACCATCTATGGCAGTCATACTTGGTCCGTGGGACCATTTATGGCAGGATAAGTTGCCAAAGACAGTCTGGGGGACCACTTTTGGGGGAATCATGGATAGGACGACAGATACGTACCATGAGGAACCTAATCTTAGTGGCAATCTGTAATTGTACAAAAGTGGATTGAGATTGTTGGAGCTAATGATAAAAGAAGATCACAGCTGTGTTTGCTAGAACCATGAGCAGGAAGTTCCTACCACCTCAGTTGATAGCGTAATTGACCATTTTACAACATGTTTGTTACCACAGTGCCTGCATCAGAAATTATTAGCAGCATGCACCTCAGCTTTGATAAACTAATTCCCATGATGCGGTCACATGGCTTACCGAGTTTCAAGTCTCCATTGCCTTTTATCACTGACTATTTGCACAGCCATGTTAAAAGCAATACACCAATGAAGCCAATTGCTCACAAATACTGTAAACGATCAAACTTACATGGGAGAAAACTTTTATAGTTTTCACGGATTTTCAACAAACCGCAAAAGTTTTTCCTACTAATTTCATACATGCAAAATTTCAAGCTATTTTTGTTCTTATTTAGCAAAACCACGAAAGTTTTCCCTACATTATGAGCCAACCTGGTAGCTAAATCGCGAAAGTTTTCTCTCGCGTAAGTTTTATCGTTTACGGTAGATAATTTGTGCACCAATGATTTCTTGTTTCTTTACTTGTAGCAAAGTCTGAAGCAATCCTGGTAGTGACTCATATTACGTACCTAGGGGCATACGGGCTTTACAATAGCTATTTTGGGGTTAAAAATTCTTTTCATCAGAAAGTAGTCTTATTTGTTGGCTAATACATATATGCGTGGCATACGTATCAATCTTGGAATTGGCTTTTTAAATACTGTATGCCTTGCTTATGCTGACATCAAGAGGCTGCAGACTATCGGTACAGTTGGCAGGTACCATAGCAATATTTATGTGCCTCTTCTCCAACATGGAAGCAGCCCTACTGGTACATTGAACCTTTCAAAGATAATCAGGCAAAGATATAATTAGTATCGAAATGAAGTTCAGTTCTCTTCGCTTTGACATAACAGAAGGTATTTCCAAGCACCTCATTACAGTCACTTCATTTTCCCAGCAGTTTTCAGTAAATGTTATCTATATCATTATCTGTGGGAGGCAAAAACTTAGGGGTCTTATCTTGGTATAGCGTCATTACCCAAGTATCGGAATAGCTCAATTTTTGGAAACGCCCTGCTCAATTATCAGAACATGTATTTCCAAGAATAACCAACACATTTCCATTTATTTGTTAAACATTGAGTTGTTTTTGGATCATGACACAGTGATTTCCATTGATATTTCTTGGCCAGTCAGCATATTATTTGTGAATGGTGTGATTTATGAGCGGCTGGTTAGTTTTAGCTGCTTTTTAATTCAGTGTTTTCTAAGTGTTCTTAGTGCTGTGTTAATAAGTAAACATATTAACAAGCACAAGTAGATTTTGCGTAATGCTTTTACTGTATAATTCATTTGTAGACTTGGTTTTCCAATTCTCTAATAGACTATTGTGTGAGAAAGAAATGGGAAAGATCACTGAGTGGCATGGTCAAGGCCATAGGCCGGCAGCTGCATACAGCTCAGATATATCTGCAATGACCACTCATAATAATCAAAGGAAGCTCCAATTACTACTGTAGTAATGCCCTAGCGGAAGATTTAGAGATACATATAATGGTAACTAAAAGATTGAATGTTTGAATAAGAATCTAAATAGTTCCATTTCAGTATTAATGAGAAGACAGCGAACTGGTACACTCACCATACGTAGCTACATGAAGTAAAACACAGTATGGCATTTTGTTTGCTTTGAAGAGTGTAGCTAAACGTGAAAATGATGAAGATGGTTGTATTGTGGGTGTGGCAGGTGGAATTGTATGTACGTATATCATACATCACCAAACACTGTTCTTGACATCAGTGGAAGAATCCTTACAGTTCGATTCGGATATAGCTTTACAAATATTGTTTAACTACGTAGCAAACGTACCTGCCCTATTGTGCAGGCTTATACCAGGCTTATACCAGGCTTATTCTTTTTGGAATTACTCCCAGGGGACTGATCTGAATACCAGGGAAATACAGTACAATGGCGTAGAAATTTTTACATTCTCAAGAGAGAAACTTCTCAATATAGGTATTCCAAGATTACTGCTGGGTTTGAGGCATGGAGGTTTGAGGTACGTAGCAGAGCAAAGGAGTTGAACTCTATCAAAGCCGATTCTGAAACCATACCTAAGTCCTTGTAAAATGTAGGAGGAAGAATCCTTGTCAGGATGAAATTGGAGGTCTTGTGTCCTTTGCTGTATTTCCAGTGGAGTGTAAACTTTCAAAGACAGGGTCCTTGCTGACTGTACATGTGGATGTGGGTTGGTACATGAGTTGAGAGCTAACAGGTACTCATATATTTATATGCACCTTGTGAAACCATGCCTTACTTGAAAGTAGCCAGTTGTTCTTGAATATACGTATGTGTAGGAGAATTCAAATTTCACATCCCAAAGGGTGGAGAGAAAGGCTCCCATTCCCAAACCGATAGCTTCAGTATGTGTGTAGCGTGACTACCTTTGATTGTGTGCACTTTGTGTGGAGGGAATAGCATACGTACATATTAAATATTCATGATTAGTGATTGTAGTACATACAACTGTAGATATTGTACATATCTGAATGTATCTATACAGATTGATTACACGTGTATGTACAACTAGGATAATTAGACAGATGCTAACAGCATCATGGGGTCAGCCTGAGTAGTAAAGCACCTGCATGTAGCTTATTTAATTATTGTTATTATTATGATAACGGAGAGTTTTTATATAATTGCATGAGCATAGATTAATGCTCTTCTTCACTGCAAGATGGCTTGTCTTTGCGGGCAACACGCCTATGCTGCATAGACTCACGCTGCCTAACTCAAGCCTCTCTGTCCCTTCGTTCCCTACACAGCTGTCTTCCACGCCGTAATCTCCATTCTTTCCGTGGCATGGACGATAACACGAACCATATATGGAAGTGATTAATTTACGCTGTTAACTTACCGTGGCATGGACGATAACACGAACCATATATGGAAGCGATGTAATCTACACTGTTAACTTACCGTGGTATGGATGATAATAAGGACGCGCAGTAATCTATGCAGTTGAATTCTGGAAGCACATGTAAGTTTCCCGATTTTTGCTGTAATTTTTTATGCATGGTCGATAATACCAAAATTTGAGGGGGCGACTCGTTAGTGTGAGGCTTGCTCAGACTCGCCCTAATTATGTGGTAAGGTGATAAGTATGATACAGAGGGAAATGAATACACGAAGTAGATGAAACTTGCCGACCAGCAGCAAGTGTAGGTGATATAATTATTATGTACATTGAAGATAATACCAGAGGATTAATTATCTTTTTAACTACGTTTATTGATCAAACAGTCAGTTGCCCGATGAGCATCGCCACAAAACCGGCATATGTGGGCATATCGACAGGTGGAATTGTTACAAGAGAGGCCATCATTCCAACGATAGCAAACAGAGCTATCCAGCTTCCTGTTTTACTTAGACCCAGTGCTCATCTGGATTGAGTGACAGGGCTGTTGAGTAGTAGCTAGGCACCAGTCATAAATGGTGAAGTTTAACTCCCCCATTTTCAAATGATTGCTGCCCATTCACAGAAGTCTTGGTCGTATTGGCCCACTGTGTACCCCTGGAGATCTTCTGATATCTGTAGGATAAAGTTACTATAAGCAGCTAAACCTGTTGCCTCCTCTTTGGTGGTGTCATCTGATGATTGGAGGACCACCATGAACTGAAGGCTTGTGCAGCCAAGTGAAAATGTCTGTGATGGTCTTTGAACTGCGAGGGGACCTTTGATCAGTACGCATTACCACCAATTGGCCATTCACTAAAATCAGATGATCGGTAGCAGGATCCTTAAAAAGATCCATCAAATTCACATATTCCGATATTACCACTAGAAATGGTTGTATCAGTAAGGCAGTGAGTGTCGTACAGTACATCAGTCAAGGTGTTTAATAGCAAATGCCCAGGAATTCATTAACACCTCCAGAGTTTGGGTGGGTGCTAAAGCACTGTATAGACAACTTTGGTATTGGAAGTGTGCCAGACCCTATTCTTTACGGGCACTTATACTGCAAGCAATAACGCCCTGTAAAAATTAGTGGTCTCCCCACGCGAGACTATTCTGCAATGTACGTAGCTAAGCGCATGCATATCATTAATTTAAATAGCCTGCCCACCAGGAATCCATCGTGCTAGACAACCATACTTCATCTATTTAACCGCATACTAGATACGTAAATCATGTGGGAGATGTCGCAAAGCAACTTGTCACAACAAAGGTAAATCCTTCTAGTTAACACTGTTTAACCGATGGTTTAATTTGTATTAATTTAATAATTTACAGAATTGCAGCTATACACTATGGCATCCAAACTGTAGGGATTCTTCCACATACAAGTCCACTTGCCACACCCACAACACACCACATTTACACTCTTCAAAGCAAACAGAACATCATAGCTACTGTGTTTTACCCTTATCATATTGGTACTAGTTTTGTGTTGAGCTGTTGAGCTTAATGATACGTAGCTAAATACATCAGAGTCCAGCATAGACCATTACATTGGCTGCTTAACTAGTAGCCGAATCAGCAATGACTCAACATTTTCACTGTGCCCGATGCTTCGTTTTTCTACTGTTCTGCTTTGTTTGCTGCCTTCTTTTCTACAATTGATATTGTACGTACTATACTTCCATGTAGCTATATGGTGAGTGTAACTCTTCTCAGTAATACTGAAATGGAATTATTTAAGTATCCATTCTTATTTTTACCATTAGCTACGTATATCTCTAAATCGTGAATTGAGGCATTACTAGTAATCCTATTCTTAAAAACATATCACACAGTACAGAAATATTCCTTGGTAAGTATCCAACAACAACGTTGTTGTTAATGATCACAACAACGTGATGATCTTTTAAATTACCACAGTAGGCGTGGAAATGTCATGATATCCACGGATCACCGAACTGGTCACACATTGCGCTATTACATGCAGTCAACACGTACATTCAGATCATATAATTATGTTGTCAAAACTCCCTCAGGCCAAGTCTGGAGGAACCGTACTCACCTGAGAATTTGATCTGATCTTCAAGAAGATACGTACGGTACTGCTCAAAGAAAACTTGATAAAAACGTGCTGGTAACAGGCAAAATTTTTGCTTCTATACCTTACAGTACCCACTAAAAAGTAAGCGGGTTCCCATGCACGATTCAACCATACGTGCTATCTCATGCGGCACGGGTTTGACTTACCCTTCCTGTGGGTCATGCAATATTAACCAGACAATGGTTGGGGATCGACGTACAGTACAGCTCAAAGGCAACGTCACACTCGTTCGCTTGACTCTCGCACGAGTATACTCGAACTTGCTATTTACCATTTTGAGTTACGTATAGAGCCTGCCGCTCAAAAGTCTCTCCACACTAGGTTTAGGATGAAAGTTTTCATAAAGGTATACTATTTCACAAAAAATACGATGTTACAAAGCGTTATACTATGCTAGTAACTCACCATCGCCTCCACTCGTATTTGTTTAAATCCGAGCGTGTATTGTAGTTTCCTTTGTCAAAATCACGTTACCCTATTGTTTATTTAAATTGGCATAAGTTGCATAACGTGCCGAGCAAGTAGTGTTTTCAGATTGAATAATATCACAACTCTTGGAGACTTGTGACCGTTTCTTCAATCTTGAGTGAGACTCGAGGATTCAGTAAGCATGACAAATAGACTCTTGAAATGAAGAAGATCGCTGACAAAGTTTATTATTGTTAGCCCTTTTGTATACCATGGCGCAAGTATCAATATAGACTCCTTTGTGCTAGTATTGTAGAGAAGTAAATCTACTCGAAAGAGCCTAGAGTGGGGACTCATTACTCACGAGCGCTCACGACGTTGCCTTTGAGCTATACCGTACTATGGCTGGAACACGCATGGTCATGCCACTACAGTTGATTTCACTATTCTTGAAAAATCAATAACTGCTGTAAATATTCCGTAGAAGCTATGGAGTGTTATACAGAACCCATGGAACCTACCCTATAGAACCTATAGAATGCCAGTAAGGAATTCCGTAGAACCAACGAAATGGAACTCTATGAAAACCAGCCATAAGTGATTATTTATGGCAGTTATTGATTTTTCAAGAATTGTGAAATCAACTGTATAAACTATAGTCATCCCCACACGTATATATCTATACAGATAGTCTTACGTGTATTTTGAAACCAGCAGGCTACTGTTCCAAGTACTGTCAAAAGCTTGTTCAATATTCTAACAAGTCAAAATCCATTGTTACGCCTATTCTAAACAATGCCTAATTATTGTTTCTATTTTTTCATGCAGATGGCAGAGGCGAAGTGTCTATTAAAGCCCGATTTCATTGGCTACAAGGTAATAATGGAGTTTTCATGGTTTTTTGTTTATAAAATTTTTGTTATTTTGTTTATATAAAATTAGACATGTGCATAGATTAATACTACATAGATTCTTTGTGGTTAAACCTCGGGCGAGCCCGTGGGCTTGCCTGCTTCAGGCTTTGCTATGGGCGCCTGTGGTGATAGCTGATGTTGCATTACGGGTATTTGGTCTATCACCCGCACCAACGGGTGCGGGTTCCAGACGTGTATATTATGGGTCTTTTGGGTGCGGGCATCTTCGAGCAGTATCGTACATACGTACTTCAAATGAATTTACTAGTATTTCTTCTAGAGTTTCCACTCATTCACAAATCGTAGGAGGAGATATAACATGGACTGACTGAATTATACATATAGCTAATGGTGTACTATGTACGTTTAAACAGATCTAGAATGTCATATAATTAATTAGTTACTCCCCCTACCCCTGTGCATGAAAACGTGAGGTGAAACAACAGCCACTGAGATAGTGGATGATGACGATGAATACAAGAACAGTGATGAAGAAGAGGTGCAAATTATTAACAATTAAGAAACGGATCTATCCGAGGTAGATTTGCAAGCATCAGCCTAGTTACTATGGTCACCGCTTGCAGGCCCGTACACAGGGGGGTTCGGTAGGTTTGGAAGAACCGCCCTCTTGAAAAAAAGTCCACCATACTACAATACACTATATTTTACCTAAGTTATACTTACGTACATAATATCAAACAAAATGAATTGAAATAGTAATCGATCGCTTGTAAAAGAAAATCACATTCGATTGTGGGTTTGTTTTTTACACGTGACACAGTCTTTTGGTTTAGGTTTTGTGGCATGTTTTTAGGGCAGTTTTTAATTTTGTGAAATTGTATTAAAGTGATGGGATGCACAAAACAGGAGGAGCGCGAAAGGAAACGCTCAGCTGCTTCCTAGCTGTCAGCGACTAGATGAACTGTTGGCGAAGAAGAGCAAGAACGTTGATGCGGAGGTTTACGAGATTGATAGCGTTGAAGAATCTGAAACCTTGACAAGCTCTACTCCGAGCTCTACTCCCACCAAGCCTTCAGGTAGTTGTAGTTATAGATTTTGTACATATACTATAGTAGTGAACAGTTAAGCTCAGTGATAGGCATTTAAATAATCCTACAGCTACATTCACTTTGTGATAATAAAAGTGCACTGCTTCTGCCCTTTTTAGCTAGTTATGTATAGCTACGTAGTTATATACAGGGTGTAGCTATAATGTGTACAGAGTATGACATATTTTTGGCCAACATTTAATGGTGCTTTAGTGGCTGAAATGTCACCAAATTCAGTCTTTTGGTATCTATTTTTCAAAATTTTCCTGGGGGGGCATGCCCCCAGACCCCCTAGCTTTAGCATGCTTTGCATGCTGGATGTACTTTGCATACCTGCACCATATCAAAGTCAAAAAGGTCCACTTTTTCTTGAAAAGAACCTACCCACATTAAGTTCTGCATACGGCCCTGACTTGCATTGTCACATTATTATTGAATAGATTAAAAAAGGAATAATTAAATTCAGAATAATGGGTAAAATTTTGGGCATAATAGGCCTGGTACATATAGCCTAAAATTTTCAGGGATTGTTCTAAAGTCATGAAAACTTTTGTACTCTAAAATTTTAGGTCACTCTATGTGGTACATAGCATTCTTAGAAATTTATGTACACAAATTTTGTAAAGCTGAGACCAAAATTATCTCATAAAATGAATCTGTGGTTGATTCATGCGATGATGACTGAGTTAGCAACGTGAGATCTCACAGACATACCGTATAGCCTAAAAATTTCGAGGGTGAGGATTTTGTGGATTTTGGAGTACCCACGAAAATTTTAGCCTTGAAAATTTTGTCCTACAGTATAATTCAATGCAATACTTCTGCAATCCATGAAAATTTTATCCACAGAATTGCTACGTAAATTCACCATTCCACGAAAATTTTAACCCTCGAAAATTTTAAGCCATACGGTATAGACAGGCAGATGGCTTTTCCAGTAGGAATCTTCATGGCAATTAACATGCCAGAGTACATATATATGACTATACTGTATCTATCATGAAACTAGGCTAGGGGCATAGAAGGAGGGGGCCCTTTGTATACAGCATGTAGGCCAGTACAAGTATTGTTATTTAAGTTGTTTAAACCTCTCCGTGTAGCTAGCTACATAGCTTATACCGTATAAGTGGATTTATTGGTGAGTCAAAAATTTGGCAGTTTGGTTTAAAAACAGTATTGGCGTTGTTTTAATTTGGCGACACAAGAAGTTATGTTCATTTGGCAATCACGCAAGTTTAAGATAAATTGTATGTAATAGGAATGTAACAATGCATTCATAACCCACCAAATAAGCATTGTTTTTTCTTTATTGTAGCAGCCTGCACTTTCTCAATCGATTCTCATGTGCCACGCCCACTTTTAAACAATGCAATTTGACCTGCTACCATAGTATAAGCCTTAACTTCCCTATATAAAGCGATATGCATGAAAACGTCCTTTTAGCCTTCATTTAGCATTTAACTACGTATGCATGATTGCTGTATGGAGGACGACACGCCCATTTGCAATAGATCGATTAATTGTGTTGTTCTGAACTGTTGCTATATGTTTACCTATAGTATATAACTATCTATGGTTTACCAAATGCTTATCAAGTAGATAAAAACTAGGGGGCTTTTCTTGCCATTTGAAAAACTCTCTACAACGTGTTACGTGAAATTCATAGCAATTAAAAATAGCGTGCTTTTAATTTGGCGTGGCTATTACGATTCGCCAAACCGTCAAATTAAAATCACCACCAAATAAACCACGTATACGGTATACCTATACAGTACGTAGGTACTCTACATGCATGGCTACTTATGGAATCAAATTATATACATAACTTGCCTTTAGTGACTTAATCAGCTCAGACACTTCTTTTATTGGGGGACGTTCACCAGCGTCATCATCCAAACATCGGATCATCATTTCTTTCAATGCAGTCACTTTTGCAGGTATCTTGTCCAGATATTGTTGACGTCGCTGAGCTTCCGAAAGAGCAACAAGTTTCTTTGTTTTAGGGTCTCGCTTTTTCTGAGCACTTGGTTTTGGCCATTCTTCACTGAAGAAGTGTACAGTTACTCCAGCAAAAGAGAAAACATCTACTGGCGTGCCATAAACTGGGTCATCTTCCTCTAAAGCCTCCGGAGGCATGAAATGGAGAGTACCTGGAGCTGTTGTCAACCTGCTCCTGGTCTGCTTGCTGTCAGCTCTTATCATCTTAGCTGTACCCAGATCACTGATCTTTGCTACAAGGTGACCCTTACTAAGTAAGACGTTATTTGACGAGAGGTCACGATGAATTACGGCAGGACGACGACCATGAAGATGACTCAAACCAAGCGATACATCGTGTAGTATAGACAACTTCATTGCAATGGCAATCTTGGACTGGTTTTTCTCTATAAAGGAAGTAAGGCTTGTATCCATCAATTCCATCACCATAATCGGAAGGTCAATTCTTGGATCAGACGGCTTGGCGTAGTAGACGCCCATAAACTGAACAATGTTCGGATGGCGTATCAAACTGGAGTGATAACATTCTCGTATAAAACCATCTTTGATCGCTTTCTTTTCTTCCGGACTGACACCATCAATAAGGAGGGAATGAATCTCTTTGGCGGCACAAGGTAACCCCAGATGATCGACAGTGAACACTTTTCCGTAAGCGCCGCGCCCTAATTCTTTGTTCTGAGGAATAACATCTTCTAAAGTAAGATCCTTCAGTTGATCGCTGAGGTCTTTAGTCGCCATATTTCTAGATTGTATAATTTTATGTAATGGAAGAAACCCCGCACATAACTTAAATTTGCATAAATTTATTAGTCCCGCGCCGCCGAGACCATATGTATAATAGCTACATATAATGCAATCCAGATTTGTAAAATGGTATGTGCATGCATGCAAGGATTTAGCTTAGCCACCAGCCTAGTTGTCTAGTAAACGATCCCAATACCTCGCATATAATTTTATTTAAATACAATAAAAAATACGTATATATAGCTACTAGTGTGTAGCAGACTTAATACATAAGCCATTACATCATGCACACACTGAGGTATAGCTATAGCCATTTTACAATTTTCTAAAGTAGTCGTGTATGCAGTTATTGTTGCAAGCCTATAGCTAGCTAGACTAGGTACATAGCTATACGTAGATACCTATAAGGCCAGGCAAAGTTGATTTACAGTTTATCATCAGAGCCCTTTCAAAAAAGCATGTGGGCGGGAGATCATTTTTCGGTAGTGTCTTGGTGTTTTCCTACCGATTTTTCACTATTCATTACCAAAAAAATTCACTTTTTTTCAAAGAAAATTATCGAAAGGCACTCAAAAATCTATGAGGGTTAGAAAATCAGTCAAAAATTGGAGTAAAATAGCCATAATGAAATTAGAGGCGGTAGTGTTTGTAGTGATGTGGGCGGTGACGATAAACTGCAACTCAACTTTGCCTGGCCTAATGAAAATTTAGTTAACAGTTAACTACTGTAATGTTAATGAGTAGCTGTATGGTCAGCTACAATGTAACTTCATTTCATACATGATGTGTTGTATGTATTTTATAACACAGGAGTCACTGATATGTAGTTAGGTCACAATCTGTTTTTACAGGTACATATGTAGCTAGATTAATATATGTACATCAATCTTCTACCTGTATACAGTTATACTACTGATAAGTTTAGCTAGTTATGTGATGCTGGTGGGAGGGATCAAAAGTTGTAAGTTCTTTAAGGTGACCAGTTCTCTCCAGCCATATCTGTAAAGGAGAAGTAAAGTAGCTAACATGAATAAATTAAATGTTAGCTACAATGACATTTTTAGATGATTATAAGCCTAAACAGACCATAGCTAATTATACCAACCGCATTCAATTATATACATAGAGTAGCTACATAGCTATGTAGTTATATGTCGCTACATACAGCATCACTCTTATATCTAGCTAGATGATAAGACAACTACTAGCTACATATACGTATGTATGTAGTAAAGCACAAGCTACTCAATTGTGAAAATTGTATCCTCCACCGCACGTTACGTAGCTATGTATGGAAAATACAGTATGAGGGAGTGTGTCAAGAGATAAATACAGCATGAGGCAAAGCCAAGTCGTGTATTTACGTATCTCGAGACATACCCCGGATACTGTATTTTCCATACATAACAAGCTAAAATGGTACTTTAACTGTTATATGGTATTTCTTGCCAGATTCAGCCACCTAAGGTGCAGAACAGCAGATCATGTAGCGCAATGTCTATAATTGAAGTTGTTATAATATGGTTGCATGAACCACAGTTAAAACCACTCGTCAAACTATGTACCAACTGCACTAAGCACTTGACTAGAAGTATGTAGCTAGCTATGTAGCTGTAAATTGTGATAGATGTTAGTGTCAACCGTCATGAGTACAAATGAATGCGATTAGCGCTGTCTAGTTTAAACACATAAGCATATAGCTAAGCGGCAAAGTACATTATGAAAAATCCACTTTTACAAATAAGCAATGGATTTACAAAGCTCGAAGTCCATTAGTTACTGTTGTCACATTTGAATTTCACACCAATAACAACAACAATTATTTGCATAATTGTATTTTATTTTCCATACAGCATCCTTGCTAACATAACTATACTTATATGGAAAATGAAGTACGTACATTTTGTCCTTTGATATCTGCCCATGCAAAATACTTTATATGTATTAGAGGTGTACCGATATGGAAATTCTGACTTCTACTGATACCCGATATATTTATATCAAATTGTGTCAACACCAATAGCTGAACCAATAATATGTTACGTATCAGTGCATCAACAACTTGGGTTCTTCATACGTACGTAGCTGGATGATGAACTATCTTTGTCAATACATAAGACAGGAGTACAAACAGATATTATTATTTACTAGCTAAAAGGAGACCAATTTTGCATGCTAATTTGTTATTTATATAATGATGCTATCAGATAATTACAACTAGCTAAATAAATAGAATACAACTCCACATTGTGAAGAATTGCCAAAACAGTTTGATGAAGGATACTTGCCATATCTTTGAATAAACATCCACTGAAGACCAACTACACTTTTTCGATTTAATCACGGACGGAGATAGGAGGTACACGAAGACGATTCCATCGAAGGTATTATCTAAGCAAAGCTGTCATCAGTATACAATGCAAAAACATGATAAAGAAGTGTTAAAACACTTTAGAAACTATTTAGCTAACTTATCAGCAAGGTGCTTCTAGTTATACATATTAATTTTTGCATGCACTAGCTAATATCGGTATATATCGGCTTCAGCAGGTACGTATGTTGTACCGATTACCGATATGGTAAAAATATGCATATTGGCAGCAGATATAATATTATCGGTAATCCGATAATTGGTACACCTCTAAGATGTATATATAAGTAGGTATAATTATGTACTTATTAACTACATAGATACGTACCACGGTTACTGTTAGGAACTTTTACATCATAAAAGTGTGTGGCACCTAACTTGGGAATTCATCTGAAATGGGACGTAAAGTATTACTATGTATATGTTTTTTGATATGTCAACATATGTGCTGACTATCCAAAGGCAACCACATATGTAACTACTATCAAAATAACAGAATTTTACCAATAAAGGGACTGCAAGTAGCTACGTATTTAGCTATAAGGACAGGATCGATACAATGAGAGAGAGAGAGAGAGAGAGAGAGAGAGAGAGAGAGAGAGAGAGAGAGAGAGAGAGAGAGAGAGAGAGAGAGAGAGAGAGAGAGAGAGAGAGAGAGAGAGAGAGAGAGAGAGAGAGAGAGAGAGAGAGAGAGAGAGAGAGAGAGAGAGAGAGAGATCAAGGAACTGTGACAACCACTGACAGGAGAGGTTAAGAAGGGAAGAAAATAAATAAACCTACGAAATGGCAAATGCCAGTTGAGAAGTTAACAGAGAATTAAAGATCATAGAGTTGGACATAACTATAGCTATACATCAAGCAGCTACATACGTACCTAGATGAAACAGATAAGCAAACTAAACTTCTGGTAGCCATATACAGAAATCCACCACGACAAAGAAGTGTGCCCATCAAACAACCTACCAATTATTACTTCATGGTTCAGCACAAGCACTAGATGACAGCATACACACATCGTATTTAATTAGTAGATAATTGTTGTTATGCTGTAAATATGCAAATTTATACTACATAGCTACGTAGCTACGTATGTACCGTAGCTATAGCCTAACTTTTTCAATGGGTAAAGTTTTCTGAATTTAGCAGTATCATAGGCAGCAGAAGTAGGGGGGCCAGGGGGGCCATGGCCCCTCTTAAAATTTAAGGCTCTCATAGGAAATCACTTTTTGCAATAGAAAATCAGCTAAGTGGCCCCCCTAACTTTCAGTAGCTTCCTCCGCCACTGACTGCAGTATCGTAGACCTCAGAAATTACTGCATTGAATGTTACTGTAGGACAAGGCTAAAACTTCGTGAGTATATACTCCAAAATCCACAACACACAAAATTTTCACCCTCAAAAATGTAGGCTATACGGTATATCCCTATCCTAAACTATAGTCAAATGTACGTAGCTACTGTGTTTTATTACCGTAAACTGAGCTTGAGCTGCAACAGTCAACCATTCTGTTTGTTCATTGGATATTTTACCAGTTCAAACCATTCAGTACATATCCTACACAAGTACATCACACCCACTTTTAAAACTGAAGTGCTTCATTATGTTAGATATACGTATACAAGTGGTTAAATGCCTTATACTGTGAAATGAATGGCAAATGTAGCATTACTTTGCTCTTCTTTGGCAGTAACCAACAATGCACTTTGTCACTAAGGCCCCGCCCATCAGTTATATTGACAGTAAGTGTCATATAAAGAGACTGATAAACAGTAGGACAATCCACAAAGGGTATACGTATATCATACATATCACTAGTTATTTATGCCGAGAGGACACACACACGCACACACTCACTCACGCACGCACGTGCACACACACACACATGCACACACACACACAACACACACACAGACACACACACACATGCTAACAAACACTTTTGGGATAGTAATCTTGACTGGCACATGCCTGGTTTAACAAGTGATGTGTGATATAAAATATGTCATATATTGCCTATTATGATTAATGCACACCAAATTTATCACAATATGATAATGGCTAACCACTATAAAATTACAGTAAATACTCTACCAAAGCTCATGAGTATACCGTATAGTGGGTAAATTTGGCGGAATTTTAATTTGCCATTTCTCCAGTTTTTAATTTAGTGGAAGCCTAAAAATCAGCCATTGCTTCATAATGAAAGTTGAGTGATTGGCGGAATTAAATTCGGCGATTTCGCTAAAATCCACCAAATTAAATTCCACTCTACTATACGGTACATACATACGTACGCATAAAAATTGATCATTATTTTCATATACATACAATGATGATAATGATCACATGTACACTTATGACAATATATCGATATCAGAAAATTTGTATTATCACGATAAGACAAATTATATATATATCGCGATAATCGATATATCGATAATATTGCACATCATTACTATGAACACATCAAGTATTGTCACCTTTGTGTATTGTATTGATGTCACTGATTTTCCTCATTGCTGTAAACTTTCCTCATTGCCGTAAACTTCTCCTCACCATGATCATCATTCAGTTCAGGTATGCAACCATACGTACGTAAGTCTCAAAATAGCTACACAATAACAACAATGACCATATTAGCAATGGACTACATATAGTACAGATTATTCACTAATAGCATTGATACACACATTAAACTTTCATGAACTACGTACCAGTACCTTTTACTACAAGAAACAAGTTGTATTACCATCTAAAAACCAGGCGCTGTGTAACTGTTAATCAACTGCTATTCAATGTATTGTAATATAAATTAATGACATCACGAGTAAGTCACGTGAGCAAAGACTCATCACTAAGGAACACATAACAATGCATATAAATTTAATTTTTTTGTTTAAACCGGCTTTATACTCCAGCACTTTAGTGATAAAGTCGTATAAAGTTAAAATTCTTACTACAACATTATAGTCCAGTCTTCTTTTATAAGCTCCGTACCTGCACAGCATGCCCACTTTTAAAGCTGAAGTGCTCTGTCTTGTTAGTAATGTACAGCTGGTTAAACGGCTTTTACTGTGAAATTAACAGCAAATACAGCATTACCTTCCTCTTCTTTGGTAGTAACTAATGACGCACTTCGTTACTAAGGCCACGCCCATCAGTTATATCGACAGCAAGTGCCATGTAAAGAAATTGAAAAGCAGTAGGACTTGTTTGACCAATCACACAGAGTACATATCACATCATGCCCTCGGAGGAGGACACACACACACACACACACACACACACACACACACATACACGCACACGCACACACACACACACACACACACATACACACACACACACACTAACAAATGCTTTTTGGGAAAGTAATCTCTAGAAACCAGGCGTGCGCCAGCCAAAGCGCGTGCCTGGTTTACAGTTTCAGTTTAAGATATTGTTACTCTCGTGAACCAGACCCTATTTCTCCGTAGGACACCTATCGATGGAAATTATAATCTCCAATCAATAAGCGCTTTGCGGAGAAATAGTGTCTGGTTCACGAGACTAAGATATTGTACAGGAAACATGATGTTCCAATTTACAAGGATACAATAGTATTTATGATGAAACACATAAGGAAGAAAAGAAATTGGCAAGACTTCCCATGAAAACTTCTTTGGTATGTCATAGGAATCTTGCCAACTCCTATCCCGTATATTTCAGTGGAAGTTCCTAAGTTATTTCATGTAATATTTCCTAAGATATTTCATGTAACATTTCCAAGATTTCCAGTCATTTCAATACAGGAAATGTCTACTTTCCTGTGTACTACAGATTAGATTAGATGAGCTTATTATCGATTTAAGGGGTTGCACAAAAGAAACTAGCCTGCACGAGGTGCTAACACATACACAGATACAACAACACAGTATACAATACAGCTACTCTGACATAAATTCTTTTACTGTTTACACGCTTACATGTTCGCCAGCACGTGATCAACAAGTCTGATTCATCCTGAAATCCTTCATCCTAAGTTACATGTGACATGTCCACTAGCTCCTTCTATAGAACTGCCACCTAAAACACTTTTCAGTCAACTTTGCAACTGATTAACTGGTATCCTGCAGGACTTGTAGGCTGCCTTTAGCTGCACTGTAAATAAATACCTAAATACTTATAAATGTAATTCTCACTGTAGCTATGTGCTGCTATAAAATCATTATTATTATTATTATTATTATTATCTCGACTGCCATAGTAACCACAGTCACTCGAAATTGATATATTCTAACAAATTCATGCAGTGTTGCTAGAGGAGTGATTCCACCTGTCCATCAAAGAAGACAGATCTAGGCGAGGGATTTTCTGGATATTGGACTAAAAGTAATGTATATTACAAGTATTGGGCATGCGTATTCCGCCATATATTATATGTTCCTGCTAATATATAATTATACTGACATGCACCAACCTTAGATCTCACCTTAGATACTAAATACACACGTAGTCAACTAGCTATAGTAATTTGCAATAATGGGCTAGCTACAAACGGTTGATTGATTTTGGTCAAGACAAAAGGCTTGAGCCAATTGTGCCAGAAGAATTGTGAGGCATTAAGCACAATCATTGATATTGTGGAAGTGCTTGAGAGATTGCTGAGCATGACTTTGGACATGTTAGGCTTGATTTGGAGCAGTGCTCAAAAGCATAATTGGCGCAAGCCTAAAATACAAAACCATATTGCATTACTTTAAGTAATTATTGCCCATGTGATAAAAGTTATATGTATGTTCTCCCATTACCCCTCAGGCGTACTGCTCATAAGATTGTAGTAAAGATTTGAGTCATTTGACATTATGTACGTACCATTTTGTCAAAGCTAAGTATCATGTACGCATATGTTAGAGAATTTATCTACCATATCATACTCATACATGCGTAGCTACGTACATACCAGGCATATAAACATTAACCTGCAAAAGGCTGTTACGTACGTCGGAATAATTTTTAGCATGATGCTAAGAATTGTAATCCTAGCAAGTAAATATCGGAGCCTCGGATGACAAGTGTCAAATAAAGCAGAACAATATATTCTAATAGAACAGTCAATGTTCTATTGAAGCAGTAAAGCTTAGAGAGTTTTTCTAATAGAGAATTCAGATTTAGAACTAAACTAGCTTTAGTATACTTTTAAGAAATAACTGTAGAACAAGAATATTGCAATATTGTTATCTCAGTCCTGCTTGTAAGAGCTAGCTCATGTCAAATATCTCAGTGTGGGCTATTTTTGTCAACAGCATCACAAAAGAAACAAGTGATGTTTTACCATCTACGTAGCTAAAACCATGCGCTATGTAAGGTAGACTACGTATCTGTTGTTAAGAATATGCAATGTATTCCATGACTTAAGAAATCATGTAAAATAATTATTTTGATTAGTTTGGCAATTGTCAATTGGTAATCATGTGTACATACATAGCATGTGTTAGAATACAGTGTAGAGTGGTTTACTTTTACCCATGTAATGGGCTGGAGTGTGACACTAGTGTATTGTTAAGCTAACCTGAGATATAAAACTTAATACATTTACGCATTACATATATACTGATCATGAACTCAGGACTAGCCAACTGCCAATTATGCCAGCACCATTTTTAGCTTAATAGGTAGATAATAGTATCGGAAGTGTTTAGCTAGGCATTATGTTGAAAATCAGAATACAAAGGCGGATTTGGGGAGGGGCAAGAGGCCCAACTTCATCTTTTGCCTCCCTACTATAAAGGTACAGAAATACCCTTCACAGAAACTTTAATTTTATGCTTTGTATATAACATAAATTACCCTATAACTTTAAGGAGGTCGTGTCCCCAGACACCTTGTTGCCCCCCTCTCGGTAGGTCCTAGATCCGCCCATGCTCTAATAGAACAGTCATCGTTTATTTTGAGTGAAAATACTCTAATAAAACAACAAAGATTATTGTGTCAGTAATGGCATACAAATGGACAATGGGTAACAGAGGTGACAGAAGCAAGTAAAAGTTAGAGGCTGCATGCTTGGTTATTAATTATAAAATTTAACGAGTTGTGCTGAAGACAGCTCTATTATGGTAGTGACTGTTATATTAGAGTATTTTGAACATACACTAGTACTGTCTTTTTTGGAGGGTCTGTGTATCTGCATTTTCCACCGCAACTGATAAGTTTAAGCATAATTAGCCTGATCCTACGTACATGCAGGATCAGGCAATGATATAACTAGTGATGATAGATATATCATCAATAGATATATCATTTATATATATCTTTCATCCTACCAATGATATATGTAACTACTTCTGACTAACATATTTTACAGATATATGTAAACACATTTCATTGGTTAATGTTACACTTTCAATAGCTACGTAGTTGCCTTAGGATATTTGTTGCATATTGACACTTCAAAAACAATATTAATACTTTAGCTACTTATGCAATATTTTGGATATTGCCACAATTAGTTGCTACTGTAACAACTTCTTACAATGTGAAATATTGTAGTGTACGTAGTATGTAGCTACATCTACTAGTTATTGCTATTAATAGTGTACATGTGTATGCAGTATAAAAGCAACATTTGATCATGAATAGTGTTCTTAGCAAGGGAGATGTTAAGTTAAGTAGCTAGCTAGTCACTGGCCATATAGTCAGTAGTCCGATTTATTAATTACTGTTATAGATAATACCGGTTGTACGTATGTATATGTCTGAATGTATGTACGTATGTATGACAATGTGTATGTGTATATGTACTCCAGCTAAGTAGTTCCTTGGTATATAAGTATGTATATAATACGTACTTATATTACGTATATTTATCACATGTTTCGGTAGCTATGCCAACATATACTAGTACAGAAAAGTGCTGCTTATCTTGGTAGGATATAATATTTTAATTGAACTTCAAAGATAAAGTTTACATAATAAATGAATACAACATATCAACAAACATATAAATATTAGTACACTATAGAGTACAGTAGATAACTACAATGTTAACATGTAGTAATATATCCCAAATATCATAAATCTCTCTTTTATGATAACAAGTGTAAATACTTTCATCATCTAAATAGCTAGCTATAGTTCAGTATATAGTTACTACTGGTTGGGTACAATGTTACCAATCTCTACTGTAGTGAGGGAAGATGCCTTGGCTGCTTCAACACCTGATCCTGTAATGCATCCTCCGATAACAATTACAGTGTGATTATTTAGTAGAGATACTCCAACATAACTTCTGGCACTTGTGAGGGAATCAACCTTCCTCCAAGAATTCTTGGATGAGTCATACAGAGAGACATCAGATGTAGAAATGGTACCATCACGACTTTGACCACCAATGATCACAGGAGGGTTGAAGTAGGGAACAGTAGTAGTGGACCAGTGTGTAGTTAATGACATCATCTTCCATTGTTTAGTTACTGCACCAGTGGAGAGTGGCTGGTCCAATGATGATATTATCTCTTGTGTTGTTATTTGGTAGGTTGTACTGTATCTGAAGTCACTGGTGTATCCCACTATAGTAATGTAATCTCCAGAGATAGTGGGCTTAATGCCCCACATTGGAACTGGTAAATGAACAGAAACTTCTTTCCATTGTAGTTGACGTTTGTAATTCATTACCTCAATACTATCAAGGTAAGTGTCTGGACTACTGCCCCCTCCCATGACAATTACATGATCATCAGAAGTTATCACTCCTGGCTTGAATCTGGTGTGTAACATATCCGGATAACAACTATACCAGCTGTTTGTTTTGCTGTTGTAGGTGGTGACCTTGTTATGACGTTTGTTTGTTATTGAGTCTATTCCACCAAAAATAATCAGTTTGTCATCTACCATGTGTAAGACACCCAGACGATGTCCTGGTCTTGGCAACTGTTTCCACTGGTTTGTATCATAACAGTATACATCATGTTCATTGTCTTCATTAGGGGTAGTACCAGTGCAATAGATTGTTCCATTGGACACAGCAACACTGGCATCATACATCGGAGTAGGTAAGTCAGAACAAGGTGTCCACTTGATATGGTAGTTACCACTTTGTAAGGCTTCTGCAAAGGGAGGTATCTCCTATTGGAGGAAATTATATAATATAGCTCACATGATCTCTTCATTACATAGTTAGAGTTATTGTATACAGTGTACCAATACAGGCATATGATTTTCTATTAATAAACTATGTTATAGATGTGTGCTTTATTAGAATATTTTGAATTGAGTGAAGGCTTAATTCAGTGTAATATTTAATGCATGTATACTGTAGTGTATGGATCAGTGTTTTATCTTGATTGGATAATTGATACTCCACTGTAGTTTAGTTCACATGAATTTTCATAATCTTTATGAATTTGGACACCAGTTAGTCAATGTAGCTATTTGTTTGGAGTGATTATTTTATACACTAGCACACAACTGATGATGTGGAGGGACAGAGCGAATTGACATTACAGAATGACAAAGGTTTGAGATGGCTCAGGACAGAGGAAGCAACACCAGGTGGGGCTAGTCTAAGAAAGTGTCATTGAGTAGTAGGAGTATAGATGTGTCTGCATGTCTATGTATCTTTTCGTATGTACGTACATATGTCTGTGTGTGCCATGCATTGTATGTGAGGTAGTTCTATGTTGTTTTGAACAGTTGTATAATAACAAGATAAGTGGTACTAGGAGCCCATCGAATCTGAAGGACGAGGAAGCATGCACATAACTCCCATTACCAGCCATATAAACGACGAAATTCATAGTGGTCTAATATATTAATAGTATTTTCCTTTTAAAGAGTAATTCTGTAAAGTGTCACGTGTTGCATCATCATTGCTATGTTACGTACACGTTTGCATCATCACGTTAATTCCGATGCTCACATACACTATTAATAATATCGATATACATACAGGACAATAACTTGCTTACTATGTACTTGTTAAAAGACGATTGTTACACTTTTTGCCTGTTTTTCACATCGCATATTAAGTTTAAATTGTATACTGAATTATAACGTCCGTATTGCATGTTAAAAATATACTGAAGCATGCGCATTAATAATATCCTAATAAGGTAGTGGATAAGTTACTTTTTATACTCCATGGCGCCATGTTTGGATTTTGCCTTTTATGGAAGTACGTACATGCTTCCTCGTCTTTTGAACTCAATGGGCTCCTGGTGGTACGTACATACGTAGCTACGTACATTATAAAGTTGTTTGGCCTTAAAACTTCATAATATAAATAAATTAAACGTCTCAATTCTCATGTGGTATATATGTATCTTTGTACATGAATTTTAGATAACCAACATTACATACGTAATGTTGCCATGGTTATCATGCTGTTTCTGTTATAGTAAAGAGTAACTTGTGACTGGGCTTTGATAAGTGCTACGTATGCACTTAGTGGCATCTGTTAAGTAAGTACGTATGTGTTTGTATATACGTATGAGTGCGCATACAGAATACATACATATGCATAACACTACGTACAGTATGTCATATGTGACCAGCTCTGAAATAACCCTCCATGTTCGTACTTTGGTATTATTTTGAAGTATCATTTCAAAATGATTAAACCATACTACTGTTATAGCTGGCTGTATTAGCAGCAGGAAACATAGTAATCTATTAGTGTACACATATGTAGCTGATGTAACTACGTAAATAAACTATCTGTTCCTGTGTCTATTATATAGCTAGTGCCTAAAGTTCTTCAGTATCTTTTCCTGTGGCTTGCTTCTGGGGCCTGTCAGGCATCCATGAGTGCTTTGGTGGATCTGGTGGCACTTGAAAAGTTGCCACCCGGTTGGAAATTAGCAGGCAACTAGCCAATGATCTTATAATTATTGATTTAGCACATTCTGAGGCATTTGAAGCATAAAAAGGTTTCAGGAAAGACTATCAGTGACTGTGTTCAGTTTCATGGATGTAGTTAATAGACAGCCTATGGACTGATTGCTGTTGTTAACGTGCAATACTGCAGCGTTTATCCCTGAGGATCAGATGGCAAAAATCTGCTTAGCCCTGCCAGGTGTGTTGCAAATGGCTTGGCTTACCTTTGGAAAGCTCTACTCCTCCATTGGCCCAGTATTGAGAGTTGGGGATCCCAAGTTGAGTATATAGCAGTAGTTGCTGCAATAGACAGTAGCTATGTCTGTATTGAGTATTGGTGAAAAGTGTGTCTGCTTATTGTGTGTGTCCAAGCTGGCTTTTGTCAAATCCAATCACATTCGTGGAATAACAATACAGCAATTCATATGTACCACTAGAAGTTGCATTAATTTGGACATGAATAGTAAGAACACTACTAGCTACGTAATTAAAGATAATGTGTAGCTAGACAAGATCAACCCACGGCAATGTTGTAGGTTTTGTTATTATAATCATATGTAGGTACATGCAATTATATATGTAGCATCACATTTCAACATAAATTATACATAATTTATCTTCCCGACATCCCATACATTTTGTAACACCATATGTGTACATCACCATGTATAGTTTCTATCCTTATACGTATGTACATATGGTACAGTCCAACTACAACTTTACATTATCATGTGTGCCCACAAGTGTCCACGAGAGTGTTAAGCTGCCGTGTGTCACGTAATGTGGCTGTGTGTCCCACAACCACGTCCAACATTGTCGTGCATGTCCATGTGTAGAAATTAACAGCTACATGGCTATAAGAGCTGCCGTGGCTGTGTGTCCTACTCGGCAACACTTGATGCGGAGGGCAGTAGACTATAATCACTATACATATTTAAATTATATACACTGTACCTGTTAATTTTATAATTGGCTATAGCAGCTACACCTCATCACGGTCCCTTAGTTCCGGCAACATCGTAACGGCACCATAGATTACTAGAATCTATGCGGCCACAGCCACGTCGTGGAGGAGAATTTAGAGTGTAGCACTTCCTTTTGTATGCTACTATAGTATACGTATTCAGTATTACTACTAGATTAACTAAGCAAGTAAAGAGGCCTTCAAATCATCACTTTTCTTGTACCACGAGACGAAATTCGAAAGGAAATTGGCACGTGAGCCAAGCAGGTTAATGCAGTTTGTCATCTCATGCTTTTTTGTGACAATCAAGTGAAGGCTAAGGAAGAGATGAGGGTGAAGGGAACGGCTTTAATGCAAGCTGTAGCTGATGAGTGCTCAAAGGGTGAGTTATACGTAAGTATGAAGATATCCGTTAATTTTCAAATTTACAATAGTTTCGTAAATCCATTGCATGATATCAATATGCATAAAACTGTTTTAGTGTGATTCACATGCCAGGAAGACTGCAATACGTACATGGCCCACACGTGAAACAGACCCGTGTAGAAATCACGTGTGTTTTGTGAGTCGTGTGAATGTGTAGATTCACACTTGATTATTTGCTCTTTCACGTAGAAACACGCGGGGTATTACGCATGAAGTATCACTTGTTTGTAAAGTTGTAGTTGGACTGTACCGTATGTGCATATAAGAAACGAAAGAGTGGTATGGTGATTAGTGACATATGCTCTTATTCAAATAATTAACAGAACCTGTTGCGTTACCTTCTTCTGGTTATAATATTATTATGATTTTATTTTCTCTACTAATACACTGTCACTATCACCAATTTTAATTGACTAACTTGAGACATACATGCTTATAATATCTATAATTAGCTATATCACGATATTGTGATTGTTGACTATCATAATCATGATCAGAATTGTCTATCACGATAGTCGATTAATCACTACTATCACCCACATAGCTAGATTTCAAAAGCCTCACAGTGTGTGTAACTGTATGTACGTAATTCATGAAACCATGTAGATTTGTTTGTATGGAAATACTTACCACTGGTTGCTTCACTCCTTCAGTAGGAGCAACAGTACGTCCTCTCTGCTGTGGATGAGGAGCAACAGGTGGAACATTAGTCTTCCTACTTGGGTGAACATCTGATGAGTAAGGTTGCTATAGAATTGTACAATAAATAATAATGATACGTATGTACTGTAGCTACATACATACGTAGGCCTGAGTCAATTATGCTTGAAAATTTGCCTAAAATGCTTTTGGAAATTTCCCAAAAATTTCCGCTATTATGCTTGGACTCTTTCCTATTATGCTAGATTATGCTAACAGTAATTACAGCTGTGAGTCATGTATATACACATAATTATATAATTAGCTCTATTAACTGTGTATACAGCTTTGAGTTAGTTGCATTAACTGTGTATACAGCTATACTATGGCTTTAATTACAATTCACCATCTCAGTGACATGCGCCACAATGTACTATACAGGATTCGTATGTAGCTACCCTTTGAAGGCTGTTGAAGCTATGTATATACTGTTATATCATCATCATGAACTTTGCAACAGCTGTTGCTGTGTCTGCTGTCACATGGAGCGCGCTGTCACATGGAGCGCCATCTTGAGACAATTTACTAAACATTACAATTTATCCTACGTAGGATACTATCCCAAAATGCCGGCATTATGCCAGCATAGCAGGTAAGCCTATTATGCTTTAAATTATGCCAGCATATTTGTCGCAGGCCTATACGTACATACCTTTTGGGATATTTTACGTATATGTATATATATAAGGATACGTACCTCCCTTGAAACGCTTTCGTGTATGATGTGTGCTATGCGTACGTAGCTTTTGGGATATTTTTGAGGTGTATACATATATGTAATAGTTATAACATGGGCAAGAGGGATTTTCCTGATATATATGCTCAAGCCCGAGGGCCGCAGGCCCGAGGGCGTGGGCATATATATCAGGAAAATCCCGAGTGCCCATGTTATAACTAATATATTCCACCTCCAGCACTCTAAAAATCTGCCCAAAACTGACATCAATAATTCGGCCTCTTTATATAGTAACGGGTACTCGTTGTGATTGTGGGGCTCGATTTTATCATTGTCATGACGTTCTTGCATGGTAGTGATGGCGACTGTGGGTTTACCATAACTTTGTATAAAGCTGCAGCACTTATAATGGGTAAAAAATCCTGTTTAATCGCTTCAAAAGAATAAACTAATGGTGAGTGTGTAAATAGAGTAGATTAATATATATTTAATAAGTCACGCAGTGAATAGACTATTTTTATCACGTTAGAAACTCACCTCAAATGGCGTCCTTTGGCTTATATCGGCTTGTACACTCAATACAAACACTTTTAGACTAGTAACAAAATTTATTTTCAACTTCAAATAAATATATTAAATTTAGAAAACTAAAACCCACAATCGATATTGCATTCTTGCACCTATATAAAGAGTGGTAGTTCGTTTCTACATCACTGACTGGTCACCATGGCAGCGGGATATATATACCTGTTCCCAGGGTATATTTGAAATATATCCCTGTGGTTTCCTTTGATGTGAGGTGTCAAAGTGGTATATGTAATAGTTATACCATGGGCAAGAGGGATTTGCCTGATATATATGCCCAAGCCCGAGGGCCCGAGGGCGCGGGCATATATATCAGGAAAATCCCGAGTGCCCATGTTATAACTAATATATTCCACTTCAGGCACTCTAAAAATCTGCCCAAAACTGACGTCAATAATTCGGCCTCTTTATATAGTAACGGGTACTCGTTGTGATTGTGGGGCTCGATTTTATCGTTGTCATGACGTTCTTGCATGGTAGTGATGGCGATTGTGGGTTTACCACAACTTTTTATAAAGCTGCAGCACTTATAATGGGCAAAAAATCCTGTTTAATCGCTTCAAAAGGATAAACTAATGGTGAGTGTGTAAATAGAGTAGATTAATATATATTAAGTCACGCAGTGAATAGACTATTTTTATCACGTTAGAAACTCACCTCAAATGGCGTCCTTTGGCTTATATCGGCTTGTATACTCAATACAAACGCTTTTAGACTGGTAATAAAGTTTATTTTCAACTTCAAATAAATATATTAAATTTAGAAAACTAAAACCCACAATCGATATCGCATTCTTGCGCCTATATAAAGAGTGGTAGTTTGTTTCTACATCACTGACTGGTCACCATGGCAGCGGGATATATCATGATATATACCTGTTCCCAGGGTATATTTGAAATATATCCCTGTGGTTTCCTTTGATGTGAGGTGTCAAAGTGGTATATATATATAATGGATTATTCATTTGAAACGCTTTCATGTATGATGTGTGCTATTGTATCAGGCACTAGCTAATTAGCTATACAAAACTTTTTTAGCAGCTCAATTGTTGAGGTTATGAGCTAATTTGTGAAAAAGCAAAGTTTTTACCTTGAAATTTTCCAATATACGTACTTTACTAGCTAACTACGTATGTAGCTATATATGTAGCTAGTAGATTACTAGTTACGTACATACGGTACACGAACATGTTCAAAAGCTACAAACCATAAACTTATTTAAGCATGGTAAAGGGCTCAGGTTATTAGATGTCAACTTAGGATTCACTGAAGGAATTACAGGTCCACACTATCCGATTGATTCCCTCTAATTATAACATTGTTTTGGTCATGAATTCACAGAACTGGCACTATGATTTTAAAAAACTAGACTGGCAATAAGTAGGGCTCTTCTGTATTGCCAAAAATGATATTTCGGTGTATTTGTAAAAAACTACCTCGGTATTACTAAATATTGATATCACAGCATATCCACATTCAGGTGTAATAAAAATGTCCAAATCGTCAAAGTTTACGTATGTAACCTACTTACTAAAGCTTGGCGGTGTTGATCAACTTACTGAATTTAAATTACTTAAATACTTGTAAATTCATAAAATAATAGAATTACGATATCACGGTATCAAAAAATTCATGACGGTATCCTAAAATGATATTGCGGCATTACTAAAATTCGGTATATTGCAGAGCCCTAGCAATAAGACATTGCACAAGTATAATACATGGATGTACTGCCATATCTTAGATGTCTAGTAAATTGAATTACGTATAGTTTGTATGACAATGCAGCTTTGTCAATTTACCAAAATCCTGTCACACATAAAAATACTTACACTCTTAGCAGAATATGTACGTGGAGGTAAAGGAGGTGGAACATCAGAAGAAACTTCAGCTGGTTGTTGTTCTCTAGCAATCTCCATTGACTATATATAAAATATTTCATATATACAGTAGCTGTACATACATACATACGTACGTACGTACGTATGTATGTATGTACATACATACATACATACATACATACATACATACATACATACATACATACATACATACATACATACATACATACATACATACATACATACATACATACATACATACATACATACATACATACATACATACATACACACAGACATACATACATACAAACATACATACATACATACACACAGACATACATACATACATACATACATACATACATACATACATACATACATACATACATAGCATACATACATACATACATACATACACACAGACATACATACAAACATACATACATACATACATACAAACATACACTTTCATAAGTACATACATAAGTACTTACGTATGTATATACATACGTATACGTATTACATAATTTTATACTGTATATACGTAGCATCATATGTACGTATATACATGTATGATGTAAACTTATTCACTCTTGAGCTACGCTTAAAAATAAGGTTGAGGTACATAATTGTGTTCAATAATCTTTTTAGAGAAAATTTGTATATGTACTGTAGCTGTGTACCTTATGCTCTGATCTCATGGATATACACATTTAAAAATCCTTCACTAAATTTTTGTTTACTCCAATATCTGATTGCTGTATTAGAATAACACATGGTTTATTCAAACTGTCTACTGTTTACTCTATTAGAGTTACACTAAACTTGACTGCTTTAATAGAGTTTGGCAGAGTTTATTGATTTCATTTCTGTGAAATTGTGAAAAGGTTCAGCTTCATTGTAATTTATCTTTACTTGTATAATGACAGTATAACACTAGAAATGCAAGTCTTTGCCATTTATGCTATAATCTTTCTTACACAATTACCGTAGTTTCACTTAGCAAAATATATATGTAGTTATTAAATAATGGAAGGCTATATGTAAAGACAGTATTGATGAAAAGAAATATAATTTAACATTACAGTAAGTACGTATGTACCAAGTTGATGCGATCTTGTAAGCACTTGCATGATTAGAATATATGCACAGGCAAACACGTGCACTCATGCCAAGTGTAGAAGTACTTGGGCATGATAACACATGCATGTAATGAGGACAAAATTACATAATTGTGGTAATCACAAGTGTCGTTTATAGGGGCTGGGGAAATTAGTGGGTCACAGCAGCAAATAAACATTAGTAGTTAACAGAAACAGCCACAGTTGGCCTAGACCATAGCACATGCTAAGGTGTCCGGACATTGGGAGCAGTTTGGAACCCCATGCTGCCTTACTAATGCTCCCTGGTGTGGTCCATCAGGCTCTGTTGTTACTCTTGATGGCTTGAAAGAGTTGGCAAAATGCCATCTGTGAAAACAAACTTGGCCATCATCTATAGGTATATTGTTACTGTGTCTGAATAGTACTACTTGAGTGTAGCTGGATTTCAGTTGCAAGTACGTATAATTATATGTAGCTAGCTCTTGGAACTTCAACGAGTACCTACGTAGTAATAGCTGCATGCTATTCATGCTCCCATATTCTATAACAAGACAATGCATGTATCTAGTTAGCTAGACTATGGATGTGCAATAATCGGCAACTGAAGTCAGCAACTGAAACGTAATTATGCATGAGACTGGATCAGCTTCACAATACAATGTTTCAGCAGGCATGGAGGACCATCATGCACAAGCCTGGATGATTTTTGGAAGGGGACCATCTGTGGCAAGGGGGACCATCTATGGCAGGAAAAATTGCCAAAGATGGTCCAGAGGGACCACTTTTGGGGGATCATGGATGGCATGACAGATACCATGAGGAGCTTAATCTTAGTAGTAATCTGTAATCATACATAAGTGGGTTGAGATTGTTGGAACTAATGATAAAAGAATATCACAGCTGTGTTTGCTAGAACCATGAGCAGGAAGTTCCTACCACCTCAGTTGATAGCGTAATTGACCATTTAACAACATGCTTGTTACCACAGTGCCTGCATCAGAAATTATTAGCAGCATGCACCTCAGCTTTGATAAAATAAGTCCCATGATGCGGTCACATGGCTTACCGAGTTTCAAGTCTTATTGCTTTTATCACTGATTATTTGCACAGCCCTGTTAAAAGCAATACATCAATTAAGCCGATTGCTCACAAATACCGTAAACGATAAAACTTACGCAGGAAAATACTTTCATGGTTTTCGCGGATTTTCAACAAACCGCTCAAGTTTTTCTACTAATTTCATACGTGCAGCATTTCAAGCTATTTTTGTTCTTATTTAGCAAAACCACGAAATTTCCCTACATTATGAGCCAACCCGGTAGTTAAATCACGAAAGTTTTCTCTCGCGTAAGTTTTATCGTTTAAGGTAGATAATTTGTGCACCATTGATTTCTTGTTTCTTTACTTGTAGCAAAGTCTGAAGCAGTCCTGGTATAGTGACTCAAAATGCCTAGGGGCGTACAGGCTTTACAATAGCTATAATTTTGGGGTTAAAGGTTTTTTATCAGAAAATAGCCTTATTTGTTGGCTAATACGTATATGCGTGGCATACGTACATATAAATCTTGGAGTTGGCTTTTTAAATATGCCTTAAAATTGTTTATGCTGACTTCAAGAGGCTGCAGACTATCGGTACAGTTGGCAGGTACCATAGCAATATTTATGTGC
Source organism: Spongia lamella (assembly GCA_963930835.1). Taxonomy (NCBI): domain Eukaryota; kingdom Metazoa; phylum Porifera; class Demospongiae; order Dictyoceratida; family Spongiidae; genus Spongia; species Spongia lamella. The sequence goes on along the minus strand of OZ005746.1, from coordinate 3,185,249 downwards.
CTCTTCTCCAACATGGAAGCAGCCCTACTGGTACATTGTCCACTGAACTTTGTTATGGGCAACTGTGGTGATAACTGCATGTTGCATTACGGGTATTTGGTCTATCACCCACACCAACGGGTGCGGGTTCCCGACGTGTATATTGCGGATCTTTTGGGTGCAGGAATCTTTGAGCAGTACCGTACGTACTTCAAATGAATTTACTAGTATTTCTTCTAGAGTTTCCACTCATTCACAAATCGTAGGAGGAGATATAACATGGACTGACTGAATTATACATATAGCTAATGGTGTACTACGTACGTTTAAACAGATCTAGAATGTTATAAAATTAGTTATCCCCCATATCCCTGTGCATGAAAACGTGAGGTGAAACAACAGCCACTCAGATAGTGGATGATGACGATGAATACAAGAACAGTGATGAAGAAGAGGTGCAAATTATTAACAATTAAGATACGGATCTATCCGAGGTAGATTTTCAAGCATCAGCCTAGTTACTATGGTCACCAATTGCAGGCCCGTACGCAGGGGGGATTTGGTAGGTTCGGAAGAACCATTCTCTTGAAAAAGGTCCACAATTTTACACTCTAAAGGTCCACCATACTACAATACACTATATTTTACCTAAGTTACTTACATAATATCAAACAAAATGAATTGAAATAGTAATCGATCGCTTGTAAAAGAAAATCACATTCGATTGTGGGTTTTTTTTACACGTGACACAGTCTTTTGGTTTAGGTTTTGCGGCATGGTTTTTAGGGCAGTCTTTAATTTTGTGAAATTGTATTAAAGTGATGGGATGTGCAAAACAGAAGGAGCACGAAAGGAAATGCTTAGCTGCTTCCTAGCTGTCAGGGACTAGATAAACTGTTGGCGAAGAAGAGCAAGAACGTTGATGTGGAGGTTTACGAGATTGATAGCATTGAAGAATATGAAACCTTGATAAGCTCTACTCCGAGCTCTACTCCCACCAAGCCTTCAGGTAGTTGCAGTTATAGATTTTGTAGATATACTATAGTAGTGAACAGTTAAGCTCAGTGATAGGCATGCATTTATAATCCTACAGCTACATTCACTTTGTGATAATAAAAGTGTACTGTTTCTGCCCTTTTTAGCTACGGTACACTTCATAGAAAAGTTTACGTTTCGTGATCACGGTACGACTACGATTACAAGTTACTACGAAAAATACTATGGCATGATTACGATTACAAGTTACTACGAAACGTACTACGGCGTAATTACGATACGATACGTACTTAGCTTATTGTATCAGGAAATGTTAGGACTCAGCCGAAGGAATCCCCAAGGGAATCTACCAAAATTCATCCCATTATTAACCGCAAGAATGTTGCTAAACATCTACGCAAGCCAAACAAAACACTTTAAGTGGTAACAAAACAGCGTTTATACACTATTAATAATCATTTTATATCTTTTCTCTATGCAGCGATTATTCACAAACCTGTTTCCTTCCAGTTTCAAAATGCGTATACATGCGCAGGATTAACAAACGATGCCAATCAACAATACAGCCAAGTTTCAAGCCTGTTTTCTTTGTATTGCATTTCTACAACACTAAACAAACCTAAGTATCGCTATAACTTTTCTCCAGAGACAACTATTTTTACCTGACACAAACAATACTCCGTGAACGGAACCCGGGTATGTTAGTAAACGGCCCAATAGTGGCATGACCTTTCTATAATAAGTGCACCGGCTACTGAAATGCACAAGAAACTTGTTAGCAAGTCCATCGGGTAAGTTATACCATCGATATGGCGTCAACAGGGGTTTAAGAATTAATAAGTACGCGTAATTACTAGTAAGTACGCGTACTTAATTACGAAAGCATGTTCCGTACTACGGTACAATTACTCGTACTACGATCGTACTACGGTACGAAACGTAAACTTTTCTATGAAGTGTACTGTAGTTACGTATGTATAGCTACATACATAGTTATATACAGGGTGTAGCTATAATGTGTACAGAGTATGACATATTTTTGGCCAACATTTAATGGTGCTTTAGTGGCTGAAATGTCACCAAATTCAGTCTTTTGGTATCTATTTTTCAAAAATTTTCCTGGGGGGCATGCCCCCAGACCCCCTAGCTTTAGCATGTGCACACCTGCACCATATTAAAGTCAAAAAGGTCCACTTTTTCTTGAAAAGAACCTACCCACAATAAGTTCTGCGTACGGCCCTGACTTGCATTGTCACATTATTATTGAATAGATTAAAAAAGGAATAATTAAATTCAGAATAATGGGTAAAATTTTGGGCATAATAGGCCTGGTACATATAGCCTAAATTTTTCAGGGATTGTTCTAAAGTCATGAAAACTTTTGTACTCTAAAATTTTAGGTCACTCTATGTGGTACATAGCATTCTTAGAAATTTATGTACACAAATTTTGTAAAGCTGAGACCAAAATTATCTCATAAAATGAATACGGTACAGCTCTCGACTAAGTTTACAAAAACACGCGTGTCCTCCGGCGTGCCTCGACAAATCTCGAAGATAACTCGCGGGTTGTTCTCGAGCGCACGAGTGTTACAATGCACGTATAAATATTTCATGCATGTCAGTAGTGCTCGCGAGTAATTACTAACGAGTGGTGAATGCTCGCGAGTAATCACTGATGAGTGGTAAACACTCGCGAGTAAATCCAGTCGTGTGCTTTCTCGTGCAGTATAGACTTACACAAGTTTGTCCGCGCTTGCTTTATCAAATCACGCCCTTTTTAGGTTCAACATATTGGAGTGCATCTCGAGACGTCTCTTCTTGTAATGATTTCGCAAATAGCGCCAGCTCCTTCATTTAAGCGCCTTATCACGTGCGCTTTGTGTTAGAACACGTGCGCTTTGTCTAAGAACACGTGCAAGAATTTAGCTCCGTATCCTGTCTCAGTCTCGTGTCATTTGGACTTATTCGCATGTTTGGTATTCAATTTGGAGTGATATGTACGTAGTACGTATACCTAGCTACATACAATGACTCACGTGTAGCGCACGAGGTCTGACTCGCGTGTAGCACTCGATGTATGACTCGAGTGCATTGCACGAAGTATGACTCGTGTGTAGCAGCAGTGCACGAGGTATGACTCGCATGTCACACGCGAGCGCCGACCAATTGCTCGAATAAAATTGATAAACACACGCGTGAATGGTACACGCGAGTGTAAACTTAGTCGTGAGCTGTACCGTATGTTGATGCATGCGATGATGACTGAGTTAGCAATGTGAGATCTTACAGACATACCGTACGTATAGCCTAAAAATTTCAAGGGTGAAAAGTTTCGTGAATTTCGTGGATTTTGGAGTACCCACGAAAATTTTAGCCTTGAAAATTTTGTCCTACAGTATAATTCAATGCAATACTTCTGCAATCCACGAAAATTTTATCCACGGATTAAATTGCTAAATTCGCCATTCCACAAAAATTTTAGACTATACGGTATAGACAGACAGATGGCTTTTCCAGTAGAAATCTTCATGGTAACATGCCAGAGTACGTACATATATATGACTATACTGTATCTATCATGAAACTAGACTGCCCTTTGTATACAGCATGCAGGCCAGTACAAGTATTGTTATTTAAGTTGTTTAAACCTCTCCGTGTAGCTAGCTATGTAGCTTATACCATATAAGTGGATTTATTGGCGAGTCAAAAATTTTGGCAGTTTGGTTTAAAAACAGTATTGGCGTTGTTTTAATTTGGCGACACAAGAAGTTATGTTCATTTGGCGATCACGCGAGTTTAAGATAAATTGCATGTAATATGAATGTAACAATGCATTCATAACCCACCAAATAAGCATTGTTTTTTCTTTATTGTAGCAGCCTGCACTTTCTCAATCGATTCTCATGTGCCACGCCCACTTTTAAACAATGCAATTTGATCTGCTACCATAGTATAAGCCTTAAATTCCTTATATAAAGCGATATGCATGAAAACGTCCTTTTAGCCTTCATTTAGCATTAACTATGTAAGCATGATTGCTGTATGGAGGACGGCACGCCCATTTGCAATAGATCGATTAATTGTATTGTTCTGAACTGTTGCTATATGTTCACCTATAGTATAAAACTACCTATGGTTTACCAAATGCTTATCAAGTAGATAAAAACTAGGGGGCTTTTCTTGCCAATTGAAAAACTCTCTACGTGTTGCGTGAAATTCATAGCAATTGAAAATAGCATGCTTTTAATTTGGCGTGGCTATTACGATTTGTCAAACCGTCAAATTAAAATCACCAAATAAACCACGTATACGGTATACCTATACAGTAGGTACTCTACATGCATGGCTACTTATTGAATCACATTATATAACTTGCCTTTAGTGACTTAATCAGCTCAGACACTTCTTTTATTGGGGGACGTTCACCAGCGTCATCATCCAAACATCGGATCATCATTTCTTTCAGTGCAGTCACTTTTCCAGGTATCTTGTCCAGATATTGTTGACGTCGCTGAGCTTCCGAAAGAGCAACAAGTTTCTTTGTTTTAGGGTCTCGCTTTTTCTGAGCACTTGGTTTTGGCCATTCTTCACTGAAGAGGTGTACAGTTACTCCGGCAAAAGAGAAAACATCTACCGGTGTGCCATAAATTGGTTCATCTTCCTCTAAAGCCTCCGGAGGCATGAAATGGAGAGTACCTGGAGCTGTTGTCAACCTGCTCCTGGTCTGCTTGCTGTCAGCTCTTATCATCTTAGCTGTACCCAGATCACTGATCTTTGCTACGAGGTGACCCTTACTAAGTAAGACGTTATTTGACGAGAGGTCACAATGAATTACGGCAGGACGACGACCATGAAGATGACTCAAACCAAGCGATACATCGTGTAGTATAGACAACTTCATTGCAATGGCAATCTTGAACTGGTTTTTCTCTATAAAGGAAGTAAGGCTTGTATCCATCAATTCCATCACCATAATCGGAAGGTCAATTCTTGGATCAGACGGCTTGACGTAGTAGACGCCCATAAACTGAACAATGTTCGGATGGCGTATCAAACTGGAGTGATAACATTCTCGTATAAAACCATCTTTGATCGCTTTCTTTTCTTCCGGACTGACACCATCAATAAGGAGGGAATGAATCTCTTTGGCGGCACAAGGTAACCCCAGATGATCAACAGTGAACACTTTCCCATAAGCGCCGCGCCCTAACTCTTTGTTCTGAAGAATAACATCTTCTAAAGTAAGATCCTTCAGTTGATCCCTGAGGTCTTTAGTCGCCATATTTCTAGATTGTATAATTTTATGTAATGGAAGAAACCCCGCACATAACTTAAATTTGCATAAATTTATTAGTCCCGCGCCGCCGAGACCATATGTATAATAGCTACATATAATGCAATCCAGATTTGTAAAATGGTATGTGCATGCATGCAAGGATTTAGCTTAGCCACCAGCCTAGTTGTCTAGTAAACGATCCCAATACCTCGCATATAATTTTATTTAAATACAATAAAAGTATAGCTACTAGTGTGCAGCAGACTTAATACATAAGCCATTACATCATGCACACACTGAGGTATAGCTATAGCCATTTTACAATTTTCTAAAGTAGTCATGTATGGCAAGCCTATATATAGCTATAGCTAGACTAGGTACATAGCTAGCTAATGAAAATCTAGTTAACAGTTAGCTACTGTAATGTTAATGAGTAGCTGTATATGGTCAGCTACAATGCAACTTCATTTCCTACATGATGTGTTGTATATATGAATTTTATAACACAGGAGTCACTGATATGTAGTTAGGTCACAATCTGTTGCTACAGGTACGTATGTAGCTAGATTACTATACGTGCATTGATCTTCTACCTGTACAGTTATAGTATTGATAAATTTAACTAGTTATGTGATGCTGGTGGGAGGGATCAAGAGTTGTAAGTTCTTTAAGGTGACCAGTTCTCTCCAGCCACATCTGTAAAGGAGAAGTAAAATGGCTAACATGAATAAATTAAATGTTACAATGACATTTTTAGATGATTATATGCCTAAACAGACCATAGCATGCCTAAATTATGCTGACCGCATTCAATTATATACATAGAGTAGCTACATAGCTATGTAGTTATATGTCGCTACATACAGCGTCACTCTTATATTTAGCTAGATGCTAAGACAATTACTAGCTACGTACGTATACATATGTAGTAAAGCACTATAGCTACTCAACTGTGAATATTGTATCTTCCACTGCAAGTTATACATAGCTATGTATGGAAAATACAGTATGAGGGAGCGTGTCAAGAGATAAATACAGCATGAAGCAAAGCCGAGTGGTGTATTTATCTCGAGACATACCCCGGGTACTGTATTTTCCATACATAACAAGCTAAAATAGTACTTTAACTGTTATATGGTATTTCTTGCCAGATTCAGCCACCTAAGGTGCAGAACAACACATATAATTAAAGTTGTTAGCTATATGGTTGTAGCTATATGAACCACAGTTAAAACCACTCGTCAAACTACATACCAACTGCACTAGGAACTTGACTAGAAGTATGTAGCTAGCTAGCTGTAAATTGAGATGGATGTTAGTGTCGACCGTAGTGAGCACAAATGAATGCAATTAGCGCTGTATAGTTTCAACACATAAGCATATACGTAAGTGGTAAAGTACGTACGTATGAAAAATTTTACAGATAAGCAATGCATTTACGAAGCTCAAAGTCCGTTAGTTACTGTTGTCACATTTTTGGAATTTCACACCAATAACAACTATTTGCATAACTGTATTTTATTTTCCATACAGCACCTTGCTGACTACATAGCTACTTTATATGTGTGTTAAAGCACTGCCACGAGTATGTAGGGGAAATACAGCACGAGGGGGTGTGTCGAGAGGTAAATACAGCACGAGGCGTAGCCGAGTGCTGTATTTACCTCGAGACACCCCCCGAGTGCTGTATTTTTCGTACATGACGAGCTAAGGCAGTGCTTTAACTGTTATATAGTATTTCTTGCCGGATTCAGTCGTCCATAAGGCGCAGACGGCCTGAAGCAGATCGTGGAGCGCGATGGTTCAAGTTCTTAGAAGGTCGAGCCTCTGTTTACACTACCAACCAACTGAACTAGGCATGAATTATCGATGTAGCTTACGTAGGTAGCTGTTGAGGCGGCGTGGCATAGTGTTGACAAGCAAATTGACAACACCATTAACTCGAATGAATCAGTTCCGGCGATTAGTGATTTCGACAAGCAAGACTAAGGTGGTAGATAACAAAAAGAACTCGATTTTATGCGTTTTTAACAGATAAGTGATGGATTTCATTTGAAATCAGTTGGTTACTGCTATCAACATCTGGAATTTCACACCTATAACAACAACAATTATTTACATAACTGTACTGTATTCGTGCATAACTGTACTTTATTTTCCATACAGCACACTTGCTACTTTATGGAATATAAAGTACACTTTTGCCCTTTGATCCGCCCACGCAAAATACTTTATATGGAATTATAGTATTTTGCGTGGGAGGATCAAAGGGCAAAAGTGTACTTTATTTTCCATAAAGCACTGTTAAGGTGTGAAGAGTGCTTTATTTAACCACCAACAGTGCTTTATGAAACTTCAAAGCTTATAAAGTACAGTTATGCATGGAACTCTTAACGCCTTAGTAAACAACTCATTGGAATGTGTTACATACCAGTAGGCTGTAAACAACGCGATGCGGCTAGCTTTTTGTTTCCAATTCATTTCAAGGCGTCTTGTACAAACCAACTATCTTGTTAATACAACACAAATATAAACGAGAGAGAACACGATCTAGCTGCAAGATTTGTTAAAAACACCGACGCGTAAGTGATGTGATAATAGAGTAAACTTACCGGGTTACCACCACCGTGACGGTTGAGCAAGCTTAAATCAACCAGCGAGCGCGTTTGTATCAAAGCATTAGTCTTGAAAATTCTATAAAACAGTTAAAGCATTACCTTGCTCATGCTATACGCGAAATAAAGCACTCGGCGTGTGGCCTCGTTGCTAATAAAGCACTTGGCTGCGCCTTGTGCTTTATTAGCACCTCGGCCGCACGCCTCGTGCTTTATTTCACGTATAGCACTCGCGGCAATGCTTTAACTAATACATAAAGTACATTTTGTCCTTTGATCTGCCCATGTAAAATACTTTGTATGTATTAGAGGTGTGCCAATATGAAAATTCTGGCTTCTACCGATATCTGATATATTTATATCAAATTGTGCCAATACTGATATCTGAACCAATATTATGTTACGTATCAGTGCATCAATTACATGGATTCTTCATACGTAGCTGGATGATGAACTATCTTTGTCAATACATAAGACAGGAGTGCAAAATGATATTTATTATTTACTAGCTAAAAGGAAGCCAATTTTGCATGCTAATTTGTTACTTATATAATGATGCAGTTGCAATTAGATAATTATAACTAGCTAAATAAATAGAATGCAACTCCACATTGTGAAGAAATGCCAAAACAGTTTGATGAAGGATACTTGTCATATCTTTGAATAAACATCTGCTGAAGACCAACTACAATTTTTCCATTTAATCACGGACAGAGATAGGAGGTGTGCGAAGCAGTGGCGTAGCTAAACCCGGGCCCACATGGACACTGGCCCGGGCTTCAGCTTACCTGGCCCTGGCATCAAATGCTGATAAAAATCACGTGATCATTTGGTAATGAATTAAAGTTTAGATAATTCTTACATTAATAGTTCACTAACTCTATTATATACTCTTCGTCGATCGTCAGGTACAGGGTACCACTCAGGGTAGCAATCATTCGGAGCAACATATAAATAAGCGCGATCATTTTATTTTAACTCTACATGTGATTGTTGGTTTAAAGTTTAGGAAAGTTTTGTCGGGTCAAGATATTGATAGAAACGGCTAGAATATGGATTTCGTGATGATTCGTTTTGTCTACCACTTCAACTGTACTGGGGAACGGATAAATATTGGTACACAAATCGCAATCATATTAAAGCATTGTATTTAATCTATGGACAAATCAACTGAACATCACGATGAATTGATGATAATGATGAGAGTGTTGAGTCTGTTCATTGTTTCATTACAACGGCCAAGTACGTACGTCGTGCAGCATAACACGCCTAGTGAACCTTTTGGGATCACACGATCAAGGTATAGGGATCACGCGATCAGGACTGGCTAAAGTTAAGTGTTATCAAATGACAATATAATGTTATTGTTGAGTATTTTATACCAGGAATTCAGGGAATGTTTATACTGATAGTTGATAACTGCAAAGAAGGATTATAATAAAGACGGTTACGTGCTGAACACCCCTTCAAGTAACAGCGAATTGTGAGTGATGGCTGAGGATTTGGCAGTTCCCTTGGTAGTAGATCATTTGGTGAATTAGATCATTCAATCACGGAGTTAATTATTTATATGAATCACATGATTTAGCATAGTTTGAAGCTGCAGTAAACAGCAGTGTGTAGAGTGTGGCTAGGTATATGTAGGTCACCATACATACACTTTTCATTTCAAAATAAATTAATTTTGTATGTGTGCATGCCTATAAGAGCATGCTTGAGCTGTTGAGCCCCTGTGAAGGTGGGGTCAATATCAAAGATAATGGACAGCTGTGCCCTGGCATCAGGTCTTGGCTGGCTACGCCACTGGTATGAAGACGATTCCATCGAAGGTATTACGTAAGCAAAGCTGTCATCAGTATACAATGCAAAACACGTAAAGAAGTGTTAAAATACAAACCATTTAGCTAACTTATCAGCAAAGTGCTTCTAGTTATGTGTTAACTAAAATAAATTTTTGCATGTGCTATTATCGGTATATATTGGCTTCCGCAGGTATATACAGTATGTTATACCGATTACCGATATGGTAAAAATATGCATACCGGCAGCCGATATATCGGCCAATCCAATCATCGGTACACCTCTAATATGTATACAAGTAGGTATATGTACTTATCATATCACTAACTACGTAGATACGTACCATGGTTACTGTTAGGAACTTTTACATCATAAAAGTCTGTGGCACGTAACTTGGGCATTTATCTGAAATGGGATGTAAAGTATTACTATATGTTTTTGATACGTATGTGCTGACTATCCAAAGGCAACCACATAGCTACTATCAAAACAATTACTGATAAGGAGTCTGTACGTAGTTACGTATTTAGCTTTAAGGACAGGATCGATACAATGAGAGAGAGAGTGAGAGAAATCAAGGAACTATGACAACCACTGACAGGAGAGGTTAAGAATTAAGGGAAGAAAATAAATAAACCTACAGAATGGCAAATGCCAGTTGAGAAGTTAACAGAGAATTAAAGATCATAAAGTTGGACATAACTATAGCTATACATCAAGCAGCTACGTACGTACCTAGATGAAACAGATAAGCAAACCAAACTTTACTTGTGAGTGAAACGTAATCAAGTGCAATGTTGTCTTTGAGTGGTACCGTAGTGTGTATGTATGTAACGTATGTACTTTTACACTTTACATTACTTGTCTGTTGATTAATCATGGACTATACTAGTACCATATATATAACATGGACTAATAACATGGACTATCATGGACTATACTATATATACGTACATTATACTATATAGCTTTGTATATGAGATGAAGATTGTAGCAGCTAAGCTAGCTAGATATTCGAGATTTGTTTAAAATTGCCAATATAAAGATATAAAGTAGCTAGTATTTTATATGTGAAGCTGATATTTCAGATAATATAACTAGAGACGATAAAGACCTTACGGTACCGCTCAACTGTAACTTCATTTTTACACGCGTGATCACGCGTGGTACCACGGCAATACTACAATGCATTCCCGTTGCGTGTTTGCGTGGACCACGGTTAGTCGTGTCATGTAATGTACACGTCTCGTGGAAGCTCTCGCGTGGAAGTGTACGTCTCCGCGTGGAAGCTCACGCGTGGAACAAAACACGCATGCACTCACATGCACGTAAAAACGTACTTACCGAGTCTATCGCATTACATTACACCAATATTCTGTTGTTTTACCAGCACAATGTCACGTATCAACTCTTCAGTACCACACATATAAAATCTTGATGAATTTTTAGTGGCGCACGAAAGTTCTAAGTCGTTTTATGAATTAAATTAATGTGTCACGTGATGAACTTAAACCATTTTGTTGTTTGGCGCACGTGCACGAGGTGAACGGGAGAAGAAATGGCAAGTGGCCGCTCCGTGAGACGCGCTGTACAAAGCCCTTTAGGTCAGTTACTAGAGGGTATCACAGGCTGTTAATGGTTCAATGAATATTTTTTTCACAGGACCAAAACCAAGCGCTTCGCATGCCCTAGTGGATTTTGGCGATGAAGGCACCACAACAATACCGTTCGCAAGTTTCCATTTAATGCCCTGCTTGCTACTCATTGATTTTCTAACAGTTGTGCACGACCACTTGAGATTAATAAGAAATCGGTTCATGCTGAACTCATGGACGATATTTTTTTGCATAATGTTTGTTATTATTACACGTCGTTATATGCAACAGTCGTGGACTTGTTTGTGCTTAGCCATAAGTCCAGGCTGGACCGGTCGCCGTGTACATGAGATGTCTCGTGGTACTTCACGTCTCGTGGGACTTAACGTCTCGTGGTACTTAACGTCTCGTGGTACGTACTCCACGTCTCATGCTACTCCACGTGTCGTGAAATCAAGATTTCCACGGGAAATTTTTGAATTTTACACACAAATATCTGCGTGTAGCCACGCGTGGACTGTCACACGTGAGTGAAGTTATAGTTGAGCTGTACCGTACATCTACAGTATGACCATTATTATAATAAGGCACTGATATGGCTACATGGAAATGTCTACAAAAATGGATTAGACTAATAGTTGGAGGGGACATTAAACTAGCTACGTAGCTACCATACATGAAAAATTTTGGAGTGGGAAGATATTGGTGAATTTGGTGAATTGTGCCAATATTTTATTCATGCAGTTGTTTTAAAATAGAAAAATATTGATTACTGAACGGTAAATCACTTCATGTAATATAATAAAGCACGTCATTCATGCATCACCATCTTACTCATGAATCTTAATTATTCACATCAGGTTTTCATGATGTGCTTTGTTACTGAGGTCACACACAACAACAAAATCGATTCAACATGACAAAAACTGATGTATAAGCAAAGCTCAAATACAGGTTACATGCCTCCAAATAAACAATATCTAATTACTGATTAAAAATATCAATGCTACAATCAGCCAAGTCAGCTCCTTCACCAATATTTTGCCTATTCGCAAATACTGTTTTACCCCTCCAATATTTCCCACATCCCACATACAGTAATCTGTAAGTGATTAGCTATCAACAGTTTGCATACATTCACTGTGAAGAAGGTTTGGGGAAAATTTTGGTCAATATTTAGCTAAGGGCTTACGCTATGCATACGTACGTACATAACTACGTATATATGTACATTTAAAAAGTTTCTAGCTCACCAGTTACTGTCAAAATTCCAGGATTACTATAAATAGTGCCATTAACTGTTATAAAACTGCACACATAAACTGATTGGTCATAACTTTGATCTACTGGACCAACTAACAATCTACTTTTAGAAGAGTTAAATGCACTGAAGCGCTTCATTTTGTTAGATATATACAAGTGGTTAAATGCCTTATACTGTGAAATGAATGGCAAATATAGCATTACTTTGCTCTTCTTTGGCAGTAACCAACAATGCACTTTGTCAATAAGGCCCCGCCCATCAGTTATATTGACAGCAAGTGTCATATAAAGAGACTGATAAGCAGTAGGACAATCCACAAAGGGTTACGTATATCATACATATCACTAGTTATTAATGCCGAGAGGACACACACACACACGCGCGCACGTACTCACACACGTACACACACACACACTCATACACACGCACGCACACATACACACACACACACACACACACACACACACACACACACATGCTAACAAACACTTTTGGGATAGTAATCTTGACTGGCATGTGCCTGGTTTAACAAGTGATGTGTGATATAAAATATGTTACGTATATATTGCCTATCACGATTAATGCACACCAAATTTATCACAATACGATACTGGCTAACCACTATAAAATTACAGTAAATACCCTACCAAAGCTCATGAGTATACCATATAGTGGGTAAATTTGGCAGCATTTTAATTTGCCAATTCTCCGGTTTTTAATTTAGTGGAAGCCTAAAAATCAGCCATTGCTTCATAATGAAAGTTGAGTGATTGGCGGAATTAAATTTGGCGATTTCGCTAAAATCCACCAAATTAAATTCCACTCTACTATACGGTACATACATACTTACGCATAAAATTGATCATTATTTTCATATACCGTATATGGCAAAACTTTCGAGTGGGAAAACTTTCGCGGTTGGAATAGAAAATGAACGTTCACGGGAAAATTTTTGCGGTAGCAGCTTCTTTTAATAAGAATGTCTATTGCTAGCTAACCTACGTATTCGTCGTAAAACATTCGTGGTAGAGCGAAAAACCGTGAAAACCGCGAAAGTTTTCCCACTCGAAAGTTTTGCCGTATACGGTACGTACAATGATGATAATGATCACATGTACACTTGTGACGATATATCGATATCAGAAAATTTGTATTATCACGATAAGAAAAATTATATATATCGCGATAATCGATATATCGATAATATTGCACATCATTACTATGAACACATCAAGTATTGTCACCTTTGTGTATTGTATTGATGTCACTGATTTTCCTCATTGCTGTAAACTTCTCCTCACCATGATCATCATTCAGTTCAGGTATGCAACCATATGTACGTACGTAAGTCTCAAAATAGCTACACAATAACAACAATGACCATATTAGCAATGGACTACGTATAGTACAGATTATTCACTAATAGCATTGGTATACCTAAGATATGTGTGTACACACATTAAAGTTTCATGAACTACGTACCAGTACCTTTTACCACAAGAAAAAAGTTGTATTACCATCTACGGGCGCTGTGTAACTGTTAATCAACTGCTATTCAATGTATTGTAATAGAAATTAATGACGTTACGAGTAAGTCACGTGAGCAAAGACTCATCACTAAGGAGCACATAGCAATGCATATAAATTTAATTTTTTGTTTAAACCGGCTTTATACTCCAGTACTTTAGTGATAAAACTTTTTAAAAGTCATATAAAGTTAAAATTCTTACTACAACACTATAGTCCAGTCTTCTTTTATAAGCTCTGTACCTGCACAGCATGCCCACTTTTAAAGCTGCTTGTTAGTAATGTACAGCTGGGTAAACAGCTTTTACTGTGAAATTAACAGCAAATACAGCATTACCTTCCTCTTCTTTGGTAGTAACTAACGACACACTTCATTACTAAGGCCACGCCCATCAGTAATATCGACAGCAAGTGTCATGTAAAGAAACTGAAAAGCAGTAGGACTTGTTTGACCAATCACACAGAGTACATATCACGCCATGCCCTCGGAGGACACACACACACACGCACGCACACGCACACACACACACACACACTAACAAACGCTTTTTGGGAAAGTAATCTCTAGAAACTAGGCGCGCGCCGGCCAAAGTGCGTGCCTGGTTTACAAAAATGGTTCAGTTTAAAATATTGTTACTCTCGTGAACCAGATCCTATTTCTCTGCAGGGCGCCTATCGATGGAAATTATAATCTCCAATCGATAAGCACTCTGCGGAGAAATAGTGTCTGGTTCACGAGACTAAGATATTGTACAGGAAACATGATGTTCCGATTTACAAGGATACAATAGTATTTATGATGAAACACATAAGAAAAGAAATTGGCAAAACTTCCCATGAAAATGTTTTTGGTATTTCATAGGAAACTTGCCAACTCCTATGCTGTATATTTCAGTGGAAGTTCCTAAGTTATTTCATGTAATATTTCCTAAGATATTTCACATGATGTAACATTTCCAAGGAGATTTCCAGTCATTTCAATACAGGAAACGTCTATTTTCCATGTACGACAGATTAGATTAGATTAGCTTATTATCTATTTAAGGCAAGGGGTCCGACACTAACTGAAATCTCGTACGCTCTGCCAGAAATCACTGGCTAGAAATCAGAAATCAAGCATGAAAATCTAGTATTACTCCATAAAATGTTGTACTTTTAAACAAAACAGTGTTTTCCCATGCAATTAATTGATTTCTGGAGCTTTTGAAATCAGAAATCAGTTGGAAATCAAGTTGATTTTGAAATCTCGTACATGATTTCAGCGTTAAGTACAGTTACTCTGTCAAAGAACATGTTAAATCAGATGTTTAACACGTGGCACCTGCTGGCTTGTATAGCTGTAGACACCCCCTTGTAGTGTTGACACCTGTTTTTGTAATTGCAATTTGTAGGCTATAAACACTTGTATGATATCCAAAATTTTACTAGCATACACGGATATACTTAACGGGTTCATTTTTGATACAGTATATGAGAGTTAGACACTCTCTTCTTTATTATGGACTCTTGATACTATGGAGTCTATAGTATCTATGATTTCAGCAAGTGTCGGACCCCCCGATTTAAGGGATTGCACAAGCCTGCACGAGGTGCTTCCCCATAATCACACATACACAGATACAACAACACAGTATACAATACAGCTACTCTGACATAAATTCTTTTACTGTTTACACGCTTACATGTTCGCCAGCACGTGATCAACAAGTCTGATATCCTTCATCCTAAGTTACATGTGACATGTCCACTAGCTCCTTCTATAGATGACTGCCATCTTGACTGCTATAGTAACCACAGTCACTCGAAATTTATATATTCTAACAAATTCATGCAGTGTTGCTAGAGGAGTGATTCCACCTGTCCATTCAAGAAGACAGACCTAGGCGAGGGATTTTCTGGATATTGGACTAAAAGTAATGTATATTACAAGTATTGAGCATGCGTATTCCGCCATGTATTATATGATCCTGCTAATATACTGACACGCACTAACCTTAGATCTCACCTTAGATACTGAATATACGGCACCTAAGGGATTTCGATTCGGGGGGGCGCGCTGATTAATATGTCACTTCCGTGATTCGATTCACCACCAATTTGTTTCATAATAGCTACGTAACTAGCTAGCAATAAACTAATTAGCTATGCGTATACCATGCATACAATAATTAGACTATACGGAGAAAATTAAAAATCATGTTCATCTACTTACGTAGCTACACAGAATAATAGAGGAAAGCACACTAGTCAGGAAATTTGGGTATTGCCAGTGGGTTGGTGGATACTTCACATACGTAGCTAGCTACTCCTGCATGCTGTTGGGTATAGCTTCATGGAAATTGTACGACAAAGAAATGCCACTACATTAATTGCTCCCATCATCAATGTCCACGTGGTTCCTGGCACTATTGTATGAATGCCGTTCCGTTTTTAGATCCTACCACTGGGGGACACACACACAAACAGTGGAGTCATACTGGAATAGGTGTAAAGCTACATTGAAAAGAATGAAGGGCTGTGTGGCACACCAAATTGCCAGTAACCTTGCCAGTTGACGAGGCCGGATCCTCGACGAGTTCATTGATGTGGAGGAATAAATTAGAAGTCAATCATTAATAAAAATGTCTACAGAGTGACGTATTTAATCAGCGCGCGCCCTCTAATCGAAATCCCTTAGGTGCCGTATATTCCAACTGATCCTACACACGTAGTCAACTAGCTATAGTAATTTGCAATAATGGGCTAGCTACAAACGGTCTATTGATTTTAGTCAAGACAAAAGGCTTGAGCCAATTGTACCAGAAGAATTATGAGGCATTGAGCATATATAATCATTGATAATGTGGAAGTGCTTGAGAGATTGCTGAGCATGACTTTGGACATGGTAGGCTTGATTTGGAGCAGTGCTCAAAAGCATAATTCTAAAATACAAAGCCATATTGCATTACTTTAAAGTACGTAATTATTGCCCATGTGACAAAAGTATATGTATGTTCTCCCATTACCCCTCAAGCGTACTGCTCATAAGATTGTAATAGAAATTTGAGTTATTTGACATCAAGTAACATTTTGTCAAAGGTGTCATGTATTTGTTAGGGAATTTATATACCGTATCATAATCATACTCATACATACGTACATACCAGCCATATAAACATTAACTTACAAAAGGCTGTTATGTACGTTGGAATAATTTTAGCACGATGCTAAGAATTGTAATCCTAGCAATATGCTGGCAAGTAAATATTGGAGCCTCGGATGACAAGTGTCAAATAAAGCAGAACAATGTAATTATTCTAATAGAACAGCCAATATTCTATTGAAGCAGTGAGGCTTAGAGAGTTTTCCAATAGAGCAGTCAGATTTAGAACTAAACTAGCTTTAGTATACTTTTAAGAAATAACTGTAGAACAAGAATATTGCAATATTGCTATCTCAGTCCTGCTTGTAAGAGCTAGCTCATGTCAAATATCTGATCAGTGTAGGCTATTTTTGTCAACAGCATCACTAAAGAAACAAGTGATGTTTTACTATCTACGTAGCTAAAACCATGTGCTATGTAAGGTAAACTATCTACTGTTAAGAATATGCAATGACGTCATGAGCTAACAATGTATTCCATGACTTAAGAAATCATGTACGTAAAATAATAATTTTGGTTAGTTTGGCAATTGTCAATTGGTAATCATGTGTACATACATAGCATGTGTTAGAATACAGTGTAGTGGTTTACTTTTACCCGTGTAATGGACTGGAGTGTGACACTAGTGTATTGTTAAGCTAACCTGAGATATAAAACTTAATACATTTACGCATTACATATATACTGATCATGAACTCAGGACTAGCCAACTGCCAATTATGCCAGCACCATTTTAGCCTAATAGGTAGATAATAGTATCGGAAGTGTTTAGCTAGTCATTATATTGACAATCAGAATACATAGGCGGATTTGGGGAGGGGCAAGGGGCCCAACTTCAACTTTTGCCCCCTACTATAAAGGTACAGAAATATCCTTCACAGAAACTTTAATTTTATGCTTTGTATATAACGTAAATTACCCTATAACTTTAAGGAGGTTGTGACCCCAGATACCTTGTTGCCCCCCTCTCAGTAGGTCCTAGATCCGCCCATGCTCTAATAGAACAGTCATCGTTTATTTTGAGTGAAAATACTCTAATAAAACAATAAATATTATTGTGTCAGTAATGGCATACAAATGGACAATGGGTAACAGAGGTGACAAAGCAAGTAAAAGTTGGAGGCTGCATGCTTGGTTATTACTTATAAAATTTAACAAGTTGCACTGAAGACAGCTCTATTAGGATAGTGACTGTTATATTAGAGTATTTTGACCATACACTGAGCTTTTTTGGAGGGGCTGTGCATTTGCATTTTCCACTGCAACTGATAAGTTTAAGCATAATTAGCCTGATCCTACGTACATGCTTCTAACCAGTGATATACGTAGCTACTTCTGACCAACATATTTTACAGATAATATATGTAAACACATTTCATTGGTTAATGCTGCACTGTCAATAATGTGTAGCTACGTAGTTGCCTTAGGATATTTGTTGCATATTGACACTTCAAAAACGATATTAATACTTTGGCTACTTATGCAATGTTTTGGATATTGCCACAATTAGTTGCTACTGTAACAACTTCTTATAATGTGAAATATTGTAGTACGTATGTAACTACATCTACTAGCTATTGCTATTGATAGTGTACATATGTATGCAGTATAAAAGCAACATTTGATCATGAATAGTGTTCTTAGCAAAGGAGATGTTAACTGTTAAGTTAAGTAGCTAGCTAGTCACTGGCCATGGTCAGTAGTTAGATTTTATTAATTACTGTTATAGATATAACGGTTGTACATATATATATATGTCTGAATGTATGTACGTACATATGACAATGTGTATGTGTGATTGTATGTGTATATGTATTCCAGCTAAGTAGTTCCTTGGTATATACATACGTACTTATATTACATATATTTATCACATGTTTCGGTAGCTATGCCAACATATACTAGTACGGAGAAGTGCTACTTATCTTGGTAGGATATAATATTTTAATTGAATTTCAAAAGATAAAGTTTACATACAACATTACAGCAAACAAATAAATATTAGTACACTATAGAGTACAGTAGATGACTACAATGTTAACATGCAGTAATATATCCCAAATATCATAAATCTCTCTTTTATGATAACAAGTGTAAATACTATCATCATCTAAATACCTACAATAGTAGCTAGCTATAGTTCAGTATATAGTTACTACTGGTTGGATACAATGTTACCAATCTCTACTGTAGTGAGGCAAGATACCATGGCTCCTTCAACACCTTCACCACCACTGCATCCTCCGACAACAATTATAGTGTGATCGTTTGGTCGAGATATTCCGACATTATTTCTGGCACTTGTCAGAGAATCAACCTTCCTCCATGAATTCTTGGATGAGTCATACAGAGAGACATCAGATGTAGGAATACTATTTTTATCACCACCACCAATGATCACAGGAGGGTTGGAGTAGGGAACAGTAGCAGTGTCCCAATGTGTAGTAGATGACAGCTCCTTCCATTCTCTAGTTACTGCACCAGTGGAGAGTGGCTGGTCCAATGATGATATTATCTCTTGTGTTGTTATTTGGTAGGTTGTAGTGTATCTTAGGTCACTGCAGTAGCCCACTATAGTAATGTACTCTCCAGAGATAATGGGCTTAATGGCCCACATTGGAACTGGTAAACGGACAGAAACTTCTTTCCATTGTAATTGATGATTGTAATTCATTACCTCAATACTATCAAGGGTAGTGTCTTTACTACTCTTCCCTCCCATAACAATTACATGATCATCAGAAGTTATTACCCCTGGTCTGTATCTGTTGTGTAACATGTCAGGATAACAACTATACCAGCTGTTTGTTTTGCCGTTGTAGGTAGTGACCTTGTTGTGAAATTCATCTGTGGTTGAATCTCTTCCACCAAAAATAGTCAGTTTGTCATCTACCATGTGTATGACACCCCTACGATGTCCTGGTCTTGGCAACTGTTTCCACTGATTTGTATCATAACAGTACACATTATTGTCATTGTCATCATTGGGACAAGTACCAGTGCAATAGATTGTTCCATTGGACACAGCAACATGAGCAACATACATTGGAGTAGGTAAGTCAGAACAAGTTGTCCACTTGATATGATAGTTACCACTTTGTAAGGCTTCTGCAAAGGGAGGTATCTCCTATTGGAGGAAATTATATGATATAACTGATATGATCTCTTCATTATGCATAGTACGTAGTTACATATAATTAGTACATACATACGTACAGTGAAGCGTTGATTATACTATATTAATAAGCTATGTTATTGGTGTGTGTTTCATTAGAGTGTTTTGAACTGAGTGAAGGTTTCAGTGTAATACTTAATGCATGTATACTGTAGTGTGTGGATCAGTGTTTGATCTTGTAGTTTGGATAATTGGTAATTTAGTTAACATGAATATTCATAATCTTTATGAATTTGGACACCAGGTAGTCAATGTATTTGTTTGGAGTGATTATTTCATTTCATTCTTACGCTAGCACACAACCAATGAAGTGGAGGGAATTGACATTACAGAATGACAAAGGTTTTCTCAGGACAGAGGAAGTAGCACCAGGTGGGGGTAGTCTAAGAGAGTGTCACTGAGTAGTGAGAGGATAGATGTGTCTGCATGTCTATGGATGTACCATTTCGTATGTACGTACGTACGTATGTCTGTGTGTTACATGCATTGCATGTGAGGCAGTTCTATGTTGTTTTAAAAAGTTGTATAGTAGCTATGTTATGTAATAACAAGATAAGTGGTACCAGGAGCCCATCAAGTCTGAAGGACGAGGGAGCATGTACGTAACTTCCATTACCAGCCATATAAATGACCAAATTCAAACATAGCGGCCTAATATATAAATAGTATTTTCCTTATAAGAGTAATTCTGTAAAGTGTCACATGTTATATCATCGTTGCTATGTTACATACACGGTTACTCATCGCACTAATTCTGATACTTGCGTGCACTATTAATAATATTAATATACAAGACGATAAGTTTGTTAAAAGATGATTGTTACACTTTTGCGTGTTTTTCACACCACATACGTAAGTCTGTTTATAGTATACTGAATTATAACATCTGTATTGTGCATGGACATTAATAATATCCTAATAAGGTAGTGGAAAAGTTACTTTTATATTCTATGGCACCATATTTGGATTTTGCCATTTACAGGGGTACATACTCCCTCATCCTTTGGACTCGATGGGCTCCTGGTGGTACGTACAAAGCTACATTATATAGGTCTGTGGCCTTAAGGTGGCAGTGTACCAATATGCCCACACACTTAATTGAAAATTTCTTTGCCTCAAATTCAATAAACCACAAGGCTTACGTGTTGTGTATGTTAGCCACTCTTTTAGTAAGCAAACAAATATTCTCTAATGGAGCAGTACATTTTTCACCACTAATGGATTAATGGGCGAAGGAGCTACCGTATTGAAATTACACTCCATATGGCTCAATCAGCATATACACCGAGCAATGGCTTAGTTCTTTGCACAACTAGTCTCCCTTGCCGAGCTACACAACACTGTGGATTTGAATTTCGAGATTATACTGAAGTCTTTAAGATACAAAAGGAGGCGAAGTAATACGAAAGCAAACTATCACCTCAAAAGGGAAAGATACGCTCTTTTCAAAAATAAATCCACACTGACCTGGAAATATTCATACCATAAACGTGTAGCGAATTTCATAGCCCTGTATCGAGCATTCATTGAGATGGACGTATGAACCTTTGCTGTTGCATCACTGTTAATTTCGTATTTATTGCGCGCTTTTCAATACTTGGCAGCGAATCCTTCTTGCTTCTTTCCATGGTTCCACGAGTAATATTGTAGGTAAACAAAAACACTTTGGGTGTAATAAAGTAGCGTGGCCAAGAAAAACCGCCGCAGCAGCTAAAATGAAGAACACCATGTGGATAATACCCTTCTCATGGAGGAAAATTATGTTATTGATAGTTTATAAACCCCTTATAGGACTGATACTTTGGTATGCCAATGAAGTTTATAACAAAAGTATGTGATATCTAGTTAACAAAAACACCTTGGGTAAAAAAAGTGGCGTGGCCAAGAAAAACCATAGCAGCAACTAAAAGGACTGATGTGGGATTGTAGTCAAGGTCTATATACTATCACAATACGTACATGCATCATGGTATGAAAAAGTCAGGCCAATCAGAAGCTTTAACTTTCTTCACGGCAAATTCGAACATTTAGGAATCAAATTTGATGAGTAAGAAGAGTTACACAAATCTCACAAAAATGATTAGCTTGTCACTTGGCCACCTTTTTTGTCTTACTATTCCAAATGTCATATATAAAAAGGTGACCACGCAAGTGACAAGCTAATCATTTTTGTGAGATTTGTGTAACTCTTCTTAGCTAAGCTAGTCATCAATTCGATTCATAAATCTTCAAATTTGCCGTGAAGAAAGTTAAAGCTTCTGACTGGCCTGACTTTTTCATACCATGATGCATGTATTGTGATAGCATATAGACCTTGGCCACAATCCCATATATATCAGTCCTAATAGAATATACATCTTTACTCCATGCAAACAGTACATTCAGTGTGTTCTTGAAATTGTACTTGCTTCAAAACCTCAGTCCATAGCTAGCAGTTAGGTAGTCACATGATGAATGTCTACTGTACATCATATCCCTTTTATGTGTATAGCTAAGTAAAATCATTGTCAGTGCTGCTCAAATGATATTATGTTAGGTTGCTTGTATAATTTATTTATTATTCTATTTATTTAGAGTTTCTGCAATCCTCCAAAGAACCACGTTAAATCATAATCCTAGTCTTGTGTATATAATTGTCACAAACAAATTGTTACATGTAATAATGATTATTGGCTATGTAGTTTCGTGAATATACATGTACAACTCAGGTTCTAAAATCGCTAAGGCTATTCATTGACTTCCTTTCCAGTGAACATCTGTTGCCTTACTGAACCAGTGGATCTTGAGCACATATGGATCCTAGTATTGAATCACGAATAGCTTCACAAGTGGGCGGCACCAGACTACAACCCCCTATGCAAACAGCATGCAGTTGCACGGCGTAAAGGATACTGGCAATTAACCAATAAGGTAGGAAACAACCGAAACATTACTGGTCTACTGTCTACACCATGACCATGCTTTCAGCAAGCACATCAAGTGACAGAATGGAAATAATAATCTAATGCACATTATACTGGAAATAGGTGCAAAAGTGAAAAATTACTATCAACTAGTGCTGGGCGGTAAGGAAATTTTAAACTCGGTATCGGTATGAAGAAAATACCCCGGTATACCGGTATTTCACGGTATTTAAGATATCACAACTTACACAGTAAAATGCAGTGGAAGGTACATTATAGTAGAACACTACAAACTATTTTTCAAGTCATTGTTATCTCAAAAACCCATTTATAAATGAGATAATAGTACCCACAAGGGAAACTTTTATCAGTTTAACTGGTTATATATACAAATTTACACCTTGTATACAAATAGGTTGGTGTTTGCCTGTAATGTTTAAGTGTTAACCTCACTGTTTAGCCTGTTTACACTAACGTATGGCTTCCTGGACCGCCTCTAATTACAAAAATGTAATAAAGAAAATACTGGTATAAATACTATGGTAGCCATGGTAACCGGTATTGCTTACATACCATGAATAATTACAAATGCCAGCATACCGCCCAGCACTACTATTTGAGTTGCGGAAAGGTTAGTTCTGTTTTCCAATTTATTGACACTTTTGCTACTCGTGTAAAATACTCTTGGTAGTCGTCATGTGGGCGGTTTTCTTGGCTACGCAACTCACTACCGTGAGTCTTGATTTAAAAAGCCCTTATCAAAGTACGTAGATGTTCACTATCAACTAGCATATTTAAACGTTTTCTTGGCTTAACCCTTTAAAGACGCACTACATGTTTAACTGAATATTTTCGGTGGACCACCACCTTAATATAAATTAAACGTCTCAATTCTCATGTGGTATATACATTATCTTTATACTTGGATTTTAGGTAACCAACATTACATACGTATGTAATGTTGCCATGGTTACCGTGCTGTTTCCATTATAGTAAAGAGTAACCTGTGACTGGGCTTTGATAAGTACTACATATGCACTTAGTGGCATCTGTTACGTGCGTAGGCAAGTACGTATGTGTTTGTAGCTACATATGTAAGGGTGCGCATACAGATTACATACACCATATGTGACCAGCTCTCTCCATGTTCGCACTTTGCAATTGGTATTACTTTGAAAGTACCATTTCAAAATACGTAATTAAACCACATTGCTGCCTGTAGCTGGCCGTCTTGTATTAGAAGCAGGAAACATAGTACTCTATTAGTGTTCACATACGTACGTAGCTGATGTAACCTTGGTAATGGCTGATGGCTGAATTTCAGGGCTTTGCAATTTTTAAGATGGGCAATAATTTAACTGGCGAAAGGAGCAGTTCCATCCCATCCACCCAAGTGGTGCCTTCCATTAGCACCATTCTCACATTCATTACTTTACAAGGTTGGCAAAATGCCTTCTAGAAAAGCAGACTCCTTCACATTGGCTAGTGGAAACACCGTGCATGGATATTTCTTGAGTGTGCATAGCTACATACGTATAATCTTGAATGCATGTGCAATAAAGTGGATTTATGAGTGAATCTTTTGGCACAGGTTTTTACACAAGCTAGATATATATAGCTATGCATGTAGCCATTGTTAACAGAATCTCTGTCTGAAGAACCTTAATTCAGGGACTTTGCTTACATACGTATGTATGTACACACGTAGTTATAGAGAGCCTGTGGACTGATGGTTGTTGTCAATGTGCTATAAATACTTCAGTGTTTGACCCTGAGGATCGGATGACAAAAAACTACTTAGCCCTGCCAGGTGTGTTGCAAATGGCTTGGCATACCTTTGGTTCCTCTATTGGCCCAGTAGTGAGAATTAGGATTCCTGAGTTAAGTAGTAGTAGTTGCTGCAACAGACATGAAAGTGTTACCAGAGAAGCCTGATGTACTCTGATGTATAAAAGCATGCAGTCTTGGCATCAGCATAGAGGTCTTGTCAACAGAGCCCATGATCATTATTTTTACCTACGTATTATGGTATGCCCAAAATTCACTTATGCTCAATATTATTGTCGTGTTTGCTGTTGTAACTGGCAGATAAACCTTTGTCATAAAGTTTAAACGGTCTTATTATTAGAATAGATTCACTTGTACAATAGTGATTGTTCTAATAGAGTATATTGATTTTTAGTATTTATACTTCCTGTTGTGTTGGTATTAATACTACATACCTATTATACTTTTAACTACCTACGTAGCTATTTTACTTGCAATTTTAAGTATGTGCCTACTCCTGATTGGAATATGGATAGAGTACCTGGTGCATTCTCCACTGCAGCAAAGTTACTACCATATATGGCTCCTTCCTGATCCTACACAATAGATTTTCTGTACTCTTGAAAAATGTATTTGTCAATGTTTATGTGAATACGGAGGAAAGATGGGTTCTGACATTCACCCATGGATATGTTAAGTTAGTGGTTGAAAACATTTGGTTGAGTTAAGCATAGGTGGGAAAAGTGGGAGCTAGGGGGCCATTGCCCTATTTTGAAACTCATCATAGGAATAGAAATTTATAACATCCAGATTTTATTCAGATATAGTATAGGGTGACCAGACCAAGAATAAGGATGATACAGAGAAACTTACTTGCTTTTGGACATTTGATAACGAGAGAACAATCATGCAGCTACGTGGTCTATCTACTGATGTATTATAGCTATATATGTGGGTAGATGCGGACAAATAATTATGTCAAAACTATTATGTATGTAAGTCAAGTGATCATAATCTGTTTGGTGTCAACGATGCACACTTGGTATATACATGCGTAGATTTCAGCTGCTCGGCCCATCGTGCCTACGTATATTGTTGGTTGCCACAAATTCAAGGGATTTTTGCCAAGATTCAAGTAAAAAATTAGTATGTTCAGTGAGCTTTAAAATACATACAATAAAATTTACTAATGATTAGGATATTTAATATTTATAATGTGGACACTTAATTATTACACATGCACATATAAACGCCATAAATATTCTATAGTCATGTGATCTTGATCAGTATCAATATTCTTGTGATGGCACTTGCTGCCACCAATATCCAGTGTCCATAGTTACGTACGTACGTACGTATGAAGTTTTATAAATTGCAGAGGTATGTTTAGGTGTGACATTGAAAGCAAACCTGGAGGAATTTAAAATTGTCATGCGTAGCTACGTACGTATGTACAGTCATCTGACATGCGTACCATACGCACTGAATCATGTATGACTACACCTGCCCACGCATGGCCACGTACATACATAGTTTAATTTACACATGCATGTGTATTGCACATTATACTAGAATGATAAAAAATTTAAAAATTTCAAAAGGTAAGTAGGGATTGAATTCAATAGTGCTACAAAAAGTAAGGAAAACAAGGAATAAGATTTTGGGACAAGAGAACATTCTGGCATGAGATAATTTATAAAAGTTTAATCCCTACTTTTGGCAAACCTACTGAAGTGAGCCAAAAGTAGGGATTAAACTTTTATAAATTATCTCGTGCCAGAATGTTCTCTCGTCCCAAAATCTTATTCCTTGTTTCCTTACTTTTTGTAGCACTATTGAATTCAATCCCTACTTACCTTTTGAAATTTTTAATTTTTTATCATTATAGTTTGTTTGCTTTTTATACATGCTAAGCATTCATAATAATCTTTCAGCAGGCGCACAATGTTACAGGCACTTACGTAATAATTATGCTTGTTTACAGGCGCTTGTTAACAACGCGCTTACATGGCAAAGCAGCTGTGTGATAGCAAATAACACTCGAAAAACAGCAAAAGCTATTTGTCCAAGGCTATAATCTCGAAGTTCACGATGTAATAAAGTACACGCGAAAACATCGTGCCATGGTGCCACTGTAACTAATTATATCACGTGCAAGCCAGGTTTTTGCATGACGTAATAAGCAGAAGCCGTAACAGGCTATCGTCACCTTCGAAGGTGAGATTCACACCTTGCTAAAGGAATATAGAAGAACAAGGAAGGGAATGAAGGATAAAAGGAATCACCGTGGCGCAGTGGGTAAATCGTCTTCGGAACAACATTTTCGTAAATCCGCCGCCATTACCTTTATTGTGTGAAATTTCTGGAGCCCTACACCTAGCGCAACCGGGTCTTACGGCAGGCTGGCAGGCAGGCAGGCAGACGAAATACAGGCGAATTTCGAAATTTTCCAAGTTGGCTGTAGGTCGAAATATTCGACTTGTCGCTTAGTTTTACCAAGGTACAGCATCATTACAGCCTTACCAATGCATTCCAGTCGGTTTTTTCGGGTAAAGCCTATTGGAAGGTTGTTTTATGAAGTGCGAAAAATCGGGAAACCATACAATTTCTTACCAATCCCTACTATTAAGTACTACCATACTTAATGATTATCTGTACCATTCATAGCAAATTAATGACAACGTCCGGTTTCTTGTGACAACCCATTTGCTTAACTACGTAGCTATATTATTAATAATAGTTATAGTGATACCATGAATGCATTAACCTACCCGTTGGTATCTGGTTATACATGGGACGCTGCCACGTTAGCTCTCATGTAAAAACTAAACATACTGCATCAGACTAGTTAATAGAGTAATTTAACTAATTTTGTCTTATGGCTGTGACCGAGGCTATAATCCAAAGTATTCATAAAAACATGGCCTCATGCTAGCCTGATTTATGCGCATGTGCATTTCTCTATTTAATGCTCCCTTGCATTAATGTGGTCATGGCTGATTGTGGACACAAGCAGGATGCATACCTATGACAGAAAACCACTGTAGTAATTCCACAGGTGTCATGTGGAATGACACACGTATTAAGTACATACTATAGAAAAAGTAATATCTATGTATATATACATATTCGTCATTACTGTAAAACCAAACCTTGCAAGCCATCGCCAAGGTATCGCTAAATCACACACAACAGCTTATCACCCTCAGGGAGACGGGATGGTTGAGCATTTAAACAGATCTATTCTTCAGCTGCTACGGGCATATGTGACAAAGGAAACTGATTGGGAACACTATCTGTCACTGATCATGTATGCTTACCACACCACCATTCACTCCTCAACCCAGGTGTCTCCATTTAGGCTTTTTTGGACGGCATTCCCAGTTTAACAGTTTTCCTGGCCATGAAGTGACTGATCATATCAAAAGGAACTGCAAGCAAAGCTAGCTAAATTACAAGATATGGTTGAGGCTAACATAGTACAATCAGCAAACTATCAGAAGACAGGATATGATGATAGTACCCAGATTAGAACATTTGCAGTTAATGATACTGTTTGCTACTTGTTCCCTGCCAAGGGAAGCTCGGGTCCAAATGGCAAGGAGGTTGGGAAGTAAGAGCACTTAAGAGTAATGTCAGTATTCAAATAAGAGATGAGAAAGACCACTGCAAGGTTGTGCGTATATGTGAGTCAGTTACAACACTGCATCCAACCACCTGCACCTGACACAGCAGCATGTGACCTAACAAGTAATGCTGCGAGTACCTGGAATCCACCACAGACTAAGATTTGGGGTGATACGGATCTTCCAACAGCTTCACAAACTAACTCAAACATATTTCAGCATAGATAACCCTGGCGTGACAGACAACCACCTGACCGCTTACGATTTTAAGCTTGGGATCAAGCTTCTCTGAAGGGGAGCGTATGTAGACAATAGACATTCCATGCATACATACACATTGTAACCAACACATGCTCACAATATTGATAGAACACATAGAGTTATCTTCGAGATTGTGTGTGTACTATACAAGCATCTATACATACATAGCAAACATTTTGATTGGCTTAAATTGTTGTTCATGTGATCATGTGATTTTAATCTTGTTTTCTAATTTAGTGATAATTTGCATTGTTTTGTATGAGATAAAATGTATTGACCACGTAATTGGTATGCAAACTATACAAGTGCTAATCTCAAAAGTTGCTGACAAATCTGAGGGTCCGCAACAAACTTGAAATCTTGTAGATTGTTGCTGAAATCTTTCATGAAATCTTTGGAACTTACAAATTTAACAGATTTTACCGGATATTTTTGGAAACGATCACGTGAGACACCTATAATTTGAGGCCACGAGTACAGTAACACAAGGAGCAACCAAAATATTGATGAAGATCGCTTATACATAGCTACGTACGTACGTAGCTATACATAGCTACGTACGTACGTAGCTAATATACGCTACGATCTCGGCTACAACAGCTCGAAATCTTCATTATATTCATAAACTTACGTACGTATCTTGAAATCTTATCTTGAAATCTTAAAAAGTATCTTAAATCTTAATTGAAATCCTGAAATCTCACTTGAAATCTAAAGATTTCAAAATCTCGTATGTGATTTTGCATGACAAATCAGTTTAGCAAATATTGTTAATTAATTTTTGTGCATATGGTACTTACTATGTACGTACGTAGCTACGTAAATGGTAGAAATACATAACTTGTAAGTTTCATTTACGTACATAGCTACCTTTGTTGAACTCTGCACCTGTGACGACATCTGCAGTTGATTTGCTGCCACTTCACTATTAATACCTCGTATATTTTTGCTGACCTCCTTTGACTCCTCGGGATCCACAGCTTGCACACCTACACATATAAAAGTGTAGCAATATCAAAACATAAACTACGTAGGAATACATGTTATATCTGTAGTTGGCTATACATTGTGGTAGAATACGTAAATTTTAATGCTAAACTTCAAGTCACTTCGATGCATCTCCTGTAAGCTGCGTGTACCTACTACATATGTACATTTCTATCACAATTATCATGACCAAATGTATGAATAATATATAATATGATGAAATTTTTGACAAGACATATTAAACATAAGATTATTGCTTTGTGCATGCTACGGGGTATCCCATAATATAGTGCATCATCAGATTGGTACTTGTTTGAAGCTCAAGAAGCACAATGCTAAAATTTTGCAATATTACGGGCATATCTACGTACGTATGTAGCAATCAGATTTTGATGTACTCTAATAGAAAAGTCACTTACTTTAAACAGTACATAACTAAACTTAGGTATATATGTAGTGTGCCTTGCACATATTAGCAACTCAGTGAACTAGCTATTCACACACGTGCCTTTTTATAGAGCAAGGCGTACAATACATACAAGCGCCTCATATTTTTAGTGCTATCGATAATACATACCTGAATGTGATGTATCTTTATCCAGTTGCTGTTGTATTTCTGCAGCCAATGCCTTTAAAAAAGCACTTTTAGTGTATTCATCATCACTCATAACAGTCAAAAGGTCATGTAAAGGCTTGGTAATATCAGCTTCAAGGGAAGGTTTAATTGTATGGTCCAAAAACCAAGCAGTCTTTGCAGCTTTTGTATCCTTAGCCTGCACCTGTTCCTGAAGATCACCAGAAAATAGATCTCTCCTTCTTAGTAGCTCCAAAAAGATTACATCATCCATTGGCAAAGATGTCATCAATTTTATCCGAGACTCTTTGAAAACTTTTCTGGCAACCTCTGGATGAACTATTATTATAAGGTGAATTTATAATTTTAATACACATCAGCTACGTACGTATGCTTACATAATTGTTATACAGTACGTATGTATGGCATAGTTAACATCCTTAGAAGAGTTTGCAGGATAAATTTTTTACTAAGTAGCTAGCTAGCTAGCAAAATACACACACTAAATATTGTATCACCATACATACGTACGTACTACGTATATCACTGCTTACAGTATACATATTACGTACCATGAAGCCATAGTTTATAACATTAAGGTTTTAGATATGTATACACGTAATATATTACACACATACTTATGTCTAACCCAGGGGCGTAGGGAGGGAGATTTCTGGGGGTTTCAGGAAACACCCTTTGGGAGCACATATAATTTTTAAAACAAGATACTTCAACTAACAACGTAGAGTAATTAAAAAAGGCCTTGAAATATAATGTATATATCGTGATTGTGTTATAGTTAGTGCACAGAAAAAAGACTTTAATGCGATTTAGAGACCTGAGGCCAATTTGGACGAGCCTACCCACAAGATTAATTACCAAGGCCGCAGGCCGAGGTAATTAATCTTGTGCATGGTACGTATAGGCGAGGCCAATTGGCTGAGGTTCTCTAAATCATGTTGAAACCTTGTTTCTGTACACTAATTTTTTTAGAAATTTTCCACAATGACTTGTAAGTTGGTAGAATAAATAGCTTTAACCTGGACGCTCACCTGAACAGCAAAGGCTTGGATGAAATTGAACCGGTGAGTAGTGCGCTCGGTGCAGCTATGCATAAGAAACTAGGCGAGTGTAAGCTTAACGAAAAGTGGCACCAGGAAGCTCAAAGACAACATACGGCTGCCTGGCCTGAATCAAGGAAAGGTATCAAACACTGCATGAAGCCATGGCAGGTTGGTGGCTTGATCGAGCAACCTCGATTATACAACAACGTGGGCACTGAACTAAGCAGCTTCACCAGTACAAGATTGAACAACTACGTAGTTCTTTGTTGATAATGATTGGCTATAGATTGTATTCTAGTATTGTTGAAAAGTGTGATGCCAGCGATCCACCTAAAGTCTTTAATTTTTTGATCAATTCATCTTTACAATTGTTTGAGTAACCACAGGTTCTAACCAGTTAGTAACCTGGCCTGGGGTTTCTAACATAGTTATTCACCTCATTAAGGCCTAAAACATCAAAGAGAATTATTCATAAAATTTCTAAATGTAGCTAGTAGCTACTTAGCTACCTTAAAGAATCCTTCTTACACATAAGGTCACTGACTGTCCCTGCTTTATTAATTGCCTTTATTTAGAGTATTGTCATAATTGATTGTGATATTTAATTATTAGGCCAGGTAAACTTGATTCCTTGTTTCCCATCAACACCCGCTTATACCAAAACACTTTTCCCCAACATGACATGCCCTCTTATATTCAATAGCACTTAACATTCCTCTGGTGTTGACAGTGGCGCTTGTGTGTCTCACGGTTGTCCTGGATGGGCAGCTTATTATCATTTGGACTGTTTTTAGTGTTTTGCCAGGAAAACGTTTTATGAAAAGCTCCAGGCTGGATCAATGTAGCCCACTCACATCAAAATTGAGGAAGTGGTTGATGGGAAACAATGAATCTACTTTGCCTGGCCTTAGTGTGAAATATTTTATGAAAGTTGAAAGGCTAACAGGCGACTGTAGATAGCAGAGATGAGGTGCAGCTACTTCTATTTGTTAATGTATTGTGCATAATACTTTTATAATATTGCTAAAGGATGGTATGTAGGTAAAACCAACACTAAGTAATCCATGGACCATTGTATCCAAAGCTTTTTGCCAGCATTAAAAGATAAGAAAATCAACAACTTTAGCAAGTTGAACTAGCTACCGTATATGTACGTAGTAATTTACGAATGATTAAATTTACGAAAATAGTTGATTGTCCAGCATTTTGAAATAATATTTACAAAAAAAGAATAAAAACCAACTGCTCCTTTGTTACGAAATTTT
The DNA here is from genome assembly GCA_963930835.1 of Spongia lamella. Classification (NCBI taxonomy): domain Eukaryota; kingdom Metazoa; phylum Porifera; class Demospongiae; order Dictyoceratida; family Spongiidae; genus Spongia; species Spongia lamella. The sequence continues at coordinate 3,152,431 of OZ005746.1, read as the reverse complement.
ATTTTCGAAAAGGACACAAGATTTTCAAATTTTTCGTAAATTAAGTCATTCAAAAATTACTACGTATACGGTATTAATGTATGGTGAAGCAAATGTTCTCAGTGATCTTATAATAAGAGGTAGCTAGCTGCGTATGTACATGCAACATCCTGTTGTTTTATCACTGAAATTCAACCTTCAAAACACAACTAGTCTGGGGGCTCTGCTGCACCCCTAGACCCCTGTATTTTGGATATACGTACATATACTCAATTTGGAAACCCCTTTATAAAATCCTGGCTACGCCCCTGTAACCGGTTACATGATGAAAGAAAGTTTTTGATTGTGGGATATCTACTTCCAGCTTGCTTTGATATAATTATTTATACGTACGTATGTGTCATAAAGTTGTTTAAGGACATTTGATAATGTTTACACTTGTATGAAAAGAAACTTAATGTTGGTTGTTTACATATATCTGTACGCATGTGTAGACATATATATATACGGTAGGCGTCAATGAAAGGTAACGTTTGTAATTGTAATGCTAAACAAAAACACCTTGGGTATAAAAAAGTGCGAGGCCAATTAGAAGCAGCATTGCAAACAGGTGCGACCAAAAACTTTGATATCAATTGAGGCCAAGAAGTTACTTATCAAAAATCTTTTTAACTACTTGAATGACATACAATAGTTTATAGCATATTTTCACAACTATGATTGGCTTTGTCACTTGGCCACCTTTATTAATAATGATGGTGTGAAAAAGGTGGCCAAGTGATAAAGCCAATCATAGTTGTGAAAATATGCTATAAACTATTGTATGTCATTCAAGTAGTTAAAAAGATTTTTGATAAGTAACTTCTTGGCCTCAACTGATATCAAAGTTTTTGGTCGCACCTGTTTGCAATGCTGCTTCTAATTGGCCTCGCACTTTTTTATACCCAAGGTGTTTTTGTTTAGCATATCACCACTTTTTTGGAAACAGATGTTATTACTAGCAAGTAGCAGAGAAGTACTGCATGGACATAACTTGTACTTGCTTAGCATACAATATTGTAAATTAAACTTTGAAGCTGAATTTTGAAAAACTCAGGCCTACAATTTTTTTAACTTTCACTACAGAGTGATACATCAATATAGATAGTGTATCTGAAAGTTTATGCAAATCATTTCAAGGGGGTCCAAGTTATGGCAACTATCAACCTGCAATGTAATAGCCTTTCTCAAATACATTCAAGTGTTTACTTCAGGATGAAAGTAGTATGACAGGTAGAGCATACATGGGAGAAGTGCTGATACAAATTTGGCTGAAATCCATGAAGAAATGAGTGAGTTATTAGACAAACAAGTGAATGTACAAAAAGAGAGTTTGAAAAAACTTCCGGGGTTCACGCGAGCTCCCGCAAGCCCACGAAAAAGTGTGCGATGAAAATGAAAGAAAGAAAGAAAGTAGAAAGAAAAAGAACAACTGCCGCGTCAAAAAAATTTTTGTGGAAGGAGGGATTTATAAGGCTGTATCAGAAGACTGGCTGAACCGATTTCGACGAACTTCAGGTTATTGATTCTTCAAACAATGAAGGTACTAATTCTCGAGTAACGGGCAAATCGGGTGGGAAGGGATGGTTCGTCAGACGTGGGCGCACGAACGGCGCCATAAAACTCGCAATGGCTGGTACTTACGTAGGAATGGTGGCGCCGACTTCCTCCATTCTCGGTTTATTGATTCTATATAGTAAGAATGTTGTGGGTCTGTGATAACTAAGCGCTGAGATTTCATGGCGGCTTAGTTAGAGCGTTTGCGAATTTCAGTGTGGTACTACGTGTAAATAACTCACCCAGTGGTTGCGGGGAACATATATAATAACAAAAGTATAGCAGTAAAAAGTTTTCAATTAAAGGATAATTTACTGGCAGAGATAACAGCAAAATAAAAACGTTTAAACAAAACATGCAACTATGCCAATATAACAGCAACACAAAAATGTTGTAACAAAAGATACCGTATTTGCGGATACAACAGCACTCAAAAAACCTTTTAATACAAGGTGACGTTCACGCTGGGATAACTGCGAATAAAAAACCTTTTAACGGAAGCATGACATAATCCGGGATAACAGCGAACACAAATCCTTTTAACGGAAGCATGACATAATCCGGGATAACAGCGAACACAAATCCTTTTAACGGAAGGTATACTTAGGCCAAGGATAACAGCAAATAAAAACGTTGCTACAAAACATTCTGACTGAGTAGGCATAACAGCCACAACACTAGTCTACCTTTAACTGGAAGAGAGAAATCAGCCATGATAACTGCAGGTAAAAGATTTGTGTAAAAAAGTACAAATAAGCTGGGACTATAACGGTGATCGAAATGTTTTAACGAAAGATTTGCACAACTACTGTAATACCAGCAAGTTGCCAGAGAGCGTGTGATAGACAATAGTTTAGGATCACATGATATTTGGCGGCTTTTACACGTTTGAATCAAAAGGTGCAACATTATGAAATCATCAAGTTGTAGTAAGTGCACTGAATGCTAGCTACATTGTTTCAGTATATACAACGTAATAACAATGACATAGGTTTTGTGAAAAGTAATGATGTACAGAAATATCAATTAAGAATTTAAGTGATACATACTTCTAAATGAATAATATACTTATTAATTGTAGCTACGTATACAATAGCTACCATTTCTGACTCAACTTGAGGCCTTCTTTACATCCCTTGTTGTCATCCCAGCTGACATGAAATGTTCCATTACAAGGATTTTATTTTGCTGTTATCCCAGCTAGCATGAAAATGTTCCATTACAAGGATTTTATTTTGCTGTTATCCCAGCAGACTGAACATATTGCAATAAAGGATTTTATTTTGCTGTTATCCCAGCAGACCGAACATATTGCAATAAAGGATTTTATTTTGCTGTTATCCCATGCAGCAGACTGAAAATATTTCAATAAAAGGATTTTAGTTTGCTGTTATCCCAGCAGACTGAAAATATTTCAGTAAAAGGATTTTATTTTACTGTTATCCCAGCTAGTAGAAGATGGTAAATATCAGGATGATATAATGATGTTGTTCCTGCAATTAACAATGTTCTAATAAAAGGTTTTTAGTTTGCTGTAATTGCAGCAATCAGAAAGGTTTAAACAAAACATCACTACTATAGATAGAATACCTACCAATCACATATCCTTTTATTGAAAGTTTTTTATAGCAAAATTATAACCTTTTGTTGCAACGATTTTGCTACAAAACTTTGTGTATAATCTGGAATCCGGTGGTCGCGTATGCTGCTTCTTCTTGGCCTCGCGACTCACTATCGTGAGTCTTGATTACGTTGTAGTTATGGTAGATGTAGCTATACCGTAATTACACTATTTAATACACACATAATACGACCGTACTACAGGCGTAATTACGTACGTAATACGTGAATAATTATGCACCATAGCTAGCTAAGTATAATCATTGAATTGTACTACAAAATGAATTTTGCTATTATCCTTGCAGGTAATTTACATACATAGCCTCTGGATGGCTCCTAGATTCAGTCCGGCAATGGCGTCGAGAATACATGGTGTTCAAAGAAGCTCGTGCATTAAGATTTTATATACGCATGCACACATTATCTTTGTATGCGCACATTTTCTTTGTTTATATAGCTAATAATAGCTAATATTATATATACGTAGCTACGTAAGTACCTGTGAGTTCCATGCGACAATCCAAGTATTGGGCAAGTAATAATACAATTATTTTTTTATTAGTGCTTAATTACTAAAATAGTGTTGATGAATTACTCTAATCAAGGCTGGGATCCTGCAGCATTTATAGAGCACCAACTATCGCTAAGTTGTGCAGACAAGAAGGGATCTGTATAGTTGTAAGTGGTAACAACGGCTGAAGATTCTTGTGCTTCAGAGTCTGTATGACGAGAGGTTGTATACCGAAGTGAAAAGAAAGCCTCCAAATATAAGTCGTCGAGTAATACGTAGCAACTATTGAACAACAAATGTTAGGACAATAAAACGACAGCACTTCAGCTTTACAAGCTCCTGATTGAGAAAGGTATTCACCAAGGGATCTGAAATTTGAAATCCGGCCCTAGCTACTCAGTGTATGTATGACTTAGTTACAATTGTCTATTGATCATGTAGGATGTTTACTGGTATAGCTATGTAGCTATTAGCTATTACTATAATGATTGCAATAAATATATGTATGCACATAGCTATAGCTAGGTACATAAAATTTATGCATGGGCTTCTTCGACGCCATGCACTGACTGAATCCAGGTTGCCTACGTGAACAAAGATAATAATAAAATTCATTTTGTGGTACAATTCAACAAGTATATACTTTAAGTACGTAGCTATTTATTATGTACCAATATTTATTCTCGTAATGCGTACGTAATACGTCCGTAAATACAATGCATAATATAGCAGTGTGATAATCGTATTACGACCGTAATTACTACTACTATATGCTACGTTACCTTTTTATTGATGCCTACCATATATATATACTATATATGCATAATTGTGGACAATGATGACATGCATACATACATGTGTGTGAGTGTAGATGTGCATGTGCGTGTGTGTGAGAGAGGGAAAGAGATTTTTAAGATATTTGTATGTAGTCAAATACATAGTTGATCATAACCAACACAAAATACTACTCAGTATTCACTCACCAGGAAGCTTCAATATTTGTGAATCAATCGCAGGCTGTGGTACAAAGATGATAAATGCAGATCATATGATTCCACACTCTTACCTTCTCCTCTTTTATGGTATACGTTACATCTTTTTTAACAGGTTCCTCAATGTGCTGCTAATAATCAAAAAAACATGTCACATAAATTATTAGTCATGCAAGTTCTATGTTACATATCATATAACATTAATGGATTTGGTTGTAAACATCTGGAGCCATACTCCTAATGATAGTCGGTCTAAGGCAGGCTGGCAGGCAGTCAGACAAAATAGGTACTTGTGGATTCGAATTTTTTACGGATTGGATCATTACGATTTTCATGAAGTTAAGCTACAGTGTTATCATAGTGTATGTATTTCAGCAGGTAATCTTTCGTAAAGTTTATTTCAAGCAGAAATCTTAAAATCTGTGCAGTACAGAAACTATGCAGAAACCTTAACACTCTGTTTATTGCTTTGCTAATGAAGTCCTTAGAAATGCAAATGAGAACCATACCATTCTTTGCAAATTGACAATCATTTCTTAATTTCTAATCTGAAAATTTAATTTCTAATGTGATAGCAACTGCTGTGAATTCTATAAAGCAATGACTGTTGTTATGCTAACACATAAAATCAATTTTGAAGATAAGATACCTTTGCTTTTAGACACTTTAATAGAACATACAATTTATGACCGTCTAACTGGTAATGATTTTCCTACTATTAAGTACTGTCGTACATATTTATTGTTACATAATTAAGAAAAATTGATACCACAGCCAACAATAGTTAACCAGTGGTACCAATGGCAAACCCTAGTCAAAGATGTTGAGCATGCAAACAACCTATAGTGATCCAATATAGCCTATTTAGGCAGTAGTTCTTCAGGTTCTCTATTGGTACAACATACCGTCTGTCAGAAGTGAAGCATGTAGGTAAATAAGTTGCTTCAGTGTGGACTTACAATTTCTCACAATGAATTTACTCTGTAAACGGTACCACTAGTTGAGCGATGGAGGTACTATAATCTTGGAAGTGAAGGCGGCAACTAACAATGGCAAAACTTGAAGTACAGCGACAGTGGAATTTTTTGTCAAAGAAACCATCTGGAGAATGTTCTGCTGGATTCCATGGATTATAGTGATAGTCATTCTTACCCTTGACGATTTATTTACTGTGTAAAATACTTGTAGTTTTTGTTTTGCTCATAACCCTATTAATACACTCGCAAATTTAATATAGATACGTAGTTTAAACCTTGGGGTATCACGTGATATATCTTTTGAGGTGGAGGAGTAATCATGTGTATGGGAAAAACCAAGATATATGGAAGTGGTCGGTAATAAGATGTATGGGTGGTTGATAAAAGGAAGAAAAAGTTGATAACTGGCAATTTTCATGTGCACTTTAACAGTGCCACATGCACTGTCAGTAAAAAAGTCATCGCACGTGACTCAACTTTTTGTCAGATGAAGAGGATGGCCATGGATTACTGAACTGGTTCATGAAAACCAAAAGTTTATCAGTCATTCCTACAGAAAGTCACAATGAAAAAATTAATACAAAACTTGGTCGAGATATGGCAGCTTACGGTAAATGGTTTTGATAATGATGACCATACTGTATAACGGGTTTTATTTGCTAGGCACAATTTTTGCAAATCGTTAATTTTATACATACGTAGTTTAGCAGTAATATTATATTTTGCTATTTGTTAAATTTGCAAACTGCGTGACAGCTACATAGAAAAGTCTATTGTCAATTATATGTACTTACCATATAGCGTAAATTATTAGCAATGGAAAAGTTTGATGAATTTGATGAATTGTAAGTGATTCGTAAAAATTTCACTCGTCAAAGTTCTCACATGACTCAGAAAATAGCGTTACTAAAATTTTAAGCCCATTAAATCAGAGAAGGAACTAGCAAAAGAGCAAATGAAAGATGATCTTAAATGCATTCGTCCATTTTCTGATATAGAGACTGCGTAACTTGCCTATAGACATTCAATAAATCAAGACTCACAATAGTGAGTCGCGAGGCCAAGAAGAAGCGCAGCAATGCGACCACTGTAGGGAGTTATTTACACGTAGCACCGCCCTCAAACTCGCAAACGCTCTAGCTAAGCCGCCATTAAAGCTATCGCTTAGTTATTACCGACCCACAACGTTCTTACTATATAGAATCAACAAACCGAGAATGGAGGAAATAGGCGCCACCATTCCTAAGTACCAGCCATTGCGAAATTTATGACGCCCGTTGTGCGACTACGCACGACGAACCATCCTTTCCCACCCAATTCGCCCGTTTACTAGACAATTAGTACCTTCATTGTTTGAAGAATCAATATCCCAAAGTTGATAGGCATCCATCCAGCCATTCTTCTGATACAGCCTTATAAATGCCTTCCTGTGACCACAAAAATTTTTACGCGGCAGTCGTTTTTTTCTTCTTTCTTTTATTTTCATCGCACACTTTTTTCGGGGGCTTGCGGGAGTTTTTGTGAACCCCGGAAGATTTTTTCAAACTCTCTTTTTATACATTCACTTGTTTGTCTAATAACTCACTCATTTCTTCATGGATTTCAGCCAAATTTGTATCAGCACTTCTCCTATGTATGCTCTACCTGTCATACTATTATCAGTCTGAAGTAAACACTTGAATATATTTGAGAAGGACTATTACACTGCAGGTTGATAGTTGTCATAACTTGGACCCCCTTCAAATGATTTGCATAAACTTTCAGATACACAATCTATATTGATGTATCACTCTGTAGTGAAAGTTAAAAAAAAATCTCATGCTTGACTTTTTCAAAATTAAGCTTCAAAGTTTAATTTGCAATATTGTGTGCTAGGCAAGTACAAGTTATGCCCATGCAGTACTTCTCTGCTGCTTGCTAGTAATAACATCTGTTTATACTTCCAAAAAAGTAGTGATATGCTAAACAAAAACACCCTGGGTGTAAAAAAGTGCGAGGCCAATCAGAAGCAGTATTGCACTGAAATAGGTATGTGCGACCAAAAACTTTGATATCAGTTGAGGCCAAGAAATAACTTATCAAAAATCTTTTTAACTAGCTACTTGAATGACATACAATAGTTTATAGCATATTTTCACAACTATGATTGGCTTTGTCACTTGGCCACCTTTTTCACACCATCATTATTAATAAAGGTGGCCAAGTGACAAAGCCAATCATAGTTGTGAAATTATGCTATAAACTATTGTATGTCATTCAAGTAGCTACAGTAGTTAAAAAGATTTTTGATAAGTTATTTCTTGGCCTCAACTGATATAAAGTTTTTGGTCGCACATACCTATTTCAGTGCAATGCTGCTTCTGATTGGCCTCGCACTTTTTTACACCCAGGGTGTTTTTGTTGTAAGTACATACATGTGTTTATTGAGCTCCAATTTTTCAGTTGCATTATAAACATGCTATGAAAACTGTCCAGCTAGCTCAAGTTTAATTTTTCTACACTGTCAATATATAGAAGCCAAATCATTTGTGTTGCTAGTGCTAAGACGGATGTAATGGACGACAATTTTAGTAGCCATATCTAAAGTCACAGAAACTATGAAATGGTACACCAGTATATGGAAGAGGCAAGGATTTGACAAAAATTTAGCTAAAACATATTCTACACTCAGTAGTGACAGCACTTTGGCACCTTTCCAGGAGGTTCTTTCTCTGTGATCTGTATCAGCTACCGTATAGCGCGAAACGTTGGCGGTGGAAAACATTGGCGAATTTGGCGAATTGAACTTCGATTCGCCAAAATTTTCCCTTCCAATGTTTTCAAATCCGTAAATTTGATCTCACATTATCCAGTTGATTTAACGCATGGTTTGTTCGAGCATGGCCGCGGGTTAACACCTTTCGTGTCGTCGACCTCTCCAGCCCTTCCTGATCCCGATGGTCCACTGAGTGAAAAGGTTCCAGCAAAAGCTATCGAATAGGTAACGTTACCATATACTGTACGTTTACGGAGTTTACGGGTAGCCTAGTGTATTGTACTGGTCGCGCTGGGGACTGGTTGGGTCTATTGCCGTAAACTGACGCGAACTCTGACGTGTTATTTGCGCTAGGTATAATGCAGGTTTATTTTTCGTTATTCTCGCTGATTCGCCTAAGTTTTACGCCGCCAACGTTTCCCGACGGCCACCACTAATTTCTGCTTGATCTCCAAAGTAGGTTATTCGCCAAAGTTTTCTTCGCCAATGTAATATTTTGCTGATTCGAAGTTTTACGCCGCCAACGTTTCGCGCTATACGGTACATCTTCATGTATTAGTTATCCCAGTATGATAGTTATTACTCAAGTCTGAGGTGAAGCCGAGGAGTAATAACGAGGGGTAATAGCTAATAAACAACGAGGGGTAATAACTAAAATAATACATACATAGTATATATACAGTAACTGGATATGCATACGTACATCCTGGTAGCTACCTTTCTGAATAAAACTTGGCAACTCTTTTAAATTAACTCAGAAATAGCTATCACTATGTATCTGTATTGATCACTTTTACAGGTAATAATTAAAATCCACATAGCTACGTAGCTATGTATTTTACATTTGAGTTATGTAACCAATGATGATGGTTGAAAAACTAAGTATGATTTATGGAAAGATACTGGAAATGTCAGATTTACATAATTATATGCAAAATCTTAACTTTCCTGGGGTTCAGGAATATACGTCATGTGTAACTACACCATATTCACTGGGGTAGCTATACAGTGATAACTAAGTTATCCATCCTTGACGATTTTGATCCACCCACGCACTGGAATATACGTATGTAAGAATGTCTTCTTGTTCTGTCTGTACTGCCATTACTTCTGCACATTTCCTAAAGTTTCTTAGATGAGAGAGAGAGCTAAGCAGCTATAGAACTTAAAAACTATTTCAGTAAACTGGCACCACAAAAATAAGCAAATTTAAAGCACAGGCTATGTACCCCTATATGAAATCAATATTTGTGCTAGATGTACTCAGTCATGTATGCATGGACTATCCCAATAAGAACTCATGCTCAATATACGTACGTATGTACGTAAGTAGCTAAGAATACCTTCTTGTTCTGTATCAGTATGTACTGCCATTACTTCTGCACATTTCCCTAAAGTTTTCGGCTGATTTGTTAATAGCACTTAGCTAGATGAGAGAGAGAGCTACAGATCTTACGTATTTCAGTAAATTGGCACCACAAAAATAAGCAAAAGCACAGGCTACCTCTATATAAAGCCAATAGTTGTACTAGGTATGGTCAATCTGCACGCAAGGATGCAATGTCCAGCTTAGATCAAATTTGCCATACGTGTTACAGCCAAACTTTACATGGCGAACTATTTGGTTGCTTTATCTATATATAAGGTGAGATTTTGGAGCTTCTGTGACAATTGTACAGCATCACGGATCTCAATTGTGATCATCCAATATTCTACTATTTGGTTAGCTGGGAAATTGTCATACAAGTAGAGTAGATAAAGTCTTCAAATGAAGATGTATCAATCCAAACTGTCATGCTTTCTTATCTCCTCTTGAATCTACTCTCAGCAAAAGCATTGAAAACATAGAGAATGATGTTGACAACAACGTTAACCCCTCAGCAGTTTACCAGTAAAGTCAATAATATATTCATGGTGGATGATGGGTACAGCACTGTGAGGGCAGATTAAATCATGACAGATAAGGCTTTGCTACAAGCTAGCACAGTGGAAGGTAGATGAGAATACAAGCATATTTAAGTATCAGCATACTCAGTCTTGTGAAGAGGGCAATCAAAGCTACTGTCAATAAACCAATCTTCTACTTTAGCTACGTGGCTACTTTTATGAACACAAAGACAAGAAGTCTATGAGATTGAGTACATGAAGTGAAAAAGGAAAGTTTCACACCTCTTGTTTTCTATGCTCTTCAGGAGGAATGAGGATAACTGCTACTCTTGTATATCAGTACCTTGCCAATCCCCCTCAGCGACAAATGGAACTCTTCCTATTCATTGATCATGGATTTGCTTCCATGTTTTCTTGCCTGCTCTGCTGCTCACTGATGTGTCCAGTCCAGTTCATTGACAAGTAGTCCAGGTGTCCCACAACTATCAACCAGCAGTGACTAGTTTCCCTAATTTCTTCTGTAGGTCTTTGTAGGGACTGTTTTGTAGCTACGTAGCTGGGTAGCTATGAACTTTCTAATGAACTGCCTATTTCAAACAACAATTTAGTTTACTTCCTTATATAGGGACATGTGGGTGGAAAGAGTGCCATTAGAGCCATTTAAAAGTTCTTTCATCTTCTGGATGTATGTAAAGGTGAAGCTCTGAAGTGTGCAGGTTTACGTACGTAGTAATAAATATGCTGTTATAGTGACTTCTAACAGTATAATTTTATACGTTTACCTACGTACGTAGCTACGTAGCTATGTATATACCTAACTATTAATGATATATTTAACCCAATAGCTATATACAGTATATATTACATGCACCACAATAACTATTGTTTGTACAAAATCTAAAATAAATGCAAAAATAACTAACTAATATATGTACGTAGCCAATGTATACAGTGAATCCCATAATTATGCCTGTGAATACAGAGTGACTTCTTATGGTGTGATAATGCATTTGATACAATTTTATCAATATGTTGGGCTGTGACATCGAAAGTTATCCTACAAGAAGTCCAAGCATTAAAATGTGTGGTGCATATATGTACCTGTGATGATGATGACGATGATCCAGGATGATGTGTTTGCACTTATTGCTATCCACTGTTGTGGAATTGTCAGAAAAGTTGCATGCAGATAAACTTTTTGATTAGTGACTCACTACGTATACCAACCAGACACAGCTAGTATAATTGGTAGCAATGAGAACATTTTGTAATGACCCTACCTACTGTAGTTGTAGCTCATGGTGTTCATGATCAAAACTGACGTGGATTGTGGTGCCATGCAAGGTTGCCGATAATACCTAAAGGTGAACCACACTTCAAATCAGATCTGGCATCTGCAGTTAAACTATCAAATACTTTTCCCTGAGTAGGAAGATGAATCAACCTAAGGAATGTACTAGCTGACTTGAACCACTAATGAGATTCCAGTGAGAGCAAATTCTCTCTTTCTGCAAGCTTTGACATCATAAAGTAAGAGTCCTTCTGATGGCATGGTGGTTTTAATGCCCAGCATGTGCCTGTTTTTTTGAAATTGCATTTGTGTGCAATGTCAGTATGTAGCTATGTTTGTTATTGTGTGTTTCTGTCCAATAGCTACTGACATGAAATGATACTTTAATAAACTTTAATAGCTGGCTGATGCTTTTGCCTTAATAACAAACTGTGTGGTGAATTTCTGCCAAGAAGTGCTAAATTTGCTGTTCATTTCACACTAAAGGGCAAATTACAGGGGTAAGCTTGCCATTTGGATAGCAAACCGTGTAACAGAAGACTAGCTTACAGTATTACACTACAGCTTTAAACAAGTTTCTACTAGCCCATATAGTGTGGGTTATATTCAAAGAAGAAATTTTGTAAAAATTATCTTTTGCGTATTTTATAAACTCTTCCATTTGCCAAACAATCCTAACAGTAGTGCTAGCTAATTGAGTTGAGTGTGAATTTATTCTATGAGATCAAAGATGAGTGCGCACTGCGCAATACGCATAGCTATAGCTACGTACAGTATATAAGTATAGCCACAGATCAATTTCAATGGCATACTTTGCTATCTGCATGCATGGGATTGTTGTACAGGAGCAAATTTAAAGTTGCTAGCTACATATATTAAGTACCTATACTTTAATTCCTTGATGCCTTTGAGATCGTCTTCAAGTGAATGTACTATTAGGATAGGGAGTTTAGCAACTGGATGCTGCACACATACAAATTTTCAAGGGATGTAATTTTCATGTTTTCATGCTCAAAGTGTCATCTGCAATTGTTTTTATTCTCAAAAGTTTCACTAGCAAAAGCTACATGGATAGTTATTTGGTGTACGTTAGTTAATTGAAGAGCAAGGTATACATATGGGAAATGGATAACTGTAGCTATTTTTACAGTTACAAGCAACTATGGCAAGTTTCTTCTGTTTTGCAGTATTGTGTCACAAGTTGAACACCATAGACAGAGTTGTACACAGAAGACCTGTATGTGCAAGCTGGCTGATAGAAGCAAGGAGAGAGACAAGCAACATTGTAACCAGTAAATTATTTTGTTGTCCCCATTGAGTGTCAAGTACGTACGTAATTCAGCAAAGTCTCTTATAGAAACTCCTAACCCATACTACCGGTGGATGCGGAAAGGTTGCAGCAAAAGTTCAGTTTCAACAAGGCTTCAGTAAGAATGTGGCAGTTAGGTCACAAACTTCATTGCAATGGAGTAGCTACGGTACAGCTCGATTATAACTTTAAAAAAACTCGCGTGCGCAATTACACATGCACTACATGAACAGCAAAAACATCATGGCATGTTTGGCAATCACGAAGATAATGTGCGTGTACTGCACACGAAATTCTAGTGCAGTTGTGTACAAACACACTCGAGTAGAGTTACAAAATACACGCGTGTAGGTGACACGCATGTTTCAAGTTATAATCGAGCTGTACCATAGGTCAAAACTGAAGGCACACCATAGCATGGTCAACTGAGAAAGAAATTCAGCAATGGCATGTTGAGCTGTATTAAGTGTTACCAATCCATAGCGTACGTATGATGAAAACTATAGGCAAAACAGTCAACCAAGAAGAAGACCCAGAATCCTAGGGCTTTGCCACAATGACATGCAGGGATGGAGGAAGTTGCTCATAAAGAGTCTGCTGTAACTGCTCCTGATTACTATTCTTGATGGTCTGTTTCAACGGGTGTACTTGGTCATGATTAACACTTGGAGTTGCACATTGTACAGTAATAAGAGCAACAAGGAAAGAGGTCAACTGCTCCGAAGCACTTAAACTGGAGAGTGAAACCTTACAAGGGTTTGCCACCAAGTCGTACCACAAGTGTTACCTTCAGTACTGAAATGGTTGCCACCTTATTGGGCTCACCATGCTTTTCAATTCATTTTGGATGGTACTACTATCTCCATTAATAAAACAGTCACTTTACTATACCTGAAACATGTATAAAACTGCATATTGTACATTTCATTTGTGTTATTAACCAATGATGATTATACTACGTAATTTGATATACCCACAAACCACAATATAGCCAAAATATCTTCCTGTTCTCTAGTGCTTCCCTAATGGTAGTTTTATTATATATGTATGTATGTATTGCTGTGACTACTTCCCAAACTTCTTCTGTTGGTCTTTGTGCGTAGGAACCTTTGTAGCTATAATTCTCAAAACTATCAATGGATAGGTACATTCAATTCTAAAAGTAACACGGTATCTATTTTGCATTACAATAGCTATTGTGTGTACAAAACTTAAAATGTATGTGTGTACAGTTAAAGTCTACCTACCTACGTACGTAACTACATATGTATTATGTATTACTATAACAACTATACCTACGCGTACGTACATATTACAACTATGTAATGTACAGTAAACATCGTATCTATTATTGAAGGAAGTCAAGTACATGTCAAAGTAGACAGTCAACAGAATACCTATCATATCAGTGAAAATGAAGGGCATGCTGTACGTAGGTACATGTGTACATACATATGTATACAATTTAGAAAATGTGAAAATTATTTGTGCAATTAATTAAATTTTCGTGGGTCAAGGATGCCCACAAAAAATTATAAATAATTTAATTTGTATTATTTATAATAAATATACATAGCAAGCAACAGCATGCCATTTACCATACTGCAGCTAGGTCTATAACTTGACCTGTATATACATACATACGTATATATACGCTGTAAAAGTATACTACAGTATGTACGTACGTATAATATAATTATATACAAGTCATAATGGCATGCACGTCATAAGCACAACAGTTGCGTGAGGGAATAACCATGTTTATCAATCTTTACGTATTGGAGTTACTGTTATTGGTGAAAGCCTCTTGCCTGTATAGGCAAGAATCTTTGAATAGATTACTCCAGTGATTATCATATCACATCTGATATGGTTTATGTAGGTAAGTATCTACGTATATACCGGTACATAGTTAGCTCCAGCTAACTACATGTTGATAAGGCGCAATTTGGATGAGAAGACCCTCTTCATAGCTAAATGGTGAGATATGAAGAATTCCTCTATAGGAGATAACACACATGCAGGTACGTACATAGCCATCGTAGTTAGTCGATTTTTTCTTGTAATATTTGAACAGGTACATCAAGGCATGGCATTGCCACAGTTGTCACGTTGATATGCACATGCAGATTCGAATCAGTGTGTTTACATGTATAGCTGGAATGAATTTTAAGAGGCCATCATAAAGTAGTTTGTTTATTTGTTCAAAGAATATTCAAATACCTATATTAAGATTTTCTTTTCACCCCTAGTTTCTCTAAGTATGCATGTACGTACAGAGTTGGGGGTAACTAGTTACTTTGTAACTAAGTTACGTAATATATTACTTTCAAAGTAACTAAGTAATATAACTAGTTACTTTTCTCAAAAGTAATATGTAACTAGTAATAATATTACTTTATAAAGATTTACAATTAGTTATATTACTTTCCGTGTTTTTCTGTATAAAAGTCCGTTCACTAATAGTTATTTCCTTTATAAATTGTGTTAGCCTGTTACACAGACATATCTCATGTAAAATACTCTACTTATCATCACAGAATCAGTGCTAAACGTAATTTTACCACCAAATAAGTGACATTTATAGTAGTTTAGTGAAAAAAGTAACTAGTAATATATTACTAGTTACTTTTGTGGGAGAGTAATATGTAACTGTAATGAGTTACTTTTCCTAAAGTAATGAGTAATATGTAACTAGTTACTTTTTAAAAGTAACGACCCCAACTCTGTGTACGTACATGCATACATATGGTCTACTTCACCAGCTATTGCCTGCATGGTCTCCAATTACTGTAAGAGGCCATTGCTCTAAAGTATACGTATAGTTTGCAGCCTCTACGTATGTTGATGAGTTGCTGTTAATCTGTCAATGTTCAGAAGATGTTCATGCATGAGTGCCTCGTAGCAGTGGTGAGAGATAGATAATGCTATTGGGCATATACGTACGTAGCTGCTACGTAAGTATACATCGCAAAATTATCATGATTTAGCATAATTTGAAGACATTGTAGCTATACATACGGTACAGCTCAACTATAACTTCACTCACGCGTGACAGTCCACGCGTGGCTACACGCAGATATTTGCGTGTAAAATTCAAAAATTTCCCGTGGAAATCTTGATTTCACGACACGTGGAGTACCACGAGACATGGAGTAGCATGAGACGTGGAGTACGTACCACGAGACGTGAAGTGCCACGAGACGTGAAGAGCCACGAGACGTGAAGAGCCACGAGACGTGAAGTACCATGAGACATCTCATGTACACGGCGACCGGTCCAGCCTGGACTTATGGCTAAGCACAAACAAGTCCACAACTGTTGCATATAACGACGTGTAATAATAACAAACGTTATGCAAAAAAATATCGTCCATGAGTTCAGCATGAGACGATTTCTTATTAATCTCAAGTGGTCGTGCACAACTGTTAGAAAATCAATGAGTAGCAAGCAGGGCATTAAATGAAAACTTGCGAACGGTATTATTGTGGTGCCTTCATCGCCAAAATCCACTAGGGCATGCGAAGCGCTTGGTTTTGGTCCTGTGAAAAAATATTCATTGAACCATTAAAAGCCTGTGATACCTTCTAGTAACTGACCTAAAGGGCTTTGTACAGCGCGTCTCACGGAGCGGCCACTTGCCATTTCTTCTCCCGTTCACCTCGTGCACGTGCGCCAAACAACAAAATGGTTAAAGTTCGTCACGTGACACATTAATTTAATTCATAAAACGACTTAGAACTTTCGTGCGCCACTAAAGATTCATCAAGATTTTATATGTGCGCTACTGAAGAGTCGATACGTGACATTGTGCTGGTAAACCAACAGAATATTGGTGTAATGTAATGCGATAGACTCGGTAAGTACTTTTTACGTGCATGTGAGTGCATGCGTGTTTTGTTCCACGCCTGAGCTTCTTCCACGAGACGTACACTTCCACGCGAGAGCTTCCACGAGACGTACACTTCCACGCGTGAGCTTCCACGAGACGTACACTTCCACGCGTGAGCTTCCACGAGACGTGTACATTACATGACACGACTAACCGTGGTCCACGCAAACACGCAACGGGGATGCATTGTAGTATTGCCGTGGTACCACGGGTGATCACGCGTGTAAAAATGAAGTTACAGTTGAGCGGTACCGTAGTTCTAGCTTCTAGAATACAAAAGTTCACAGCTGAAGTTTTAATACCCCAGCAATCCGGACATACATAGTAAAGCTGACCCCTTAGCATCTGTTCAGTCCCATGCATGCATTTACGTATACGTATTTGACCTTACATTCATGCAGATATGTAGATACAGTATACGTAATTAGCTATACGTACATATGACATACCGGTATAATAGAAATTCGTCATGTTAGTTATGTACGTAGATAAAGACATCACATAGCTACTTATACAATTTGTTAACTGTTTTATGTGACATAGTTACATATATAGCTATATAATTATTGGAGTGAACACACACATGTAGCTGTAGCTACATGCAGATGTGCACACACACACACACACACACACACACACACACACACACACACACACACACACACACACACACACACACACACACACACACACACACACACACACACACACACACACACACACATACACACACACACACACACACACACGCACACACACACACGCACACACACACACACACACACGCATAATAATTGTACTCTCATACATACACACACAAAATCAATTTCAAGAAATCAAGCACCATGCAGCATACTACATATAGCTATAGCTACAGTACGTATAATGCACTACGTACCTTCAAAGATTTGATCATCTTAGACACTTCTTGTATTGGTGGCCGTTCATCAGGGTCATCATCTAAACATCGCATCACCATATCTTTGAGTACAGCAGCTTCCATGGTCATCGTGTCCAAGTATTGCTGACGTCTCTCTACTTCAGATAGGGAAATCATCTTTTTGGTGTTGGGATCTCTTTTCTTATGACCACTTGGTGTTGGCCATTCTTCACTGAAGAGATGCAGGGTTATCCCACCAAAAGAGAACACATCTACTGGAGTGCCATAAACTGGATCCTTTTCATCCAGGGCCTCTGGTGGCATAAAATGGAGAGTCCCTGGAGCTGTTGTCAACCTTCTCTTGGTCTTCTTGCTGTCAGCTCTTATCATCTTAGCCGTACCCAGATCACTGATCTTTGCTACAAGGTTACCTCTCCCGCTGATTAAAACATTATTTGACGAGAGATCACGATGAATTACGGCAGGACGACGACCGTGAAGATGGCTCAAACCAAGCGATACATCGTGTAGAATAGATAACTTTGTTTTTATGGCAATCTTGGACTGGTTATCCTTTATAAAGGAAGTAAGGCTCGTGTCCATCAATTCCATCACCATAATCGGAAGGTCAGTTCTTGGATCAGAGTAGACATCAGACGGCTTGGCGTAGTAGACGCCCATAAACTGAACAATGTTCGGATGGCGTATCAAACTGGAATGATAACATTCTCGTATAAAACCATCTTTGATCGCTTTCTTTTCTTCCGGACTGACACCATCAATAAGGAGGGAATGGATCTCTTTGGCGGCACAAGGTAACCCCAGATGATCGACAGTGAACACTTTCCCGTAAGCGCCGCGCCCTAATTCTTTGTTCTGAGGAATAACATCTTCTAAAGCAAGATCCTTCAGTTGATCGCTGATGTCTTTAGACGCCATATTGCTACATTGTATGATGGGTGGAGCTGCAAGGAATTTACGCAAAGTTTAAATTTATCATGCACGTTGCATATTTTTACGTGCAGCATGCAGCTGCAGCTCCACCCATTATACAATCGGCATCTAGCTACATGTAAGAGATTTAGCTTAGCTAGCTATTTATGCACCTATCAATGTCAAGCCCCACTCCCCCTCCCTCCCGCGCATGGGTCGGGACTCGTTTAATTTGTGCGTCTTCTGTCAGAAATATAATATAGCTATACCCCACTAGTGGGGATTTTGTAAATGTACTGGAATTCAAATAGCATAATAATTATATAAATTATACAAATCTCCACATTGCCCCAGAATATTGAGTGCGTCTACACTGTAGAGAGGGGCATTGTAAAAAAATAATTGCACTTGGGGTGTGTCCTTTGAACAAGTTGTACAAATTCCCACCTATGCCCGGGAGGGGGGAGGTGGGGCTTAACATTGATAATAGTAAACGATCGCCAGCAATGCCTCCCGCATAATTATTTAGTTAAACGGCAAATGGGCTACTAGTATGCAACACAAGCATAATTATATGCAACAGATCAGCTGCAAGACGTAGCAGACATTAGGCCAAGCAAAGTTGATTGTTAGATTCCCGTTTCAAGATACTCAAAAAATGATGCGGGCGGGCGGTCATTATTCATTATTTTTTAACTTGTATTTTTCAAACAAAAAGTACAAAAACTGAGAAAAAAATTCCCTGTTCATACTGTTTTTCTTTTCTACACCAGTCCCAGTAGACACTGGAGCCACTACAGGCCTTACAACATTGTATCTAATAAACTGACCAAAGGTACTGAGGATATCACTAAGATGAATACAATGATCGATTGAAACTAGGCTTTCCTTCGACTTTCCAACAAAAGCCTTCTCTATTGTTGAGCTGACCAAGTCACTCGATGGAACAATTACTGTTATTCTACCAGCTTTCATTCTCTCAAGCAATTCTGACAAAGTAATCCCATCATCAGTCTGAAATATAGTCCATGGTACTAGACACTTTTGCGAATCTTGCACGCGTACACAAACGGTAGCCATTTTGAAAACATGTACAATAAACAACTAGTCACGTGACTAATAGTCACGTGACTAATGAATAATGAAAATTACCTAGGGGTGGCAAAAAAAACATGCGGGCGGAAACGGGAATCTAACAATCAACTTTGCTTGGCCTTACATAACATAATATTATAACTACTGAAGTCAGTACAGCCATTTTACAATTTTCTGTATCTAAAAGTAATGCAGTTATTGTTGTTATTATTGTTACAATCGAGAAATGTAAAACGGCATCTACATGCAGGCTTAGCCATATATACTATCTATGGCTTAGCTAGCTACGTAGTTGTCTAGTAAACGATCACAATGCCTCCCGTATATTTATTACTATTAAGCTAATGTATATATACGGTACTAGCTCAGTAGTGTGTATAACCATAGATTATATGGAGTCTATATAATCTACGATAGCAGCTAGGAAACTCGAGCTATTTAAACAGCTATAATGACTAGCCATATATAGTTACAATGCAACTGTATTTCATACATGTTGTGTTGTATGAATTATATAACACAGCTAGGAGCCACTGATACATAGCTACACTGTAGGTCACAAATATTCTGTTGCTACAGGTAATATGTAGCTAGATTACTATAATACTAGGGGAAATGCACGGCATTGGGGGGCGAGCCTGGTGCTTTGATAAATGCATGTATACACTTAGCTACGTACCACTGATGACTTCACATGCAATTTGACATTGTAATAATTATAGCACAGGGAATAAAACATGTACAGTTCAGTCTCAGTGTAGCTATCTACATGCATGATGGTCTTAAAAATTTGTATCGGTACGTATTTCATGAAAACTAGCCAGATATTAATTAGCTACAGTAAAGTAAAGTAATTACAGCGGATTGAAATAACATATGTAATAATATCAATTGATCGCAAAAGGTATCACAAGCATGCATAATAAGCAAGTCACGGGTGGTATCAGCTATTATAAAGAAAAAAGACGTAGTGAGGCCCCGTGGCTTTTAAGGAAGATTTTATATCTTTTATAGACAACATCTAATAGTCATCTATCTTTTATATTGTAGAAAATTATGTAGCTGGCTATAGGGCGACAAGGCAGCTGATACTATACTTCAATGTATCTATCTAGCCATTCGGTGCTATATGCAATCCTAACATCAAATGATCAGCTTTATTATTGCTTACTAGGCTTTGAGTAGAAAGTTAATTGTATTCACACATTGTGGTTAATAAATTATGGTTAGCACTTGAATGGTATATACATGCCTATGGTTAGCATTTAATGGTTGCGTGCTATGGTTAGCACTCCACCTGTTTTATGTAATGCTCGTAATGTTTGATGTAATGTTGGTTTGCACTTAAACGGTTTTCAGCCATATAAAGGGATTTTAGACGTATCAAGCACGCAAGCAAGAAGACAGATTTCACTGTTGATCCCATATGGTGGGGCTCGCTAAGGCTCGCCCCAATTAATTGATTGATCTTCTACCTGTATAGTTATACTAATATGATAAATTTAACTAGTCATGTGATGCTGATGGGAGGGGTCAAGAGTTGTCAGTTCTTTAAGGTGACCAGTTCTCTCCAGCCATATCTGTAAAGAAATA
Source organism: Spongia lamella (assembly GCA_963930835.1). Lineage (NCBI taxonomy): Eukaryota > Metazoa > Porifera > Demospongiae > Dictyoceratida > Spongiidae > Spongia > Spongia lamella. The sequence goes on along the minus strand of OZ005746.1, from coordinate 3,131,121 downwards.
AAGTAAGTTATAATGCTATTCTATAATTTAATGTCAAAAACATACCGATTATTGCACTAGATAACAGCATACATACGTATATAAAATCATGTAGTTACGCATTGGCGTGAGAAGGTGCTCTAAAGTGGGGGGGCCAACATTTGGTTCAGCTTTAAAAAAGCTCAGTATACTTTGTAAGTTTAGCTATGTAAATAAGTAACAAAATATTGTCTTTGAAAAGTGGGGGGGCCATGGCCCCCCTGCCCCCCCGGGGAATACGCCTATGGTTCTATGTATATCCATATTCTAATAATTATCCATAGTCCAATGTACTGTGTTTCATTACCTTAAACTGAGCTTGAGCTGCAACTGTCAACTGTTCTGTTTGTTCATTGGACAGTTTAGCTTTTTCCAATAGTTCAAACCATTCACTACACATCCTACACAAGCACATCTCGTAATGTTTCCACATTCATTAGAAACTACACAACAGTAGCTATGGCCCTTCATCCATTACTTGTACAATTGAAATACTATCAAACACACTGTTACTACAACCACTGTAAGTGGAGTTAGATGGAGCAGTTGCATAGTAATTTTTATATAAAAATTCAAGGGTATTTTTATGTAGATATAGTATCCGTTTATCCTCACTTTTTTCTTCTTTCCAGCTCTTCCTTATATGGAGATGGAACCTCACATATTGATTCATCCTGAGGTCACATGATCAACACAACATCACATGATCATTAGACACACCCACTTTAACACTCTTTCCTTGGAATGGTATACTGATCAGTGAGAACATGTCAGATGGTACAAGTTGCCACACTTCTGACACACCTTCATAATCTGTTGTAATGACATAATGACAACATAATTTAATGATATTTATACAAATCACCTCCAACAATAGTGGGTGTGTTCCATCGGTTGGTAGTTGGGTGGAGCCCACACTGTCTCATGTGATCCTCCAGTTGATGATAGTTAGTATTGTGGGGGCCAAACATCAGGTGGGAGTTGCCCCCCAAAATTAGTGGACAGTGAGACACACACAAATAAAATTTACAATGAGAAGATGAACTACAGTAGGATAAGATAATTGATACTCCATTATGATTATATTGTGTTCTGTTAATGTAGCTGCTCACCTGATGTGTACGGATTGGCATGCTGTCACCATGGTAACATTCTCACACTTGTTGATAACAACAGTAGTGTGTACAGCTCCCAACACCAGAGTACAATTGACGCACCTCTCCAACCTTACACTACTGTAGACAATATAATATCTGTGTTTATAATACTGTTACGTATTTCAGGGATTAGAAACGAACAGGCAGCAAATATTATTCGCGTTACAGCTGACGTCACAAAACATGCTTCATCTAGTGCTTACCGTGTACATTTGAGAGTCAGTGTAAAATAAATCTTGTTCTTATGAAGCATCCATAGTATACAAAAGGAAACTGAGGGTTTTATCGCATACCCGCATACGTAATTGATCGATTCCATGAAATTTGCTAATAAATATGCACTCGTGTATGCACTACAGGTACACAAAGAATTCCATATGCTGTCTAAATTTTACTACAAGGCATTATTTAGCTGCCGTAAATGATACCCATCTTGATGCACGATAATATCACTAAGCAAAATATCCAGTAAAAACCTCGGAAGAAATATCCAGTTGCCTCCTAGAGGTACACAGCGCTTGCGCATTTATGAATATAAATACTAACTGCCCTATAGGAAATAATCACAAAGATAACATCATTTGCGTTCGCAAGAGCTAATTCATTACAGAAATTCACCTGTAACTACACAAAATCACTTCCCATAAGAAAACAGGAATTAGGATAGGCGTAACACGGATGTCTTGCGCTCACCATAACAAATACATAGTAACAAATCACGTGATGTACTTTCATTTCCAATCCCTGTAACAGTTATTATATCTATGGTATAACATACATACGTACGTACGTATGTATGTACATAACATACTTGATGCTAATATAGCACTTGACTTCACCTCATGCTATATTAGCCATCTCACCCCATAACCCATGCTTTATTTTATGTACAGTACTGGCGACAATGCCTTAACTATGACATATTTGTAGTCTGTAAGTATCTACATACAGTACATATTTATAATTTTATACAAATTTCTTATGGATTAAAATATCCAACTACACATCTTTACTAAATGCATACACTACAACTACATGTATGTATGTATGTTATTTAAAGCACTTCACTATACCCCAGTGTTTCTGTTGGTTACCATATACAGTGTAATCACGAAATATCAACATAAATTTTATATCATACAGATAAACTGTTAAGAATTATCATACGTACGTACCTTACTGGAGCCATGATGTAAATGTAACTATGACGACAGGATTGTATTCTAATATGAGCAAAATTTAACTCATCATCTTGTAGAGCCATTGTCTGTTTTGACAGTCCAGCAACCAACATACACTGGTGTCTGAAATAATAAGAATACCATCATACAATAGATAATAATTGTATAGCTACAACAAAAAGTGTTCTTGTAGCTCATTAAAACACTATGGCTTACAATTGTTAACACATGTATACAAATATACCATAACATTTACCACTCAGCTGCTTTGAGTAGTAGTTCATAATGTGCCAATAATTATATAGCTTCAAATAAAGGCCCTGACATCACCAGTTTATATACCGTATAGCGGGAAAGTTTGGCGGCGAGAAAGTTTGGCGAATTCACTGTTATGAGTGTTTGGCGAGGAAAAGTTTGGCAAATGGATAGATTCAGCCATGAAGTAATAATTATAAGTAAAAATTTGGTTTAGCGAATCACGGACGATTCACCAAATTCGCCAAACTCTTCCCCCGCCAAACTTTCCCGCTATACGGTAATATATAAACGAGCCCAAGTATATAATACCACAAAGCTTAATCTCCTCTTGGCTTGTTATAATGGGGACAAGTTTATATTTGAGGGAAAGTAGTACCTGCACGGTGATATTTGAGTGTTAGAGAAGACACGTCCTTTACCATCAGACTTGTATACAACAGTAGAGGAGTCTCTGTTACCACTGAGTAATGATGTGATGCCATGACAACTAGTGCTCATGTGACCCCTCAGCCACACCTCAAATAATGAAGCTGAAAAACTGGTAGACATCTAAACAATAAAATAGGTAAATATCTATTAGTTCTAATAAATGCTCACCTTAGAAAAACCTGACTTTGATAATTCAGATTTCATGGTTGCCAATGACAACACAGAACACACACCCTTGTTGTCAACAGATCCACCAATCAACAAATCCAGTGCAGCTACGCCCTCTTTAGTGATCACGGTATCAGTAGCCCCACCCTCTATTATGGAATAATATACAAACAGTGATACACAATTACTCTACTCACCAGCTGGATGTGTTAACAATTGTAGTATATCTGACAAGTGAGATGTGAGGAATAACAAGTGACTACGCTCCTCTGTCCACTACAGGAAGATGAATGGAGACAACTATAAATCATTACTAAAACTTTCAATACAATAAACAATCTTTGCTACAACAAACCGATGAAACCATGCATGAATGAAGGGTTCTAATGTAGGTCCTTGGCTTGGTGAACACCTCGTACAGGCTGTAAACGTCTTTCATGCAGTGTCTAACTGGTAAAAATAGTGTAGGAGCTATACGCGCTATTTGTCTAGTCTGGTGAAGGAGCGGGCGGCGCCAGACTATTTGGTAGGAAGTACAAAAATACCGTATTTTTTTTCCACAACATATTGCAATATGAAATTTTCAATACCACCCATCCCTACACATACGTACACAGATGCACGCCTAGCTACACTGTACACAGACGCACACCTACACACACCTCTCATAGTAACAGTTTATAGGAATACGTAATACACATTTCATCATACATACAACACAACTGCTATTGTTATTACCTTTGACTTCCTCTCCTGCTCCATAGAAGGCCATCTGTTGTATATAGCTCAGGATACAATAACAAACATGGAAGGTAGAAATTAAGACTGGTCCAAATTTTCTTGCTATATATATTGTATTATAATATTAATGCTTATTTCACAAGTGCTTGTTAACAGCAACCCTTATACGTATGGCAAGGTAGCTGTATCATTCCTAAAACATGCAAATCTATTAATCTACATATTTGTCTAGTGGCTGCTGTGAGCGCAATAGTAGAAGTGTTAACAACTTATCAAGTTTCTCACCATTTTCTATGTAGCTAGAAGAGAAAGGGAAGAAGCTTTAATCAGAACAACGGCTTCATGTACGTACATACATATGCGTCATGATATGTGAAAAATTGGAGCTATACTCCTGACGCTAGTGGGTTTTATGGAAGGATATGCCAGACAAAAAACATGTACGTACGTATGTATATAGATTTTTAAAAATTTTAAAATTCCCTACTGATTGCATTAATAGCATTTTCATAGCATTTAATAAAATGTTTTACTAATGCATTTCAGTGGATAAGCCCGTAAGGCATGTTATGAAGGTATAAAATATTTAGATTTAATTTTTGTGACAATCCTTACTTATCAAGTACAACTGTACTTAAAGGATACTGGTCATTGACAATGGATGACTTGAGAGAAACACGTGGAGCATTTTGTATGTAAAGAAATAGAACAAACTTCAACAGATCAACTGACAGTTTCTTCCTAGCACTCAGCTCTGTAGAACACACACAGTTACAGTAGTACAGTGACCAGTAGACACATAAAGTATTGTCACCTTTGTGTACTGTACTGATGTCACTGACTTTCCTCATTGCTGTGAACTTCTCCTCACTATGATCATCATTCAGTTCAGGTATGCAACCATAAGTCTCAAAGTATCTACATAGTACACAACACAGTGAAAACACCTACGTACATACGTAAGTGTATGCTGGTTCATTGTGACTGTATATACATACACAGCACACAGATGTGATAAATACGTATGTAAATGTAGTAGAACGTTTAAAATTTTTGCCTCGCTATTCCTTGGCATGCCCAATTTAAAACTGAAGTGCTCCATCTTGTTAGTAATGTACAACTAGTTAAACACCTTTTACTGTGAAATGAACGGCTAATACAACATTACCTTGCTCTTCTTTGGGAGGAAGTCACGGTGCACTTCATTTCTAAGGCCCCGCCCATCAATAATAGCAAGTGTCATATAAAGAAGCTGAAAAGCAGTAGGACTTGTTCATTTCACATGAATGGTTTTTAACAGCCTGAGGGGCAGACACACACACAGAGGCACACATAAGTACATCTAACTATAAGAAACCAGGCAGTGCACCTGGTAAAATATTCCGTACAAATGTACTTCCTATGCTTCACATGTGATAATGACACAGTGTTCATGTTTCATATCATATTACTAATGAAGGTCATAATCACTGACTTATCACATTGTCATGTTGTATTTTATACTATAACAAGTAACACTACACCAATACTTGTACTACTCATGACACCTGTATAATACCGTAAAGCTGGAAATTTTTGGGGGACAAAAATTTTGAGGTTTTTGCGGATTTTGTTCTATCCTCGAAATTTTATATCCTCAAATTTTTGCTTACTTAAAAGAGATTAATATGGTAAGTAGCTATTCCTCAAAAATTTATTCGTGAAAACTTTTCTAAAGCCTTATCAACGAAAATCTTATCCCTCAAAAATTTCCAGCTATTACAGTAGGTAATAAGTACGTACGTATGTGAAGTTTAATGATGTCATTACATAACATAACTCCTTAATGGCTATAAGACCTTTTAAACTGTAGGGTCCAAGATAAGGAATAAAGATATGTATGTAGCTACATAGTATATTTTTACACACTGACATCTCACTTATATATATACGTAGTTTAGAGAAATCAGTGATCCAGTCAGCTTCTAAATTTATAATACCCAGAGCAAGATGCCTACTAAGTTATGTAGTTGCATCAACAAGTTTATGTTCACAAGGAGGGTGACAAAATGATACAATATGGCTTTATGAAGATGTCATACATAAGGAACACAAAGTAATACAAATAAAATGATTTTAACTAAACGTCTAGTGAAATGAACCAACTAATAGAGCATTGCATCTTAACTTGGCATTAAGAATACCGTCTTGATGTGGACTCCCCTAGAAGTGGATTGAAGCTATGTCTAATATTAAAACCACATTCACATGAATATACATACACACCCTAAGGGTTGAATACACACACACACAATGACAATGCAAAACAAGAAACCTGCACATGACAGTGCCTCTGGTTCAAACAGTCTTGAAACTACTTAATACTATGACACAATATGTAGACATTTACATGTGACACAATATATACATACAATCATATAACACAACTAACATATTAAAGGATTGGCTATACATTACAACTCACACCCAGGCTAGCTCCTCAGTCAATCGTAACTTTTGCTTGGCAAAGCCCAACCACTGTGAGTAACTGTAGACAATAGAGTTAAAATATCATTTCACACAAATTAAACAAGCACAGTCAAGAAGTTAATATTTGTATACATGTAGTCAATTAAGCTACTTACACAATATGAGTTATATGAATATAATTGTAACTTAATTTTATTTCAGTTAAAAGAGGCAGTGCAGTTATGTCTATGTGAAAGTATAAACATACAACTAATTACAAATTTTGAGACACCTACGCATGTGCATTAGGTTTCATTTTAAATGTCCTACTAGCTTACATATGTACGTACATACATAAAATTTAATGTATGTTTACATGTATGTATGTATGTATGTATGTATGTATGTATGTATGTATGTATGTATGTATGTATGTATGTATGTATGTATGTATGTGTGTGTGTGTGTGTGTGTATGTATGTATGTATGTATGTATGTATGTATGTATGTATGTATGTATGTTTATGTACGTATGAAAACAGACCATTTTAACAGGTGGGTTTTATCTCCCCACCATTACGAGACACAATTTCCTGTGCAGCTCACACACAAGGATATAATCCACCCACGGTAAGTTATAATGAAGACAATGACAACAATAAAATGTGTACATGGAACAATACATGTACTATATTAATATTATTATAATGCGTATACTGCACACTCACGTAACATACAGTAACTGATAATAGAACAATTGTTGCTACATGTTATCTTGGGATTTAATGCTATGGTATATTGTGTGTTGATCAATATGTGGCCTGATATGATTTGTGTTATTGTGTGTAACTTTTCTGTTACAAAAAGCTTTGTAGTTACACATTATAAAACAATTTTCATACTTGTGTACATACATTCCTTATACTGCATACGTATTTTAGCCTTCAGGAATGTTCTAGGTTTCTACAGATCTGGTCGCATGTAGTTATAACAAAAAGGCAGTGAAACACAAATAAAGTACATGATATAAGACACATGGTGCTTTCAGTGTTAATTACACATATGCACACATGACTACAGGAAACTACAAACGTAATTGTTGAAATACTAGCAGGATACGTATGTATTTAATTATTATAACGTAATGTCTATACTGAGCAAGCTGATACTAGTATCATTACTAAACATTTTCTCCCTATAGCAGTCGATATTAACAAATACACTGTCAAAATAGTAACATTACCTCATAGTTATGTTGATAAGTATGTATAATATCCACAGGATATGAGAAACAGCCACACATAAATAGAGCCAATAGCAAACACTACTTGCTTAACTACGTATGGGTCTTACGTATGGGTCTTACCCTACATTAATAAATTCATGAGGTACAAGTTTTGTGGATTTCTCAATGAAGTCAACCTAACAACCTTGCCACAAAAATTAATTTTTGGTCTCTACAAAAACATTGCACACTTGAAAAGCCTTATTGTCATCTGATATCTCAGTCATGGTCTCAAAGAAATAATAAACAACTACTATGTATTTTATTGCTCAAGGCACTTTTAAAATACAGTATAATTCCCCTTCCCCGGTCTCCTACACATCCTTGTAACAGTAGTAAGTATTTACCATAGTAAAAAGTTAACATAAAAACAAGGGCCCATATTGATAATATATGTATGTACAGTATGTATGTATGTATGTATGTATGTATGTATGTATGTATGTATGTATGTATGTATGTATGTATGTATGTATGTATGTATGTATGTATGTATGTATGTATGTGTGTTGGATAGTTGAGGTGAAATACTTCAAAATGTTCACCAGCACAGTCCATAATTTAACATTAAATTATAGGAATGTCCCCACAGAATAGACAACAGCTAAAGAATGTTGCGGTTATAAATAAATTTAAGGTTACACAACTTCCAGGTAACATCTGGATGCCTTAAGATGTACAGAAACCTTTTGGAACCGAAGACTTTACACATCAAGAAAACTCGAATAATTGTGCCTTGAGGAGTGGCACACATTGTTTTCTTCCTTAGACTCCTTATCTGCCAGTAGCCTGATGCCAAATTGGCTTGAGAAAAACACCTTGTCTATCCTAGTTAATGTACCATGTTTAAACTATGTATTTTAAGGTGGATGACAACAGGATGTTGCATAATCCTCCTGATGTTCCATAAATATTTTAGCTTGCATGAAACTGGACTATTTATACAGTGCAAAAACAAATTTTATTAATAACATTTTTATAGTATGTGTTCAATTAGTGATAAGTAGTGGTTAGGGGGATGCATTGATGAAGGCAATGGTTAGGGGGATACTAGTAATAGATGGCTGTGGGATAAATATTTCCTCAATAAAATCACAGCTTGACACTTCCTGTCAACATGCAACAACAACAAAAACAGGTACCGACTTTGGAGACACACAGATACAACAGCTTTTTCAGGCTGAAGCAATAATAACATGCCTGAGACCTCAGTACATTTATCCCAGCCATATGCAACACCACATGTCTAGCCCATAAAGCCAACTTCATGACCATACTACAGGTCACTGTATAAACCCATGTGTCAATTAAATACATTAATATACGTAATTTATGAACAAGTTGGTGGCAATTTTTCCGTCTTTCCTGAATGTTTGTGCCTATCATGGCACTTCCTTTTGTTCTTTATATGAAACAGAGCATATTTTTACCAATAGTGGTATCATCTTGTAATTGCAATAATGTAAAACATTACTTAATGGTAAACATTGCAACACATGCAATACACATGTTACATGATTACCAGTGTGTGTATTTTTAGCTCGAGGTGGTTACACTGTACGAACATGTATGTCACTCCATACTTACATTATGATGTAAATTAACATTTTTAAAATGTCATTCTTTACATCACTTTGCTACTTATTACAATACGGATAATGGGCTGTGGTACACATTTTCAGCTGTATGGATACAGAGAATTACGGGATATCATTGTTCATGAATTTAACAACACAACTATTACTGTGTAAAGTCTTTAATTGTTGATCAATTTAACACACTATATACTTATCAAACGTTTGTATGGCCTTACCGTAAGCATCGAAGTATAACATTTTTGCTATTCATATTCATCCCTTACCAAGAACACATATTTATACTTATGTACAGCACTGTAAATCCCTGGTCACAAATTGGGTATTTATATTGGCCATTAGACAACAGCCAAGGTGAATACTCAAATTTGATTGGTTATTAAGAGGGATTTATTTCTCGTAGATCCCTTGTTTTGCTCTATAGATCCCTGCCTCTGAGGCTATATAAAAACGAATTGTGAGCATGTGCTCATCCGTAATAGCTTCAAGCAGGTTATCGTCAAGGAACCCGTCTACTTTGTGTAGAATGGTTTGTGTGTCATAACAACTGTAAAGTAACCCTTAAATTAGTTAAGACATCAAACCAATTGGGTCTACGGAATTTAGAAACCCTCAAGCCATTAGTAGCATTCTCACCACACTCAGCGCTACAACTCAGACCATTTGGGTTTGTAAATTCTTTAGACCCTATGGTTTAACATCTTACTATAAAGATACATACATTGACAAAAACGAGTTGATATTTTGAATATGGCAAGCTGACAGAGCGTACATATAATTTATATCAATGCAGGCAAAAGTCAAACATAGGGCAGTGGTATTTATTATAGCAATGGCCAAATCATAGATATTGTGATATATCAAAAGTTTTATTGTCACTAAGGACTACAGACAGTTTATTTAATTTATGCATTACTATGTTTTCCAACTGTGATGTCATTACATAATAATTACATAGCATGCTGCAATCATGCCCTACATTGCTAAGCATTGTGTGTATGAGAAACATAATCAAGCAATTGAAGCAACCTGTGACTCACGCAGACACCTGAGTAATAACCGCCAGTAATCTCACTGCTAGAGTAGACAGTTTTATGTCATAATTCTTAAGAAAAGCCATAACTGATTCAGTACATTTGGAACTGGTTTATGTATGAGTATTTGAAGGCATTTGGATTGATAAACTGTAATGTAAGCGCCATTGTCAACAGCAATGGCTCTAGTCACGAGAAAATGCCCTGCAGGTAGTGTGGACACATATACACAGACACACACACACATGTATACATACACCCACACTCACTTATAATGACTTGTACTAGGTATTTTCATTGACAAATTGGCAGAATTAAGGTACTTTGTAGTCATGGGTACTTGAGCCATTATGTGAAGTCATACATGCACACTTAAATTTCCATATATGGTAACAAAAGCTTGATAATACATTTTGTAGATGTGACCTGAAATGTAATTATGGTTAATTGCTACTCATTTATATGTTTACACAATTCTATTGGCTGTGGTGAAACAGTGTGAGAGGATTGGTCTACCTTGCCCAAGGTAAATAATTCTAAGGAAAACATAAGGAAAACATTATACAATTAAAAGCAAACACAAGACAAATTATTAGAATAAGCAACTTCATTGTATGTAATACAAACAAACCAAGAGTTTGTTTCTAGATAAAGGAAGGGGGTGACAGGATGATTTTAATGCTACTTCTTTCTCCACACAAATCATGTGTCCCATTACTGCAGTGGGCCATGTTTAGCGAACCAACAATCACACGTGCAGAAATTACATTATATGAAGCATCAATATACTGAAATATGTAATAGGGCTTAATTTGTAGCAAGGGCTATTGTCTTTGTTATAGAAGCCATATGCATTTTAAAGACACCACTGCACAGACAGGATTAATGTGACTTCTAGAGGAAATTTTATTTAAACAGTACTAAATGTGATGTGTTATCAATTTTATAAACCCAGACCCTATCATTGCTTGCTTATAGCATTTATACATCAGACGCTCATTTTCATGAAAGATTTAGCATCACCATATTTTAATATATAGCACCCTACATTTTTGCACAGTTTCTATTTTTGCATGCAGAATTGGCAGTTTTACTGCATACACTGGTGGAAAAACTGTTACAGTAAGAAACTAACTACCCACTAAACAACCTGGCTGACTTTTATGCCATGCCTTACTATTGACAAAATAGCTAAATTGTTCCTTAACCAGGGCTGGACCTAGCATTGAAATAGTGGTCAGGCCAAAAAGTAGGTACAGTTACTAGGATGGATTGAGAGGAATGTACAATATTTGCCGAAGGCAACTCAGTCTAGGGGGTCTGGGGGCATGCCCCCCAGGAAGATTTTGAAATTTGTATGCTCTGAGATGCTATCTGAAGTGATCTTTTACTTCAAAAATTGTGTTTACAATATTAGTGTTTGTTTATTAAAACATGTAGCTAAATAGCTGCTAATTACTAAACTAACCACGTAGCTAGCTAACTAACTTGATAATAATAGTTTCATCATAATGAAAGAATGGCCATTGTCACGTTTAAAATGCCACGCTGGTTGAAACGATTGATAGACTACCTTCATTTTACCAAAAGTTCTTTTTGGAAATTCGAAGTTGGTTGGTTGGTGTGGCACTGACGGAATATTGTGGCAAATCAACGAAACGCGAGGATGAAGAACCAGCCGCGAAGCTTGCCATTTACGCACATGCTCTAATGTGTAACGGATTTAAATTTAAATATCTCTGCTTTTTCAGATTTTTTTGAAGGACCAAGACTCAAAAGTGGTACGGCCAAAACCGTACCGGCCGTACTGCTAGGTCCGGCCTTGTTAACAGTTATAAGTTTTTCCGCTATAAAGGAGTACATTGGTGGAACTCTCTACCATCTAAATTGTTAGACAAGTTACCATCATACAATCAATTTAAGTGACACTTATATGGCCACTTATTGTCACCTATTGATTGACTTAATTTTTTGTGTATTATTTTTTTGTTTGTGTATCTTTTGGTTTTGTGTATGTAATAGTTATTAATTTTTGATGTTGTATTTGGTGTACTGTATATTGTATGTATGTCATGTATCGTTATAATTATGTAGCTATGTATGTATGTATGTATGTATTTTATATTTCTCTGGCAAGGAAGAACGGCCATGGCCGATTGCCAGAGCATAATCTTCAATCAATCAATCAATCAATATTGCCCCTCTATTATTAATAACTGTGTAACAATTATATGTCGTACCTTAGCCATGGGTAGCTTCCTTTACTTTTGTTGTGCAGTATAAACTTCTTCAGATACTAAACGACGAAATAAGAAAAGGTATAAAACAAGGTGCGCGTTAATTGCAAAAAACATACGCACCGCTGCGTTGAGCTTGGCAATGGAGCCTCTGTCTTGACAATGGAGTATTCCGAACTCAAAAGGCTCTAGTCTCGGCCACAGCACTACGCGGGGTCTTTCCTCGGAAACCATAGAAACTGTTGCCATTCTTCTCAGCGTAAATTATATTGACGCGCCTTAAAACATTACGTAATGTGAAACGTTGGCTGAAATATATAAAGATTTATCTAACGTAGCTTTTCAATTTGGGTTTTATAAAGTGATTGTGTGTAGTAATGGATGCGTATGACATTGAGCAACAAATTCGCAGTGCCTTCGCTTATGTGTTCTTCACCTACAGCACGCAGGGCCAAGGAGCGACCGTGGTGGACCTACAGGGATTGTGTACCAACATGCGAAGGGTTTGTAAGGAGATGGGCATCGTGTTTAAACCGTGCCAGATGTCCAAGTACACGGACAGCGACTACATGGATTACGAGACGTTCATAAAATCAATCGAGGAAAATTTTCTGCACAACTTGGACGCCACCGCTGATGATTGCTACGAAATAGAACGCTTCATGTGGCAAACAGCGTGTAGGGATCATTATCAGCTGCTTAAAGGAAATATATCCGCGTTCTCCGAGGACGACGCCTTTATGATGTGGAGAATATTTAACTCTCTCAGCACCAAGGCCACGGTGGGCGAAGCAGAAATCGCCACCATTGTAGACCGGTTCGTGGAGTCGGTGGGCGTCAGGATTAATGGATTCATCCGTGCCAAGAAGCAATGCTGCGGCGGCGGTGTCCAGTTCTTCCCTATGCTGGAGCGGATCTGCGCCAGCATCCCGGATAGTGTTGAAGAAAAGGTCATCACTTGTATCATCCGAAGGATGTCTGACGAATTACTCGGCCAAGTCATCAAATGTGGACTACTCTTCAAAAAGGGACACCTGCGGCGTTCATGGAAGGAACGTTGGTGCGTCTTGAAACCAGGAGTATTGAGATACTACACGGATGAAAGCTTAGTGGAACAGAAAGGCGCCATATGTATCAATGCGGCGTCACGTGTTGAAGCTATTGACAATAAAAGTGGACACCATTTTAGATTCCTTCTGGTGTGTGGAAAAACTGGAAAGATATTTGAAATTGAGGCACCCACAGAAATTGACCGTGTAGAATGGGTACAAGCCATTAAGAGTGTTATGCAGAGTGATGGAAAGTGTCCGATACTGATGGAGATCGTACAACGAAAGAAAGGCAACTTTGAATCACTTTGGGGCTCGTCGCCAAACCATTCCCACAGCAGCAATCAAGAACAGTTTGGACGCTTCTCCCTGGATGCGAGAGCACAAGAGAGCAGCAGTAGTGACTCTGAAAACGAAGTATTTGTAAATGATCGCAGTGCATCAGTGACTTTTCCATTGAATTCCAGCAGTAATGGTATTGATTTGGCAGCAAAATTACAAGAACTGAAGGCACAACATGAAAAATTAAGATTGGGACTTGCAAATTTGGAACTTGATTATAAGAGAGACAGAGGCAAAAAAATCACAAGCACTTAAATTTCATTTTTACCCTGTATGTATGATAACATGTATTTGTAAATATATTGTATAATTTTTAATTCTTTCGCCGTCGAGTTATATAATTATGTAATATGTATTTGTAAACATGTACGGATGTAAACAAATATTAATGAAGTGTCAAGTTGAGATGTGTTTGGCGATATGGGCGGCTTCAATAAGAGTACGGTTGGGTACTTGTTGCACACGAGGATCTGTGACTGGTACAGTGCTGTAAAAAAGAATAAAAAGTCCAGACAGGAACTAGATCACAACATAAACCCCAAGGTCATGGGTATATGCAAACTGTTTTGACAAGCCCACATAGGTACATTATCACTTTAAAAGTCTCAAATTCTTAAAATACCTGACCATACAAAGTTGGGCGTTACACATACACTTACTTGTGTATTGGCTGTTGGTTGATTATCATTAGTGGATTGGACTTATCAAGCACTTCCTGATTAACAGAAATCCCTAAAGAAAACATAAATACATGCTTAGGGATGTGACAGGACGCCTTCTAGGATAAACAGACCGACCTTCCAGATACTGCTTCAGTAGTACCTTCAGTCTACCATTTTCTTGCACGTAAGCCTCCTTCTCTTGATCCAGTGCCAATTTGTCGATCAACGCCTGCGACAACATCATTAACAATTGAAAGACAGTGAAAATAAACAAATTCACTTTGTTGTAGCGCTTCCAGAAGTTATCCAATGGTGTGTATTGATGGATGATCTATAGGGAACAGGTGTTTCACAACACTCCAAGGTGAATACCCAGTAATAAAGTAATTTATGTGTGGTACATATACTTGAATGGCTTTTCAGGCATTCAGCAGTTGTTTGCCATATAAAGAAATTGTGGCCACATCACCATACAACATCAAAGGCATTCACAGGAATATAGTCTCCAAGGACAATCACAAAAAGAGTTTTATAAGTGGTATGAATAAACTTAAGGCATAAAAATTGTGTAATAAACGTATAATGGTTTAATCAAGCTGTGTGGCCAAGGGAACGGCCAAACATCACACCCACATAGTTTAGACTAGTCAACACTTAACTTGTGGTTGTTACCAAGAATTGAAATGAAATAAATATTTTTGTCATACTGAAACCACAAAACCAAAGGTCCCTCTTTACTTTGACCAGTTCCTCTGAGCAGGGTTCTTCCGCTTGTGCAGCGACTTCTGCTTCTTCCTCGGGGGTCAACGATGTGGCATAGAACGGCAAAACCTTCTCTTCTTCCGTCTCCAGTTTACGACACATCTCGGACAACTTCATAATACGCTCACACTAAGAGGGGAAAGATGAAAATACAACACCAGTCCACCCAGCCAGCAGATCATCCATGCAAATATTCCACACCTAAGGCTGTAAATTATGGGTTCAAACCCTAGAAATGTGCTTACTTTTTCTTTTTTCTTCTCTAGTTTTTTTAAGGCTTCGTTGCTCTGCATTGTCAGGGTAGTCAATTTAGCCCTGCAGTTGCCACAACACACACACCATAATGACCACAACACAGCATAATGAATCAATGCAAGTATTAACATGGTTATAATGTGGTACAATCCACATGGTAAACAAAGCATTAAAAATGAGCCTGGTGATGTTATGTAACTTCTCTGACACAGCTGGCCATGAAAAACAAGTACTACAAAATCATCGTCACTGGATTGTCGTACCAGTAGCCCAGCAGACATCTCCCCAGATGATACCGCTAGGATTCAGTAAGGAGAACCAATATTTGTGTTGATGCACACACCAATACCCACTATGTATACTTTACAAGTAATCATTGTTTTCTGACACCATAATTGTCATTTCATTGTGGGAAGAGCAGCCAAAAAGGTACCATACGTTATACGATCGTGGCAAACATTTTATCACACATGATATTGTATAAAGTTGATCAAACCCTTTCAATGGCAATTTTTATGTATGTGTGACTGATGTGGAATTTGGTGATGTGTAAGGCTTGATTTATCAAGAAGCCAGATGTCCAGTCAGAGATTGAAAACTGCCATGCCTCAATATCACAAGACCAGCAACACTCAACAATCCAGATGTCAATATCATCGCATTCTGTGATGCGCTTCCACATCACACACACTAAACGAATTATACACTGCTTGATATACAACCACCCACACCCGAAGCAAAAATCACTTTCCTCCTTTGTTTTAATTTAACATATGGATATGTCACATTACAATAGTGAGGTGGAGTGAGAGATGAAATAAACATCCTGGGCAGTCAGCGTACAGGATATACACATTACAGACACAGGAAATCCCTCACTACAAAAAGCATACAATATGGAAAGCCTCACAACACATATAGCTTATAAGGTTTCTGATAAGTCACAACATAAAATAACTGCTCAATGATAGAATACACTTCATTGGAATACAGAACTAAAGCCTACTCAATATTGTTATTCACTAGGGCTTCATAATCCATTGTGTGCTCAAACATGGTATGCCAGTGTGTAGAGTTTCAGTTTGGCCAGAAATCAGTCATACAAACAGTCACAAATTATAATAACATCAATAGTTGCTGTACTGTGCCACATCAGCAAGCAGATCATATTACCATGTATTGTACATCATTAAGGGCTCCAAGATTATAGACAAAGCGTAGTGTAAATTTTCCATAACCAAGGATTTGTTTCTCTCTAAATATGTAGCTTGCCTGCCACTCTTAAAAAGGCCACGCAAGTTCAATTTGTTACGGTGATAAACAGAAATATTTACAAACTCCATACTTTCCATGCCCATAATGCTTTTGTCCATTCAGTTTAATGCGTCATATAACAAATGCTATTAATTATACATAATGATCTTCATGTGATGTTAAGATTCCAACTTGTGAACATACATAACGTAACATCCAAGAAATAGAATATTTGCATCTCAAAATACATATTGAGACTTGATAGGCTTTTAGTACAAGCTCTTACAACAGGTTCACACACAAAATAAAATTCAAGCACTTACCATAAACTCTGTGATTATTATTAAAATAAAATACTTTGACCTACGTACTGGTCACAACACACAATACCACGAGTTCACAGTGATGGTGTGGCTTTAATTTGAGTATAGTATTTCAGGTGTACCCAGACACTTTAATTATTGGGACACAAGTGTTGTTAAATTAATTGAATTTACAATGATTTAACCTTGGCTTCAATACTTGTGCAAACTATATCAAATATCACAAAATATATTCACACACACATGTACGTATGCCTGACACATACATGCACACATGTGACACATGCATGCATATACACACACGCGTGTGCACGCACATATCTTGTGCACATCCTCGCTTACAAATTGTCTATTAAAGACCATTATACGTATAACTTACAGCATGCTAACAAATCTGTACTGAAGGCTTATCTTTGTTGATAACACCAGCCTATTACTAGGCATTGCTCAAATTGTTAACAAGTCTTTTTACAGCATCAGTTTATGTCAACAGGCAAGAGTTTCACACATTATCAAGTCATCATTTATGTAAACCGTATGTTGTATGTATGTAACAAGCGGCTGGTTTACAAATGATGGAATTTTAGTTACAGTACCGCCTAAAAGCTACGCACCTGTAAACGCTAGAGTAAGCAAATGGGTACACGACCTCTACCTACATGCTTTGACCGTTCACACGTGGATAATCATTGAGCCAGTTTGAGCTGAGCTGGGCCATACTGGGTAAGCACGCTCGTGTGAACGAGGCATTAATACTGGTCCAGTGACAACTAACCAACTGGGTGATAAATTATTAACAAGTATTTTCATCATGGTGTTGCATCATAGATAGAAAGGTGTAAAGCATTGTTCAATCAAGTTCACAATGTCACTATAATCCAACCACCTCTAACCTGTTTCACATTATGTATAGGTGATAAGGTTATTATGAAAAGTGATAGGTACAATTGACGAAGGTCATCCATTGATGACACAATAGCATATGGCATGTCACATCAAGGAAAGCCATTGCATCATGTCACATACCGACATATTTCTTAGGAAGTCCAACAAGAAAGATGTTACATTAGAAGTCATTAAAATGTACACACGGTTTGCCTATTCCTACTGTTCCATTACTACCATACGTACATATAGTATGTGTACATACGTATGTAAGGGTTATTTGTGACCTGGCATGAAAAAACCGCCCTTATATTATGTGTGCATTGTTATGTTATAAGAAATACCAAACTGAAATATTCAATCATTAAAACTCACCTGTACTCAACAGTGGCTACGCAAGATCTGCACTGGAGACACAGTGCATAACTTTTTTATTGGTTAGAAGCCGCCGCTTGATAGTCGCTGTGTAGTAAAACGTTGAAAACACAAATTGCACGAGATTTTGGTATAAATGTTTCAGTTAGTCGCCGCACCATTTTCTATGTGAAAGTTATAGTAGCCGCGACTACTATCCAGTAAAATACGGCCAGTATAAACTATATACGTAATTAGATGATTGTTAGATTTGTTGGTTTTGAGGGGGTTCCAGTCAGCACAGAAAATATCACAAACAGTGGTTATAAGGGGGTGGGCAGGTGGGTGGGGTGGAGGGGGTGTGAGGTGGGCTAGTATTCCTAGTAAACACATTTGGCTGAGCTGAACACCAGAATAGTACCCACAAGGATTCAAAAGTTAGAGGAGATGCCTGTTAGAAGCTGTATACCATAGCTACCACCTTTACATACCGTACATATTGGAACCCAGACTCTTTCCTTAAATTTCATCTTTGAATGGGGAAAACTCTTATACAAATATACATCTATAAAAGGAATAAAGGTACGACCAACTAGGGAATCTATTTTTACAACTTCAAAAAGTGACACTATAAAGATAGTCATTGTCTATTTCCTAGATGGGATAACTTAATTATTAACTATTCATCTCTGCTATAATGCCAATAAGATCCACATAAGGTTGCAAAGTGGTTTGTTTGAGTTGCACTTCCTACCAAATTCCTAAATACAGCAATACAATAAAGACACCACCCATAATAACACTATCAGTTATATATCCATAAGGGAGAGAAGTCTTATTATAGGCTGACTTTGTTAACACACACAGGATGTAATCTCTACCTGTGAAAACCCTTCCTAACCACATTACCAGCCACTAAGCCATTGCTTAATTCCGGCATTCTAGTGGGTTTTCACAGGAAAGTCTATATTTATTACACATTGGATAACACACAGCTGCTTCATGGGGAAAATATGACTACCTTTCATCATCTCTGGATTTGTTCATCTCTTCTTTGAGCTCATGGAAATGCATGAGGATCATTTCACGATCCTACAGGAAGGTCTGTCATGATGTCACATAAACAATGTAATACGTATATTGACTTCTTTGATCTGCTTCATCTTTGCTTCGTGCTCTCGGGCGTTTGTCGTCATTTTACTCTTCAATTCAGATATGTTATCCTGTGCAAAAACACACCATAAGTATACAGCAGTTTTGAGGGTTTTATATTTCGCAGAAAATAAGCGATTGTCCTTTTAAGGACTAAAATTTTGTGCTCAGCAAGTTACGTAAGTATGTAGCTTATTGTGAAATCCACTTCCCTTGAAAGTTACTGCATTTATAACTTGTTGCAGTTTAAGGAAAATTTAAGGTAATAATACAAAATCTTTTCTACTAACAAAACCACATAACATTGCATTGGGAAATATAGAGTTACTTGTCAAAGAGAAAACCCAACTACAAGAAAGCAAAAATGTACCATATATTGTAGTAATGTTCTTGCAGGAGAAAACTCAGGGCAAACTGAAGCTACAAATATTTCATAGACATCCAATTCCTGCAACAGCTCAATGACCATACTATAGCCCACACGATCATGTATTACCCAGAAGCCATGCTTACCCCATGATTCATGTGACAAGTATGTGTATTTTAGCAACAACTATTCAACTATTTAACAAATTGACAATGAGCATTAATCATGGCAATTGCATGGGTACAACAAAATCCCACCAAGAACTACATACATACACTGTACATCCTTTCCTGTATTTTGCCGAGTACATGAGGACACAAGTACATAGATAAGAATCTAGATAATGTTACTAAGCATTTATGTATGCCTGAACTTTGTATTAACCTAATAAACTCAGCTGTTATGGTCGACAGCTGTGCTTATTCAAATTGCATTTGGTAATTGGGATTAATTTTAATCCTATATAAGATTGTTGAATACCTACAGTATAAGTGTAAACTCAAGTTGTCAGTCGTGTGGCTCGATTGCTTACTTGTAACTTCTTTAGACGTTTCATTTGTTTTGCAATCAACCGTGAGCTACCCTCGTCTTTCTTCTTCAATGCCTCAAATCTCATCTTACGATCCTCAGTATTGTCCTTGTACTTCTGTGTCTCCTACGTCATGATACACACTATTTGTAATTCATCATAATTATGATCTCTAATAAATCTGTGTTGTTATGACATAACAGTCAAATATTTATACAGCAGTTTCCTAACAATTTGCTGAACATGCAGTGCATATGTGATTATGTGTCTGCATTGTATGTAATTACTAATCCTTTGTGAACTTTTCAATATACACATATCTCACAGTCATATGATGCCTGGAAAGGTAGATTACATGTGTGATTGTGTGATCCTCCATGCGCATGCATTGTGGCTTTGTTTGTTTTGTAGGACATGTTTAACCTCACACACACATGCACACGCACACACACATGCATGCACACACACATGCACGCACACACACAGAGCACAATATTGCATCACTATATATACTGAAATTGAAGATTGACAGCGTAAGGTATCAACTACACACATGCAACAGTATCCATGCATCAAATAACAATATTATTACATATAGGCACGGACATCAGGCAAACAGATACATACAATTACATAGCGATACAAAGTTAACAGCTATTGACAAGTTAACAACACAATCATTACTGAACGGTTAGTACAGTAGCAGTGTGTGTGTGTGTGTCTGGTAAGGAAATATTCTTAAGCATACGGGGAAAACTAAAGGAGTAAAAGATTAACATATAAAATTGCACATCCTGAGAATCAAGGAAACAAAACGAGAAATGCCTCATTATTGTTGGACCAGAAGAAGTGTCCCACATACACACCAACCAATGCACATTATACACACATAAATACTTATATTAAAATGCATAGAAGGAAACCATCAGGAAAGCAATGCTATACCCATTACCATACCTATGTATACAATCACTTAAAAGTTAATTGTCTGATATTTTCAATATGATTATTTATGTATTCAATAAAACAATACATATACATACCAGGAAATTTGTAATATAGTAACTTAGTTAAACGACTTCTACAAACTACGTATGTAATCTATACTGTGAAAATGATACTACAGTAATAGAGCTTGAAATAGCGTAAGTCTTCAATTGTCGACCACCATTCATTTACCTGCCAAGGTGACCATGGTACTTGGATTAAAGCGATGCTGTACTGATTTTACTGGGGGTGGATATATGTATTTTTATATTCACGCACAAAAACTACCTGGAACAAAGTAGGAAGGAGTGAAGATCCCTTTTATCCACTTCTGTATATCGCAATTGTCGACCGCGTGTATTTAAAGTCGCCCACTAATACATTTCCCATTATCAAATTGTCGACCACCTCCAGATATTTCACTCCGCCATCTTTATTAAGTATACAGAGTTATCAAATGACACATACCATCGGATTCTACATTACATAAGGTGTATATCCATATATAGAACATTGTTATGATATCATGGGATGGCGGGGTATTCCAGCATTTTCGTGTAAGAGTTGGGATTGGCGAACGTGTTAATGCCGTTTACTGTCAAGTTTTCATATGGAGGAAGTTTAAATATTATAGTGTAAGGTTATCATTGATGTTGATTTATAATTCATTGTAGTATTCTTCTCGAATTTCTTATGCGCCATCTTTCAAGTTGGTAATTTTTCGGATAATCGCGGTTATTAAGTGATCGACTTTAAATAACCCGTGGTCGACAAAAAATGCTGGTCGAGAATCGATCACTTGCGCTAAATGTTTGGACATAATTATGTCAATTTGTTCTGATATATTTGCCAAAATTGATCAGACATTAGTACTGCAGCATTATACATATTTGGCTTGGACATTTGTCAGATCAAACTGGGATTTGTACAGGTCAACCCCAAAAGTGATCGGGAAATGTCTGATGTCCGACTGTTATTTCAAATTCTGCAGTAACTATACATTATAATGTGATTTAGCCAGCCCTTAAACGTTATGTATACGCTGTAATATTTAAGAAATACATTTGAAATACATACGCATTAGTATATATTACAAAATTTAACCTAATATGTACGTATACGTATATTTAATCTATTACAACACTTTCTGATACTTCAGAAATACGTACATACAATCATAATAAATAGTGATTTCAAATTTGTATTTAATCTAATACAACATTTCTTCCCCACTTGATGTTTTAGCAATACGTACACATGTACGCATAGACGTACTCTATAACATGAGAATTGAAGTATATAAAGTAACTCACTTTCTGAAACTCATCCCATAATTCATCCAGAATACTTTCCCGCTGTACCCTCAATGCATGTGTCTCCTCTAAATTCTAATAAACAATAACATGACAACCTACTCACATACATATGCACGTGACTGGTTCTGCAAAAACTCTCCTTGTTCGTATACTTAGCACAAATAACTGTAAAATCCTGATAGTTGAATCAAGTTTTAATAAAACGTAACTGGATTATTTGGCGACTAATATGCAAATTTCTATGACATTATAACGAACAGTTAAAGTGTTATGAGACTTTAAATGGGTCAAAATTTGCAAGCAAACATGAAGGGTCTTCGTAGAGCCAGTCACATACAGTATAATTACCTCACCTTGTTCTTGATTTCATCCATTAAGCTTTGAAACTCTTGTAAAGCCTCTGATTCTCTTTCGTTGAACCTAATCTCCATAGCAAGTGTAATATCTGATAGTTCCCTCATCTCTTGATCGTGACGGCATAACATCAGTTGACGTTCCATCTCAAATTCCTTCTCTAGTACTTGTAATTCATTCTTAAATTCTTCCTCCAGGGAGCGGATACGCTTGGCTTGAAAGTCAATCAAACTATCGATATTCTGCAAGTGGCTACGCAATGCTATTTGATATTGTTCTTCGGCTTCCTCGATATCTTTAGCCAGCGATTTGATGATGGCGTCTTTTCTGTCAATCACTCTTTCAAATGTTTGGCTGAGTATCTGTATGTCTCTACGCAGCTCCTCGGCTTTAGCTGCAACAAAATAAACACAAGCATACGAAGAAAGTTTCAAAAGACTTGGATAGGAAAGTTTGACATGGTAAAAGGTTGACAATTTTGCCCTGCACCTTAGTGAATGGATAGATCCAATAGAAAGGTATTCACGTGAGTTTATATTTAATTTGATTATCAGAAGTCAGTAATACTGTACCTTGTCGCATTAATACTCTCCATTGATTTTGAAGCTTCGCCCTATTTAATGCCGCCGCTTGCTCTTCTCTGGATAACTTTTCCTAATAGCACGGCGTGATATTCAAATCCTATTTTAATTCAAATTATTGCGCACCTTCAAGTATCTCGATAACATTTCTTCTTTTTGTTTCTGCTTTTCCTCTTCTTCTAGTCTCATTTGTTCTAAAAACGCTATTCGCTGCTCTTCAGTCATTTTGGCGAGTTTCTTCTTCAACTTTTTGTCCGCCATTTCGCCTTTTGTATGTTGCTAAGTGATATCTGTTGCCAAGTATGGCGCTTAAATTTTATGCGCCACTTATAATTATTATTGGACCTAGGGTGTGAATACGTGAGTAGGGAATTTGAGTGTGTATGGTTAAGATGTAAAGTATCGCTGTGTGAATTGTTGATATAAAGCCGTCTCTATTCTCTATTATTAGCTTTGACGGGGTTTGATCCGTGTAATTGTCTTAATGTCACGCTCAGCGCTTATAACATCAAAGATTATGACGTCACCGAATGGATTTTATGAAACCGGTTCACAGCTAGATCCTCGTGAAACCTGATAGCCAGTAGTAACACCGGCACAACTACAACACTTTCAGACGAAGTAGGAGCTACACTGCAAGAGACTGATACGATGGCGAAAAGGAGAGTTGGAATCGTAGGCTTTGGGTTTATAGGTAAGTCGTGTAGTTATTTATACGTACAGGACTCGATATTTTAAGTTAATTCTACTGCATGAACACAAGTTGTAAATGAAAATGGATTTGTAGTTCAGTATAGATTTCTACCATAGATGTTTATTATCTATGAATCAACTAATGTGATTGATGTAGCTTGCAATTGGCCACTTCAAAGTTCAAACCACAAAAAGGTCCAATGAACAAGCATTAATTAGCCAATTAGATTCAAGAATTAAGTTGTTAAGTGAACCCATAATTATAATATTATTGCATCATAACATGGTTGCATCATATTCCAAGCATGGGCTCTGGTTTTTTGTGACAATATTTGCTTCTTGCAGTCAAAACACTAGGAGACAACAACATTACGCTTGGGTGATTTCTATCTTTTGTTTGAAGGCCTCTCTACACTGTGTATGTATAAGTTAAAAATTTAGTGGTTGAAATGTACAGTATTGTGGATTAATAATATTTTTTGTGACTAAAAGCTGCAGCGTTTGTGTAAAGTTTATAAAAACTGCAAAGTCAACCCAGCGGAATGTTGGTAAAGCGCACACCAGTGCATACTGCATATTTTTTACATCACTCCCCCTGGGAAAATCAGCTCCTGTATGGTTAGTAAAAATTTTTAGTAACACTTCAAACATAGCCAATCTTCTTTGACATGTCAGTGGTGACAAATTATTTCTCATTGGAAATGTTCCATAGCAGCTGGAAGACTATGTCTGCCCTGTTTGAAGGCCTATCAATCCAAGAGCCTTTTTTGCTTTTACAGCAATTGGTGGGCTTCCTGCTAACATAATTTTTAAAATTTATGACATGAACTTCTGTAAATAAAATGTAACAGTAAATGCAGACTATATGGGATTTTAATTTGGCTGTCTCTTGTTGAGTACGTGTATATGTATATATAGTATAGTATACCTACTTAGCTACCCATGGTAGGCTTGGCCACCTCCTTTACACAGAATTGTATGTAGGTAATACACAATAAGTACATACAATGCAAGTTTATATACGTGCATGCATATACAACTGTACCATTCACATGCTGTAGTACATGAATGTATGGCCAAAGCTGAGATTTTGATATGTTGTCTGTTTATACGTACACGTACGTACAGTAAAATCAGGTTACATGTACGTACGTATGCATATGGCTCTAGATCTGTAGATAAGCATTTTGACAAACTTAAAGGCATTAATAGCAATGTGAAGGACATTTTTTCTCACATACATACGTACGTATCATGGCTGACTCGCATGCAATATAATAAAAATGATTGCATTTGTTTTAGTCGTATTTAAGTCTCATGCTATAGCCTACTGTACTCTGCTTTTTAGTACGTACGTATGTATGTGCTTGAGTTTTGAAGCCAATGAAAATATCATTTCCTACACAAATATGTACGTACATTTGTATATAAATTCATACACAAATACATTTTCTTGCTGTATTTGTATATACATACGTAGATATCTGTGGTACACACATTTTTAACCCTCGGGGTGCCGAGGGTTACGGTAGTTGTCTTGTGCGGATCTGTCTGTTACCACTTTAACTGTTGCGTACCTCGTTTATAGGTTGAAAGCAAGGTGCCATTAGGTTTCTCTTGGCGAGTTTAACAAATGAAACGTGTGGATTTTGCTGCAAACGCTTTATTCAAAAGTTATCGTGACATTTGCTGTTCGTCCTGGCCGTGTTTACGCAACTGCGCTGAGGGCTTCGCACAATAGTGCTTCATTTATGTCAGCAGTGCTTGCCATCACCTTAATAAAGTAACCATGTAGTATCTCTAGACCGACCAGCACATTTCTTACATAAATTACTGATGTGCGTATTTATGTAGCCCTACACATGTGACCACCACAGGGATTTTCTAGAAAATATATTCAGGGGGCAAATCGAGATTTTCAAAATATAGAGGGGGCAGGACTTCAACTGACTGTTAAGTGTGGCTGCTGACTAAGTGCAAGTTTACCATAAGGCCTAACTCAGGGGGGCAAAATCATTTCCAGGGGGCAAAGAACCCCTTTGCCTCCTATAAAAATCCCTACAGTGATGTCAGCCTTTGAAAGCCTTTGACCACCACTCACAAATTCCTGGACAGAATCCTGGCACTGTAAATACCTTTAATAGGATTAATAGTGCAGGTGCAATTGTTTTGTCTGCAGGTGGTTTCAATATAGGATACACAATAAACAAATCCTTAAGGAGCTATGTACGTTTGTATGTGTGTATGTACACTTAGCCAGTTTGCTTATATACATATACTTGGTGCATCTTCACCTGAAAAGCTTCTGTGTTCATATGGCCATTATTTACATAGTCAAAATATCTATACAGTGGCTGACAATGGTTTATTGTTGGGAGCTGAAATAGATTATCCCATAGTGTGTGCATATATATAGATTATGATGATCCTTGATCCTGTGTGTGTTGTGTTTTGTGTGTTTATCGTTGGCATGTGTGTGTGTGTGTGTGTTTGTCGTTGGCGTGTGTGTGTGTGTGTGTGTGTGTGTGTGTGTGTGTGTGTGTGTGTGTGTGTGTGTGTGTGTGTGTGTGTGTGTGTGTGTGTGTGTGTAGGTAACAGGGCTTGGCAGTGTAATTTCTTGCCCTAAGCTATACTATGTTCGCATTCACCTTGACCTTGTAATTGCTACAAGAAAAGTCTTTGAAGTGACAAACTTGTACAAATAATTTTTGTCATTGGAAATGTACAGTAACAGCTGCCTACAATTTGTCAGTACATGAACTACAAAAGAATGTTCTCCATAGGAAATGTATGGTAAAAATTTGTCAGGCCATATCTCCCTTGTTTTATAGCCTATCAGAGCGCTTCTTTTATTAATGTTTCCGGCATTTAAAGGGCTTCACGATAATATAAAACAAGGTGAACGCGAACAGACTATAGTGGGTATATATACGTAGTTCATATAATCCTTCCTTAACATTATACGTACATGTACGGTAAACATTAGGGCTGTGCGATAATGGAAATTTTTATCATGATAGTACAACTAAGTATCAGGATTATCATGATAATGGCATATATCCATCAAATACACCAAAACATTAACATTCTATTGTAAGAGTTGAGAACTCTTCATTATAATCTAGTAGAGATGTAGTTATCCATATATGAATGTTTTGAACTACTGCTATAGTGATTAGATCAAAAAAATTTCTGTAGAAATAGCAGTATCTTCACAAAGAGTGACTATTTTTACCAAAGTTGATACAGTACAATTATTATTACGATGATGTTTAAATTCGATTATCACAAAAATTTGATTATCAGCACAGCACTATATACGTAGTAAACATGCATTAATATTATTGATGAATTCAAGGCTTTCAGTGGAGACATGGATACATCAATACTCACAATGGCTATTATCCATAACTGATAAGATGGTATCACCCTAGACATGCTACTACATATGTATATACGTACATAATCTTGCAATTGGTTTTCATAGAGAAAATAAGCTACTTTGATCATTGGGTAATTAATCCAATTTGTGTTATTTACACATTTTGTTTTGTAACGTAAGTGTATACAGACAATAAACAACCACTAATAGCACACATGCAGCTGAATCTTCTGCTTCCATAATAGTAAATGGTGCATTTACAGAAAAGATGGGGACATTTGCCTGTCTTGGACTAGCCCTGGCCCCTTCAAAATACCATATAGAGAGTTATCATCACTACATATTTCTTTTCGCTATGAGGCTGAAATGCTAAAATTAATTACGCTAACTTTTTTCCTACAATAAATCCTATGGGAAACATCATCAAAATGTAAAAATAAAAACCTGCGGAAGGTTTATCAGTGAATATTTTTAAGCAGTGAAAAAACCAGCTATGTGGCATGAGGAAGTCAATGTTCCCTCCATAGTACTCTAATGCCTCTTACATTTTGAATGAAAATTATATGATATCAATTAAGTCCTTACGTAAGTGTGCAATGCTGCACTTGTGCAAACATGTATGTACGTATGTATTTGTACGTACGTAGGTAATTATCTGTTTGAGAAGTTGAAGGATTCCAAAGCGTACGAGGTGTGCTTTATATGGAACAGAACTGCTAATAAAATGGATGGGGTTGTTCCAGTTGACCTGATACTGGATGACCTGAGAGAAGCACACACCAGGTATGTACGTACGTACGTACGTGTTTACGTGACCAGATTTTATGCAGAAATACTTTTGGTTGGCTTGTAGATAAAAGTTATAGAGTTGCAAAAGTGCTCGGAAAATGTCAGATGTTTGACTGTTTTTTTAATGCTTTTTCGTGATAATACGTATGCATAATATTCTAGGTTCTGTGATGATATGTCATGTGTACGTAGGTCACCTGATCTCATCATTGAAGTTGCCCATCCCTGTATTACCACAGAATATGGAGCATACTTCTTACAGCATGCTGATTATATGGTATGTACTGTATACATACATGTGTACGTTTTCTTTAGCAGGAATGGAACAGCTACGTATGTACATGTAGCACGAGCAAGGCAATACTTTAACTGATATAGAGAATTACCTTTACAAATTCGCGTGCCACCATGAATGGCCTACTTTTGCTGATCTTTCAGCAGAACGGCTTTATCATCGATGTTTCTCAGTGTTTCCTACTGTTTACTGCCTTGTCCATCAGTATATAAACGGCAAAAACAAGAGGTATAAAGTCTTCCATTTTTATTGATTACGCATTTCCCATTCTACATACATGTGAACAATTGCTATATGAACAATATAGCACTGTTTTTGGCTTTGATCCTCCCACGCAAAATTATTTATTAATTATTACAAAAGCTATAAAAATCCATTATATTAGTGAAATATATTGTAACAACCATGTAATGTACAATCTATATAGTGATGGTATTTGATGCAATGGCTAGTTGCACTATTAGTTCAGAATTCTTCATAGTGTTATGCAATCATGATGGCACGTAGGTAACATTATCATCACAATTATGATGAACACATCACAATTGTTCCATATATTGCCTCACCTCTAGCACACATATGAAAAATAAAGCACTCGGCACTTGACTGTGACATTCGGCTTTGCCTTGTGCTATATTAGCTATCTTGGTCTTGTTGCCTTGTGTTTTATTTTTTGTATAGCACTCATGACAATGTGCTAACCTATACTTGTAATCGGGGTAGTTTTTTCTGTGATACATAGTCGTGCTCTAGAATTGTGATGCCTCAAAATCTCACAACCACTCATCCACTTACGTACGTACTGTAGCGCTCTTGTCCATACCATCCAGCCTTACAAGTATGGAACACTACATGGCTTTGTCTGAGAATGGGGATGTGCAATACAGCAGAATCTGATACATTGCATATCACATGAGTTGCAACACATTATTTAACAAATCAGTGTTAGAATGGCATCATAGAAGATTCTGTCACAATATAATGCAATAATTGGAATATATATGTAACAGTAAAGATATATGTACTGATAATTAGATCAGCAAAATATCCTAAATATCAGCAAAATGTCGGCTACTGATATACGTAGCAAAATCTTCAATATTCCCGATCTACAATATTATCATACATAATTTGCATAGTGGACAGCCAGCCTGAAAATGACTGTGCATGATATGTACATATGTTACATTTGATCACACGGGTCATCAGTGTGCCAAAACATTGCATGCATGGTTCTGTCATGGTACTATACTACGCAGCACCAGGACTCACATATGTAATTCTGGCCCTGGGGCTTTTATCACACCTAGCCTAATATTACATCACTGAATGGTGCATTAACTGTAAACTACCTAAGTATGAATCATGTGTTAATGTACTTGTTTGCACACCACCCATGCACACACTAGGAAGGGTAATAATAATAATTTACCTGTGTTTGCACCTTGTTGTCACTCACATATCCATTAATAGATTAGATCATTTCTTGGTATCTCCCATAATAGTTGATTTGATCTAATATAGTAGCTATGTATGTATGTGCGTATATATTACAGTCTGTCTTGTAAAGCCTAGTTATGGAGTTTGTATTTATTATACTGGCAGTTGTAGAGATCAAAATTCTGTAGCGATCCACTGTTGACCAAAACTGGTCATTTCTAATGAAAGAATGTACGTAAAAAGATTTGGTCGGATTACTTGATCAACATTAATTTTTATGCATTGGGTCCACAAAATACATAATAATGAAACTACCATTACATATAGTATATGCACCAATATGACTTTTAACCAATACGGAAAAAAATTTAGAACTGATAATACACAACTGATCTGATATAATCTAAAATTTAACTGAAGTAGGTACATGTAAGGTTACCACATGTTAATAGCTTACATCATCCGTTAGGTTTTTAAGCTCAGTGTTTGTGTAAGATATGGCTTCCTGGCCACCACTAAACCACCTAAACATTTAACTGGCAATACACTAACTAGTTGTGAATAGCACTGATATTATTGAACCTGCAGGAATTTGATATAGATACTGATCCAATACCGATATACAAAAAACTAGCCGATTACATGTGCAACTCTAGATTATATTACAGTCTGGCTTGTGAATGAGTGTTTATTTATGGAGTTTTCCACTGCCAATTATGGAATTCATAATGCGTAGCAGATGGGCTGTCAGCAATTTTTGACCAAAAACTGTTTATTTCTAATGACAACATGTACCCCTTTTAAAACTGCTTAATTAACATTCCATAACCAGATCCATAACATGTGTACATACATAATATGAAAATATAGCCAAACATTTTGTAAATGGGCAAACATTTGTTAAAGTAACTACAATGTTTGGTCATTTCTTTTATTTTCCTTAAACTATACAACTATATTTGGTTATTTTATTACGCATGCGTTCTTACCACAGTCCATCTATAGAGTATAGCAACACCTTGGTACGTACTGTACGTATGTTCCAAGAAAGAATATTGGCTGCTTTAATAGTCATGCACAGAATATGTTTACATATAAACCACCTAAAGATTTTGCAGGGCGGAATCCAGAAAATGCAGCTGGGGAGGGGGGGGAGGCAAATTGTAGCTTTTCAAAATGTAGGGGGGGGCTTATCTTATAAGCACTAATAATATAATCTTTTGACATATATAGTTATATGTAGAATTTCAATTTTATATTCCGAAAACCTTGGGGGCAAGAATTACCTAGGGGGTGAATGCCCCACCCTGCGCCCCCTTAAATGCAGCCCTGATTTGTGTGTATGAAGAAGACATACGTACAGTATGTCCTTGTAGATTAATTGCCTCCAATATTGACCACTTGCATAACTTAATCATTTTCTTTACCGACTTCTTTTACAGATTGGCTCGCCAACAATCCTGGCTGATCCTGCAATAGAGAAGACCATCTGTTTGACATCACATCCCCACGGTGTGTACATACCAGTTGGTGCCATGTGGGGTGCACATGACATCAGAAAAATGGCTGACATGGGAACGCTGAAGGTAGTGTATACACATGCGTGTACATATTTTTGTATGTCCGTAACTGCATGAGTTTGTGAAAGCAAGTCAGTCATTTTTAAATTATTACATACGTACAGCCGTTGCTTGGAAATTTTGTAATGTTCAGATGACGTACGTACGTGCGTACATAGTTTGTATATACGTACTACATGTACATACATACGTATGTATACATGTGTATGTACATACTACATAATTATATGATAGACATGTGAGTATCATGTTCAAAATAAGCATGAAATTCTAAAAATGTACGTACGTACGTACGTATAGACTGATATGGTACACTTACCTGAATAATTTAGATTATATACTTGAAAACCTAACCATGTTGTCACCAGTTGTACCCACTTTGTGGATATGACATAATTACATGCACTTCCTGTCTTCCTGTAGTGTAGAGAGTAGAGACATGTCTGGCTAGATTCTTTGTTGCTAAAATTCTTATCATTGTTTCAGTAAACTTTACATACATTACGTATGTATGTATACAATATACATAGATTTTGTTATTTCATCTCATCTCATAAGCAATTGAAAGTATTATTGTTACAAACGTACGTATATGCGTGGTTATGTCAAGCATCCCCAGCTAAGATCAAATCTACTCAGTTAATATAATTATGGTGATGGGTGTATAGTGTAGGTGTATATATAAATGCATTGTGTCTACTTCTG
Organism: Spongia lamella; assembly: GCA_963930835.1. Lineage (NCBI taxonomy): Eukaryota > Metazoa > Porifera > Demospongiae > Dictyoceratida > Spongiidae > Spongia > Spongia lamella. Next base: position 3,098,514 of record OZ005746.1, on the reverse strand, counting down.
TTCCTTGTAAATGCGTGGTGTGTTAGCTGTTGAAAATTTATGTGAAGAAGTCCAAAACAGGAAATTAAAAAGATCACATATTTTTAAATGTCTTCAAAGTTACATACAGTAAGAATCATACGTATTAGTCCTCAACACCATTCAATACGTACTTGGACATGTTAATACTAACTAAATTAGTATCTGTCTGCTGTTTTGCAAAAATTACATAATGTCTGATCATGATCAAACTCACTTTTGTTCAGACAATGTGTCTTAGCATATTTTACTGCTTCTGCTTATTTCTAAGACTGAAAGTTGCTTGTGCATTCTTTAGGCACTGAAGGTTACGATGAAGAAATATCCATCATCCTTTAAAGTCCTAGGATACCTGGCAGAGAAACTCAAGACTATTAAAGATGAGCCAATGATATTAGCTGAAGGTACATAATACTACATATACATTTTATGAGTAAATTGTAACTTCTCATTCACATAGCCCCGGTTAGAGAGCTGTGTCCACTGGCCCCTAATAATGTGAACACAATGTCTGTTGCTGCATTGGCCGCCCATAATCTCGGCTTTGATGGAGTGCAAGGTTGTCTGATAGCGGACCCTCAGTAAGTACCTACGTACCATCAATGGTCTGTTTATGTATACACAATTTGCCATATGTACGTACATACACGTACATATGTATGTACGTATTATGTATGTGTGTACTGTATGTATATACGTATGTATGAATGTACGTATGAATATGTATGTATGTATGTATGTATGTACGTACGTATGTATGTATGTATGTATGTATGTATGTAATAATTGTAACATGGGCGCGAGGGATTTGCCTGATATGTATGCCCGAAGCCCGAGGGCCGCAGGCCCGAGGGATGAGGGTATACATATCAGGCAAATCACGAGCGCACATGTTACAAGTAATATGTATCACTTCCGTGCGTGGGCGAGCACTAAGCAGCTCAAGCCTGACACATACGTTTGCTGAACTCCTTTTATATATGCACTTGCGAAGGTTCGATTGTGGGTTTCGAATTAGTTTCCAGGAACATGTGCTACAAATATTATCCAAAACTAGCGCTCCGAAATAGAGACAAATGGTGAGTGTAATAAATATAGTACTATAGCGCATTTTGCACTGTATAAGAAGCGAGTTTTGCATTGTATAAGCGTGTTACTATATTCTAATTATTGCCATGCGAGTAACTCACTTTAAACAGCTTCCTCTTTGTACATAAACTTCCATACAACAACCAGTAGGGTACAAAGAAAACGTTTAGCGATTAAATTCCACTTCCTAAACTATGCTAATACTAACGAATTCAAGCCCACAATCGATAGACGTATGTTGTGTCTATATAAAGAGTGGCATAAGTTGTAGATTCAGATCAAGGGTACATTTTCCCAGGATACAACTAGTTCCCAGGATACAACTAGTTGTATCCCTGCTTTCAGGGATACATCATATTTGTATCCCTGCTTTTCCCTTTGATCCGCCCACACAAAGTGATACATGTATGTATGTATGTATATTCTCATTGGATGTTCTGTACACTTTACAATGGTCAGTTATAGTGTTGAGCTACGTATTCAAACTACGTATACATTGCTGAGTATATGTGAAATCTTGGGTACTGTGTAATCATACTGAACTTGTACGTATTTGATCTTTTATAATAAATCTCAGTTTGGTACTGACATTTGTCTGAGCACCTATTAATGTTAATTCTTATTATTTCATGCACTGTATTTCATGTGTAGTTCAACGGTCCATGAGATCACCATTGAGGTTACCGGGCCAGCTGTTGATAACGATCAGTTCTCGGTACGCACCATACGGTGTTCACCCACCAGCCCTGGTTTAGTCACCAGTACTGCTACACAGGACTCCTTCTACAGCAGCATGACCAGTGAGTTGCCATAGCAACCTAAGTATAAATCCTACTATTCAAATGGTCATGCAGTTTACTACTTAATTATTTCGAGGGTGAAAATTTTTGCTGATTTCATGAAAAAACATGAAAAATATAATCTTGTCTTCCATTGCAATTCAATACTGTACTTCAGTTATCCGCGAAAGTATTAGCTGCAAAATTCATGAAAATTTTCACCTTCAAAATAATTAGGCTATACGTTATCTTATTCATGAATAATCTCAAACTATCACAATAGTGAGTACTATCACAATAAATCATTCAACCCTACTGTAGACATATAGCTACACAGCTAGTAAATACCACAGATAGATAGTAGTAACAGTATCGCTATACCTAGAAACACACGGCATACATGTTTCATCCCTTGCAGTGGCATACGGAAAAGGACCAGGCGTTCACATTTGCTGATGATCATGCATGGTGGATATTAATCATCCGTATTTCTTCTGTATATATTATGTTGGACTAAATGCTCTGAACTGCTTACATTATATAGTGAATTAGCTAATTTACTATGACGTTTGTGTAGGTGCATGTATGGTATTTATATGCAATTTGTAGGAATAAATTATAGTCACCTGTGCAAGATTACGATGATACAACCAGTGTGTGAAATAACATTTGAAGCATAAGCCGATAAGATATACGTACGTAGTTTGCATATCAGTGCTTATGATAAAGGTCCGGACATTTGCTTTCCTAGTATAAAATGCAATGGCTTCCTTATTGATAATAGTAAATTTGCCTGGTAAAGTTCGATTTGGTTGTTCAAACACAAAGTTAGCCGGCAAAAATGTCTGGCCATTATCATAAGCTCTGATATACGTCTCTCGAATGTTTTCCAGTATAGGCTTTACTCTGGTTTTCTAACATAATTTACCCACATATCTGAGACTGTTACTTCACACACTGGTACTTGAAATAAATCTCTAGATTGTTAGGAGGTTTTCTTTGTATATGTATTTCTACTACAACTTGTCAAGACATAACTTGTGATTGTTCGGACATATTGGGTCATGTGTACAGACAATTTTTTCAGTCTGAACTAGTTGGGCTCAAATGAATATTCGACAGTTCAACATTTGAATATTCATTTGACAGAAAATACATGATGGCATTGTATACGTACGTAATTAAATATCTTATGTACGTATATTATGTGAATTAAACAATCTCAGTTCCGATAACATCACTATAATCTAATATCTATAGAACATTTGATGAGTTGTTTGTAAAGAATATCCGAAGGCTAAAATAACTATTCGTTTGAGCTCTAATTTGAACTCTAGTTATATATATACATATGTACAGTGCTATAATAGCTAGCTACACATGTAAGTAGCACTGTATAGTGTATACGTAACTACCAGTACTGTACTGTACTACATAACAGCAAGTATCAATGATTGATGACCAGTTGAGCTTCAGCACAGTAAAAGTATAACATGAAATTACAAATAGCTAGCTAGCTACGATATAGATTATGCTTTCTTTTCAATGGTGTAGGGCTGTGATAATTACGTCAGAATACTTTTAGTGCAATACACAGTGGAATCAGTTTATGGGTGTTAGGCCTTAATTCTGTATTACTCTAATAGAGCATTCATTTATTGAAATAAGTACTAGTGACAGCAGGGACAGTTCTATGGCGATTTTAGGGGTTCCCAGAAACCACTCAGATTCCTCAAAATAAGTTTTAAGCTTAAAATTCTATATAATGCAAATCACGAATAGCGCGACCGACTGTCGTATACTGACCGAATACGTAAACCGACTGTCGGTTCACTAACCATTACCTGAATTACTAGACAGATGTTCAACATCAGGGGGCGAGCCTGAGGATGCATGCATGAAGTTATTATGAGTTCTTTTGCTGAAGCAGTGAAGGATTTACCACAACCAATGAGCTATTGGCATGAGAGAAAACACTTACTCTTGCATGGCATAATTAACACAAGCATCAATAGTAGACTTCACTTTCAGTTTTAACAGTGTGGAGAGTAAAACTGTGGACAACGAGTAGAATGCAGTAATATACGGAAACATTGGAATCGGCAAATCACGATCACGTGTACAAAAGGATGGAATTTCGAGAGGTCGGTTTTCTGCTATCGATTCAGTACGTTGTCAAGCTTCCCTTCTCCGCTGCAACAACGTTTGTCGCTGCTCTGTAGACATCATGGCACGCCGACGTCTCTCACGTGCTCTCCTTGCTTCCAGCCTCTGCTCTCTCTTCTGCAGTTTCTGTTCCGTCTAACATGATATTGTTCTCTTCTCCTTCTCAACCTCTCCTCTCTGTCCATCGTCGTCCACGTCCCAAAATGAGTACAGATGAGAGTCAGTAATAGAGTCCACATGCCTAATTAATATAGTCAGTAATCTTCGCCGTTTCATCCCCACAATATCGTGACATGGTTGACCGTACCAGCCAAATACGGAGCGACCGTAATCTCCACCGTTTCATTCTTCGTGGCATGGTTGACTGTACCAGCCTAATATGGAGTGGCCGTAATCTTTGCCATTTCATTGTTCGTGCATGGTTGACCGTACCAGCCTAATGAGCCTTATTCCAAATGACGTCATCACATTATGCTTGTTGGGGGACTCTAATATTTTCGAGTATTGAAACATATGGGAGAGATATTTTGCATTAGATTTTTCACGATCCAGAAAGAAGATAACAAAATTTAACACAGTTATGGCGATAGAAAGTACTGCCAAATATATTTAAGTGTTTTGACAACTTTTCAGGCTGAAAAATAAAATGTCTGCTTTTATCATGTATAATATAGCCACGGCTTACCTTATTACCATATTGGTTTTTGGCGAGCTTTACTCATTTCAAATGGCGAACAATGACTATTCACTACAAGCCTCCATTGATCACAATACTCGAAAATATTAGAGTCCCCCAACAAGCATAATGTGATGACGTCATTTGGAATAAGCCTTATATGGAGTGGCTGTAATCTTTGCCGTTTTATTGTTCGTGCATGGTTGACCGTACCAGCCTAATATGGAGTGGCCGTAATCTTTGCCGTTTCATTGTTCGTGCATGGTTGACCGTACCAGCCTAATATGGAGTGGCCGTAATCTTTGCCGTTTCATTGTTCGTGCATGGTTGACCTTACCAGCCTAATATGGAGTGGCCGTAATCTTTGCCGTTTTATTGTTCGTGCATGGTTGACCGTACCAGCCTAATATGGAACGTCAGGACATGAAGACGGATATTTTTGCAATACAAAGCACTTGTATGGAAGTATCCGTAAGTTTATCGTGTTTGTTTGTACATGAACCACCGTACCAAACTACAGTAGTGTGTTGCAATGCCGTTTTTCGCCGCGGTTCTTCGCGCATGGACCACCGTACGTTTTCCACGTTAGAGTGGGGCTCGCTCAGGCTCGCCCCAATAATGTCTTCGGTGTCCCAGGTGTTTCCAGTGTCCATGGTGTCTCTCATGTCTCAAGTGTTCCTGCAACTTGTAATTGTGTCTCCAGTGTCTCTAGTGTCCCCTGCTCGAGCCCCTGCTATATTGTTTCGAACTACATAAATATTAGTTAAGAATACATTTCTACGTAGCTCCGTGCGCTAATCTTACAACGCGCCCTGCGCGAAAAATCGGGTGTACTTGTCAAGTAATAACTTTTTGATACTGAGCTCGCTACTTCTGACTGGGATACTTGTGAAATCGCGCATAATTTGAGTCTGCTATACTTAATGGTAAGTAAACTATATAATATTATACGTACGTAGTAGTTTTTTTCAGTTCATTATCCGCTCGATTATAATCGCATTCAAGTTGAGGGCTTGCCGCTTATAATCGGAGTAAACAGTACTACTAATAAAATAACTTGACATAATTATTCTGTGCATTTGATTACCTACGAGTTTTCATTGTGTGCAACTGTGCATGTTATACAGACGACGGACTCTAGACTACCAACAAGTAAAGAATCTCTCCTCACACGTTTCCATGAAAAGGTTAAGCATTAACCCATCCGTTTCAAAGCTGTAATTTGATAACTGTCAAACTAGCAACAGTCCGTTTCTTTGATATTAAAGGAATAAAATGTTGTAGGAATACCAGCATCAAGAATACCTTTCACTTCAAAGGTCATTAATCGTCGCCAATATCCCTAGTCACGTGTGATCTCGTGACTGGTAGGGATGTTGGCAGTAGTTCAACCTTTTATATCAAACTAATCTCTTCTTGCTGGCTTACTGGCAATGATCATTCCTTTTACTCACCTGGATTTGTCTTGCTGCTAAAAACCTACTGTCAACTAATACGTTTCAGGAGAAAGCTCTAACATGTGTGATATACTTGCAACTCACAACACCTTTGCATTCAAAGGTCATCAGTGGTCGCTAATATCCCTAGTCACGTGTGATCTCGTGACAATCTGGGATGTTGGCAGCAGCTTAAACCTTTTGTATCAATGGTTCTTTCCTTGCAAGCTTGCTAGCGATTATCATTCCTTTTACTCCCCATGACTGGTAGGAATGTTGGCAGCAGCTTGAACCTTTTATATCAAACGGTTCTTTCCTTGCTGACTTACTGGCGACGGTCATTCCTTTTCATAGTTACTCATCGTGTTCCTCAGGAAAAGCTCTAACACGTGTGGGGAATGCTTACAAGTTCGCAACACCTTTGCATTCAAAGGTTATCAGTGCATCGCCAATATACCTAATCACATGCGATCTCGTGACTGGTAGGGATGTTGGCAGCAGTCTCAATCTTTTATATAAAATGTCTTGCTGCTGACATAGCTATATCTTCAGTTGGATTTATTGCTACCTATATAGCTATTTGTATCAATCTGAACATTATTACTTAAATTCAGCAACCTATATAGCTATATATATAGCTACTAAGAATTATACATAGGTAACATTATAATGAAATGTATTGGAATCAACAGTATTAGCAAGCTAGCTAGCTAAGAATTAGCTATAGCCATAGGTAACTTATTTGATTATATAATGTATCACATATACTGCATGTTGATAATCTGTCACATGAGCTGTCACAGCAATTCACGTGAGGTCTCATCATGTGTGCGGAGGTTTTTCTTAAAACGTTTAAGTGGCGGTTTCTGGCATTTCACGCTCAGTGCATCATGTTTGATATTAAAGGACAAGGGACTGCTAACAAACCAGTGAGTAGGTTCATACATTTGAAATAAAACGTCTCGCACTTCGTTGGGAATTACCCCAGGGACTACATGACGTTTTCATTGAAAGGTTTAACCACGTCGCAGACATATCAGCTACCTTCAACCCTTTTACACAAAACGTGTTTGGTGTAGCTGACAACCTTGCTGCAACCTTTGGGTTCAAAGGTTTAGCCGTGTCGCAGACATCCCAGCCATATCTGCAGTCTTTCATATAAAACGTTATGGTTGTCGCTGTTAACCCGTCACTATACTGCAACCTTTGGCTTCAAAGGTTTAACCGCGTCGCAGGTATCTCAGCTACCTCCAAGCTTTTATATAAAACGTTTTAAGCGTCGCTGCTAACCCCGCGGCAGCTTTGACCTTTAAATTTTCCGTTTTACTCCACGCAGATTTCTTGCCATCTATTTAAACCTTTCCATAAAACTTCCAGCTACTATATTTTGTTTACAATATCCACTCCCTACAGACGAGGGGTCCGCAACGCAGCAAAATCGCGTACGAGATTACGTAATCTTCGCAATTTTACCAAGATTACACTAGGATTACACCAGGTTTGCACAGGGATTACACATATTTGTAATTCAAGAATTGGCTGTAATTTTTTAGTATTTAATGTAATTATGTAATTTATTAATTAGTAAGTAGTATTTATGTAATTCTGTAATTTATTAATTTAATGTAAAGATTTAGTATTTATATATTTACGTAATTTTTTATTACGCGATCACGCAATAGATTACTGAAGATTACGGATTTGTATTAACAAAATCAAGATTACAGATTACGAAAGATTACACCGGGATTACAGGCCAAGCATATGAGATTACAGCCACGTTGCGGATCCCTCGGACCAGGCTGGTAATTGCGCTTTATGTGTTACAAAAAATATATTACTGATAAACTTTAAAAGAAACTTTGACAAATCCTCACTTCAACAGCTTCGACAAAATAAATTTTGACGAATTGCCTATCACTTTTTCTCTTGCTAAAATCGCTTATTTGGTGTATTGATCCATAAAAGTCTGGTGAATTCACTTGTCAAAAGTTTCCCATTGTATGGTATCCGCGTAGCAATTGATCTTATAAAGTTAGTTTTCCATGAGTGAATATCATGTATACAACAATAGACGAGTATTACAGTTGTACCACTATATAGGCACATGTAGGTACATAGCTACATAGCATATGTACGTATATGAACCACTGAGAATACATAATTAATCACTGTAATTTTATAAAATCTTGTACCTTACGAAGCATCATGCGCTAATGCTTGTGCATGTGCTTTTTTAGTCAGAGCTCTGAAAATAAGAAATATCTTTACTCAGTGACTCTGAGTGCCTATTATGAGCACTTGTTGCCGACGCTACAACCTTAGCAACCACCCTATTTGAGTGTACACTTGCAGCACTGACATTGGCAACGGCTCCATTTTGGGTTGCGCATTAGCATATGACATTTCATAAAGTGTAAGATATCGGAAAAATATAGTAATAAGAATGGTTACTATACATGTAGCTATCTTTATGTAAAAATTCATGATTTTTGTAAGGTAATCAATTCACGAATAGCTGCTGAAATTATATTTTCAGCCTTAGTGTGAGGTGAAAATGAGTAGCTAGCAATGTCTTGAAATATTTTCAACCACCATGATGTCAATGATAACCTTATACACCAATATTTAAACTTCCACTGCATGAAAACTTGACAGTAAATGGCATTATAACATGTTCACCATTCAGAACTCTTACACGAAATTGCAGTAGCTAATAGCTACCACACCATCCTATCATGTTATATATGGATATCCACCTTATGTAATGTAAAGTCCAATAATTATGTCATTTGATAACTCCATTTACGTAATGAAGATGGTGGAGTGAAATATCTTGAGGTGGTCGGACATTTTGAAAATGGGAATTGTAGTTACCTATTAGTGGGCAACTTAAAACACATGCGGATAACAATTGTGTAATCCGGAAATGAATAAAGGGATCTTCACTGCTTCCTACTTTGTTACAGGTAGTTTTGTGTACTGTATGAAGGTAGAAATACGTACTATTATCCACCCCCTGTAAAATCAGTACAGCATCACTTTAATTCAAGTAACTACCATGGTATCCTTGGCAAGTAAAGGAATTATAGTGGTTAACAGTTAAAGAGTTATAATACAGTAATACATATGCTATCACTAAATACAATTAAAATCGGAGAATGTGTACGTATATCGTGAGTGTGTTACTTAAGTTAAATGAGTGTAACTTTTCATGTTTATCACTATGATTATAATATAATGACGTCCTCCTACAAATACATAATGGAAATTACCTTAGTTTTAGTGATTTTATAAGTAAAATGTATTGATTTTCTTTTGGAAGACTCTTCTATTAGATATATACATATACGTACATACGTAGCTACATGCATTTTATTGTTTCAGGAAACTAAAGAAGATAGAAAAAGGAGTTATTCTCCTAGTGCAAGCAGAATTTCTAATCCAGTTGAAAAAGCAAAAAAGCACAAAACAGATAAAGGTGTTAACTGTGTGCTTGAAATTACATCTTTATGGTTTGATGCATACGTAACTAGATAGCTAAAACACAAAGCATGTTAATAAAATACGTACGTACCTAACTACATTACGTAGCTAGCTAACTGTTTAGTATTAGAGATTATGCATATGTTTCTTATAGGCTAAGCATGGTTAGGAAATCTTTTGTTGCATAAATTACATTACTAGCTATGTAGTTACATGTTGTGACATTTTGTTTCAACTATAGAAGAGTGCTCCAGGCCAACCATCAAGGCTCTGCAAAGTTCTAAAGTCATCAGCAATATAGGACCAAAATGGTATGAGCTAGGAATAGCACTATTGGATGACGATCAAGTGAAGCAGTTAAAAGCAATCGAGTCCAATAACAAAGAAGTAAACAGACAATGTACAGACATGTTAATATACTGGTTGGAAAGTCATTCTAATGCTACCTGGAATGATCTTGTTCAGGCATTACAAGCTCCAGGAGTTGAGCTGAATAATGTAGCTGCAATAGTATTAGAAACATCCACTGGTTAGTTTTGTTTCCTTAAGAAACTTAATAATAATAATAATAATAATAATAATATGTTTTTGTTGGGTAGCACATGTAATGTTAGCTAGCTATGTACGTATGTACATAGCTAGCTAACTTGGAAAGGACAAGCTGACATTATATCATCTAAAAGCTACACACTCAATAATTTATTAATCAACTGCTATTGTTAGGAATATACATACAATGATGCATGGTACGTAGCTTTGCCCACTTTTAATTTGAGCTAAGTACTTGATCTTTCCCATTAGTAATGTACAAGTACCGTACAGTAGCTATAGTTACTGTAGATAATTTTTTACTATGAAATTAATAGCAATGACAGTGTTATCTTCATTTATGAACCAGTGGCAGATCTAGAAGGGTTTTGGTAATTTCGACAGAAATCCCCTTTCAGAATTCAAGACTGTTAGGCTAGTGCATTTAAAGCTATCATTCTTCCGTTTGAGAAATATCTTACTATTGTAACAGTGCCATTTAACAAACAATATATAACTCACAGAAACTGTTACTTTCATTTCCAACTGAAACCAAGACTGACTACAAGTATTTTAGACTAGCTGCACTCTACACTCGATAAATAAGATATAACGTAACGATATACGTATGTACGTACGTACGTAAGAGAACACTACTCTTGCATGAGGTATGTACAAGATTATCTCATGCCAGAAAGTTTAGTATTCTCTGATACAAAAATTTATTCCTTATTTTCTTAACTTTTATAGAATTGAGAGATCATGCCACACACTATTTTTAAACCAATAATACTTCTGGTACGTAGCTTTAAGCTCCTCAACCCAAATGGCCATTGCTAACAATAGATTGGTACATGACGTACATACGTACATTTAGACTGTAAATGTGTAAATTTTATTTAAATTTGATCAGCACTATCAAGTAGATAATGCTGTACGTAGCTTATACGTAATGATGAATGTATGTTTCTAAATTACGTATAATTATTGTGCACAAGAACCAGATGTTGTTCATGTATTAAAATGTTTCATGTTTATATACATATGTAGTAGAAGCCCGGTCAGATGTTGCTGTAGAAACAGATCATCACGACAGACGTGAACATGATGAAATACCAGCAGTAAATTTGGAACAGCATTTGAGTATGTAGTTGTGTTCATACGTAGCTACTAGGGCTGTGCGACAATGGAAAAAGTTATATCTTGATAACTTGTGTTAAAATTATCTTGATAAACAATATTTTCTCGATAATGTTGTTAACATAAAGTTTCAAAGTCATTTGCCTCAATGTATAAAACTGTCAGGCAAAAGTATCACGTATCCTATTAGTAGCTACCAGATATCAATAATTTTCGTTATTATCGTTATTATCGTACAGCCCTAGTACAAAGTGTGGTGTATGCATTATACGTATAAAATCTATACTTACATATGTAGTTACTTTTGCATGTTGTACATACATACATACGTATGTATTATTATTCTCTATACATATGTATGTCAGTGTAAATGATCAAAATTTACTTAGTATTAGTTTTAGTTTGGAGCTTAAATGTGTAGTGAGTTACATACGTAGGTATTTGTTTTGTAACAATTGTATTTCACACGTTTTAACAAAATTTGAAACTGATGCCAATACTTACCAATATTTAAATTCAAATAATTATGAGGAATAACATGGCTGATACCAATGTAATAAATATGCATACGCACATACTTTCAGCATTTCAACCTTTTAGCATTTCAGCTTTTCAGGGAATAAGACATCAATCATACTTGCAATTGAAGATACTTATGTACGTACGTACATAACTATGTATGTACTTCTTTACTAAACAATGCATTTATCTGTTTCACTTGTGACCACCATCGTGAAACTATTAACTGGTAAAAACCTTTTTTACAAGACTGCATATTACATATGTATATTAGAGTACGTGTATACGTATATTTACTTGTCCATTTGTGGTGACTGTTCTACGTATACGCGTACTAGATTATATTGATATTTTTATTGATATTTATTTGTATTTTCATAAACACCTAGCCAAACACTTCCTGTTGTGCTGGCATTATGTTTGATGCTTTTGGTTAGGCACCTTAGCTAGCTACATAGCTACATGTGTAATTTGCTGAAATAGTCAGTAATACTATTATGGTAATATAAAATTATGGTATATACGTAGATCTGATACTACGTAGTATCGATATTGGTGTATCGCTAGTTTAAGCATGCTCAAAATTATGCCAGCATAATTTACACAAGCCTGATTCCTATCACAGATTTTTATAAAATACTGTATTTACAAGTAGCTATACGTACATACATACGTATGTAAGTAGCTAGCTACATAATATCATGTACCTACATATGTATATCTTTTAGTTCAATCACAACTCCAATACAATATTAGTTCTGGTTCAGAAGTGTCATTTGTGGATTTTGATACTGTCGGTGAAGCTTTTGTGTTTTTAACTTCTGAATTGAAGTCGATGCTTGCTAGAACAGATTTATCTGACTTGCAAAGATCTTGTATTGAGCAGATGAAAACACCAGGAGGAGCTCAATTGCCACCCGAGCTTATTACAAGAGTAAAATCATGTGATAACATTACTAAGCTATTTGAAGTGCTTGCAGACTCAATTTACTGGAGCTGGATTGATATTCGTTTGCTTAAAGCAATAACAGCTGCTTCAAGACTTAAAGGAGCGATTCAACTACTCTCAAGCTACAGAAAAACAGTTTTTTCAAAAAAATTAATTGATGTACTTCCCAATGCTCCTAGTAAAGAAATCAAACAAAAGTATTACTCCGAGCTAGTAACTAAACTAAACAAAAGTTCTAAGGAAATGACTGTAGATGATTTATTGGAATTTCAGCAACAGATGGAAGAAGTAATATTAGATATTAATACAGGCACTTGTACACTTGATCACGTGAAGAAAGGCTGTATAGAAGTTCACTGGTATATTCCTACCAGTTTTGCTGATGTAGCTTACCAGGCTGCTAAGGCAAGGCGTTACCAGTTTAATGGTCTCGACCTACAGTACCTCAAGATTGGAGAATATCCAGTAATTTATGATCTATTAGTTTCACCAGATGTTGTGTCTTTTCCATCAATGTCAGTTACTGTTGGTGAGTTACGTATATTATAGAATTTATCATCATGTACATAGGCTACGAAAGTGGACCTTTGTATTTAGTGAGTACATGCATTAAATTGACCATTTCTAGATAGCTAATCACTGTAAAATTTGCACCCTACAAAAGTAAAAACAAATTCTCTGTTTAGAAGCCAATGTATGCGCACTTAGCTAGCTAGTAGCTATAATTATAATAACACATTGTAGTTTGTGTCTACTTGGTCCATTTTGCTGGCCAAGTCACATAGCTATGCAATACTGTATGTATGTAGTTGAATTATAAACATGCATACATACATAGCATCTGAAGGTGCAGTGAGGTTCAAATCAGAATATATGTTACAACTGCTTTGTAATATTAATAGCAGATCAGAGGTGTCCCAGTTTGTAGCTACGTACATAAGTGTTTTATATAAATATTTTATGTTTTCATGCTGGTGTAGTGTACAGTGTAGAATCAACAACTGAGTGTTTTTGGCCATCAACTTACATACGTAGAATGGTTTTGCCAGCAAATTGTTTTATCCATGTAAATATGTACGTATAACAACATTGAAGCTTCTGCTGGCTTTCTTATTTTGATGAACATGTTGCTCAATTAATCGCTGTCCATGAACATACGTAACATGAAACTTGCCTACTCCGCATGCACATCATGTCAAGTCTATACAGCTTTGCTATGTTGACCTGCATAGTGCAGTTTCACACTATCCCATCTCCTATCAAATTAATTAAATGCATTGAGAGCATTATCATTAAGTACAGTAGTACTTAATAGTAGGGGTTACTATGAAAAACTATGGCTTCCAGAATTTTTGCACTTTTAAAAACAACCTTACAATAGGCTTTAGCCGAAAAAACCAACCTGGATGCATTAGTACTGCTGTAATTAGGCTGTATCTTCGGCGAAAAGTCTAATATTTTAATCCATAGCGAATTTTAAAAATTTCAAAATCTACCTGTATTTCGTCTGCCAGCCAGCCAGCCTGCCAGCCAGCCTGCCGTAAGACCCAGTTCCGTAGGTGTATGGCTCCAGATTTTTCACACAACAAAGGTACGTAATCATGTCGGATTTACGTACAAAAATTTTGTTCCAACTAAGGTTTGTCTACTGCGCCATAGCTTGTCCTTTGTTCTATCTACTTCATTCCTTGATGGCAAAATTTTATGAAGGTGTCAACATTCCACGCAAGGTGCTAAATTGTAACAATAAACACCTTGGATAGGCGCATGCTTACTGATTCAATCCATATAATAACGCGTAATGGAAGAAGAATTCAGTCTTGCCCTATAGCCTCCTATTTCGTCTTCCATAGCCAGACCAACTTGTTTACACGCTAGCTGCTTATTGATCTTCTGATTGTAAGCGCCAGATTTTAATTATAACATTAAGCTCTTATAATGGGACACCTATTAACGACCTAGTAGCTGTGTACTAAAGTTAAAATGGTCTGGCTACGAGTAGAATATAGTCCTTCCTTCACAGTACAAGTCATTTTACCATGCAGACACTTGGTATCGTGATGAAATGAATCTGTTGTAAAAGTGGACATGGCACATACGTAACGAACCATTGTAAACTATGTAGATATCAATTGCTAAGAAATAATTCCAGTCTTGAGTGCCTGTAAAAGGTGTTAAACCTATAGATACTGAAATATACGTAATGCCATGCAATTTAAATGGCTAGCTAGCAGCCATGCTAAAGTATGCTATAAAAAGTAAACAAACTAGATTTTTAATTTAAAAAGGGGAGTAGGGATCGTAATAAAAAGTAAGGAAACAAGTAGTTAATCACTCACCACCCAGCATTGCATGTGTTTACTCAAGTATATAATTGCAGCTGGGTAGGCGTTCATACGTGCACAAATGAACACATTCTCTAGCACTTCTACAAGATTTAATCCCTACTTTGGCTGCATGATGTTTTGCTTTGAATGCTGGCTGCCAAAGTAGGGATTAAATCTTGTAGAAGTGCTAGAGAATGTGTTCATTTGTGCATGTATGAATGCCTACCCAGCTGCAATTGTATACTTGAGTAAACACATGCATGTAATATGCTGGGTGGTGAGTGATTAACTACTTGTTTCTTTACTTTTTATTACGATCCCTATTCCCCTTATTTTTTAAAAATAATCTAGTAGATACCAACCCTGCTATGTACGTATATACGTACGTAAATGTACATACGTAGCTATAATGTACGTAGCCACTTTGCCATGTATGGTACAACTCAATTTAAACTTTACACATGCATGCAGGCACACAAGTGTGCTTGCACGTTTAACGTGTGTAAAACTTCAAAAACTGACATGTGCACGCACTGTTGCACGTAATTTTGGCGTGTGCACGTGGGCCAGTGAATACACGCAACACACGAGAAATGCATGTCACAAGCTTGCACTTGGTTTGCCACACTACACGTGTGGTGTAACTACAGGTACAGTAGCTGTAGGCGATGAACTGCAACTGTTTTGCAGCTGATCGGCTTCTTTATATGTTGTAATGAGTATCACTCGAAAGTCCTAATGAAGGGGCGTGTTCATACCGAATATGCTAGGATATCTTTGTGTCATGAGTGGACAAGATTGAGTATTGCACAGCGCAAAAACTATCTGCAACTTTGAAAAGTAACTAAACTGTATATATAGCGATAGCTACTAATGTGTTCACATTGTCAGTTAGCTACATATATACAACACATTTAGGATATCGGCATTAATTTGTCACATTGGAATTTATCAGAGAATTACCGATGATAATCAGTAAAAGACACACCCCCAAATATAATCTATAGGCTTTAGCTTTACAGTAAGAAGCATTTTTGTGTCTTGTGTCTCGATGGGAATCGTGCCTTAGGTCAAGAACATGTTCATAGAGTTTATACCGTTATGCTCAGCTTACAATTCATATACACGCCAAGGTGCACGCAAACCAGATTCAGTGGCGTGCACGTACCTGACATGCACGCGTGCTTCTGCCACACGTCTAGTGCGTACACAAGTACTCTGCACCAGGAGCGTAGGAAAGCACTCAGGTCTGGGGGGGCCACAGAGACTTAACAGGATTGATTTGTATGGCAAAAATCTAACTCCTATGGAGAAGTTATATAATCTGGGGGGGCCATGGCCCCCTTGGCCCCCGGTTCCTATGCCTATGCTCTGCACGAGGGTTTCTACGTCATCGATCTTGCGAGCGCACGCATGCCTGCACGCGTGCAAAATGAAAAACGTGTCGTGTAGAGTACATGCCACACGCGTGCCTTAATTGTCAAGTTTAAATTGAACTGTACCGTATGTAGAGTATGTACCTATATACATAGCTATTGACTGATTTTACATATTAATTATTCTTTGTATAATCATGTTCGGACAATTACAATTATAGTCTGGTAGCTACTGTAGCTATACCTTAGTTATAAACCTACGTAGTTTATATCTGTAGATAGTGCTGTATCATGTTTAGCTAATATGTACATACGTATGTCTCATTTTTTGATCCACCTACACACTATTATATGATAATAATATGTAGCAACAGTAAAAGAATTCATCAACCATTACTATGACTATCTGTCAGTCAACATGGATGCAGAGGTTGTTACTCAGCGAATGGTAACCCAGCAACTACTCAGAAAAGATATTATTCATGGTTTTAGCAATTACCAGAAAAATATTCTAATATTGCATCAACTTAGAATGATGAATAAACAGGAATTATTGGCATTTATTGAATTACTTCAGACCACTGACAGTCATAAACACATTGGGAAAATGCTGAGTGATGGTAAGTAGCCAGCTAGCTAGCTACATAGCAAAATGTTTTAAGTAGCTACAGTTTACAATGAGATAACCCCAGGCTTACATTTTTCTGTCATGGAGTCTGATTTAGGTATTTTCAGCTATAGGTAAGGTTACCGTTGCTACTGATCTTACTGAGCAAAGAGTCAAGATGGAGGTAACGATAAAAACTGAAAAGTTTGATCCATCATCAGTCATAAGTGAATTTCTAAACACAAAGTCCAAGTTGGAGGAGTTACTGCAAGTCTGTGACCCAATGCCAGTTGTGAAGAAATGTGGTTCTTTATTAGCCAGTGAAACTGAAAATATTCCATTATTTCCTATTGATTATGCAGAAAAGCTTCAAGAAACTGAATACATACCAGAGCTGATTCAAAAACTCAGTCCATTCATGACCTGGGAAAATCATTCCATTCTCAATGCTATAGCAAAAACTAGCAACATTCCTGAGGCTGCAATGCTCCTTGCCCAGTTTGATCATAAAATTGATCTATCCGAGCAGCTGACTAGTTTTCCCATACCGGCACCATCTCACCATATGGTGCCGCACATCAACAGTACACATACCATTCTGGCTGTCAAGGTTGACTTCGAAATATTTTGCTGTACACTTCAAAATGTTATTGATGTGCGTTCACTGATACAAGAACAATGCGAGTTGACATCTTACTGTTTACAGCTACTTGCTGTAGCAAGAACTAACCCAATTATCATCTACTGGATGATTCCTAATCATATCACTCATCTTATTATTGCTAATGCTATACAATTTCAAAAGTATTTTTATAAAAACGGCATACTACAGTTGGCAGTGTATCCTGGCGTAGTGCTTTCCACTGGAAGTACTTTAAAGGTGGGTCCACTATCGTTCTTTAATCCAATTTCTGTTGATAACAAACAGGTAAATACTAACTTATGTAACGAATACTTTAATAACAGCTACATAATTGATTTTTATACAGCCAACTATCAATGAAAGTTATGATTTTAATGTTGAACTTAGCCAATTAGAGGTAAGAAATGTCATGTACGTAGCTATACTGTATTTCTAAGTAGAATAATTACATATAAAATCAGTTTAAAAATGGAGAAGCTACATTAGTACAGTTCAAAGAAATCTTGATGCCTTCGAACAGAATTCTCCCACTATACGTAGCTACATAGGTACTGTTTGGGAACACACACCTGTTATTGCAGGTAATAGAATAAATGCCCATAATGTAATAAGTTTATCACCTTGGGCACCCATTAAAATGTCTGAAAAAAGCAAGCTTGCTCAAGGGTTTTGACATCGAGTTCACCACAAAAGTCAAGTGACCATTACGTATGTGCATATCTACGTACCAATTTCAACACAATAAACAAAACACATGAAACTCTTTAGTACTTGTATCTAGCGAACTGCAGCTTTAAAAGGCACTTCGTCTCTGGCATTTTCACAAAAGAAATACGTAGGAACAACAATAGGCATGTTAAGATTACATACGTAACAAAGACTTTTGGTGATACGGTACAGATTTAATACAACTTCTCAATTGCGCGCATGTGCGAGTGCAATCACATGCGAGTGCGACCGATTGCGCTCGGAGTGCAAGTGAAACTACTCGGAAGTGAAGTAGTGCCGGCACAGGAATCAGTTTATAAGCCGTGTAATAGCTTCAATTTATTCCAGTAGCAAAACAAGGTGCTTTAGCATAAAGTAATTGTAAAATAAAGCGCTTTCATCCAAAATGGGTGTGGCACCTACTGAATATCGATTGCACGATAGTCTCGCGTGGCCAGACCTCTAATTTTTTTACAGGGCACTATCGCTTGTAGTATAAGCGCCCGCAAAAAAGGGTCTGGTGGCATTCCTAGTGGTAAGTCGTTCAGACACCTCCAAGCTGACCGGAGGTGTTGATTGTTGTTGGTCACTTCGGAGCGCCTCTAAAATCACTACTAACATGGCGGATGAAGTTACCAGGAAAGAAGCATTACAGACGGTGAATTTTAGGACTGCCCTGGTAAATACATTAACTACCATGGGGTTAGAACAATTGAAACTACGTATCTCTATGCTATCTCCAAACAGTGTTTTAAGTTTCCTTCGATTTGAAGGACAATTTGGAGGCAACCAACACAGCGCGCATAGATCAGCCATCACACGACACATCCATCAGTAAACTGGTATGCGTAGCAGAGCTGCACGTGCTAAGCAAATTTTGTATTAGAGGCACTTCGAAGTGACCAACAACAATCAACACCTCCGGTCGGCTTGGAGGTATCTGAACGACTTGCCACTAGGAACGCCACCAGACCCTATTTTTGCGGGCGCTTAATTATACTGCAAGCGATAGCACCATACAAAAAATTAGAGGTCTGGCCATGCGAGACTATCGCACGATACTTGTATTGAAGTAGCAGGACGAATTACTATAGGGTTTATAAAGTAGGCGTGGCACCTACTGAATATATCGAGCGCTTGTGTTGAAGTATCAACATGAAACACTACAATTTATGAAGTGGGCATGGCACCTACAAAATATCGAGCGCATGAAGCTTGTAAGTTGAAGTACTATAGTTATAAGGTGGGTGCGGCATATATCAGCATAGTTTTGTCTTGTACTTGCTATTACCACATATATTTGTGAAGCACTCATGAGTATTTGCACTCACACACGCGAGCGCAGACACACACATGCAAGCATCGCCACTCGCACTCGGGAGTGTACTACTCGCAGGTGAGACATTCCATTAAATCTGTACCGTACTTAGAGAAGTATTTGGAAAATATACGTAAACTACGTACATAGCTACTTGTGTCTTTATGTATGTATGCATGAGAGATATTATGGGTGCACACCCTTATGTGTCCCAGTCATTGTTGAGTGATATGACTCGCTTGCCCAACCATTATCTGATTGAGATGATATGACCCGTGGGATAGCTAAGTGAAAACCGTGCCTGTGATAGCTATATGATTGAATCATGCAAGGGAATCTGCTTAATTATTTTTTAGCATGTGCTGTAAAGTACACACACTAATTATTAACCACTACTCACATGTGATTATCAAGTTTTATTTGAGCAGTAGCTAAGGATTTGAAATTTTGCTGCTAAGAACGAAGGATTATGATTTTGATTTTTGTATGAGGGAACACTTTGAAATTAGCCAAAAGTAGTAAACTGTAACAATTATGTCATGCTATAATCTATAGTGTTCTGTCATGCAAAAATCATTATGTTTTGTAGCGCTGAGAGATATCCATCCCTATGAACTATAATTGTATGGTACCGCCCAGAGGTAACGTTACAAACATGCGGCTGTGCATGTAGGTTGACACACGAGTGCAAGGTACATGAATTGTTACATTTGGCTTAATGCACGCATATACCAGATAGCCGACATGTGTGTACCAGAAGTCCCTCACACGCGTGTTGCACGTACCAGATATGTGTGATAATAGAGCACATGCGAGTGCACAATATATGCGTTGTGGTAACCCACAGGCATTGATGCGTGTGGCATGTCAGGGCTTGCTCATTTCAGTTCCTACGTACATATATAATTACCACTATAAAAGTATATTAACACACCTACGTACATAACCAGCAGTCATGGCATTAAGCATCAATAACCAATCATTTTTAAAATAAGTGCCTGCGTAAAATAATTAATTTTATCACATGAACACAGAGGTGACCACATTTTGTAATCCAAATTTGTTGAAGCTGTTATATATTCGTGGTGTTGTTCATTCCACCGATAGGTAAGCTAGTCTGTATAAGCTTTAGGCTTATGCTGTGTAATTTTATCACTATTATAAATAAACAAGTCAATACGTACCTTACCAGGGATTACAAGTAGCGACAAATTATATACATAAAACATACGTAGATAGTAGAAGGGTCGAGTGGTACGTAGCAAAGATTTACTTGCATAACTTTCGCACAATAAAGTAAGAGTACACGTGAGAATAAATAGACAAGATGTACGTATATGCTTTTACTGCACACGTGTGCTACACACACAACATGCCAATCTCCAGTACTGGAACCCGTGTTGGGGTGGTTGCACATACATGTAAGATGCACGCGTGCGTACTAGCTACTGTAGTTTTGCGTAGTACACATTGTAATGTTCTGTAGTCGGTAGGAGTTGTATTTTGTGTTCTACGTACGTATTGTATATAGTAATACTACAAAGTTCTGTAGTAGCTTAGTAGTTACAATTGAAGGCTCGCCACCATCAATTAAGCATAAACTACTGTGTGATTTTGTGGAGGAGCCACTTCGACTGTTGAAGGCACTTCCAACAGCCACTAAACTTTGATAATTAGTAATATTATATTTGTAATTATTACAAAACATTAGCTACCTTTTTTGCAGCGTACTGTATGTACGTACATACGTATTTTACACCTTTACACATACGTACATATGTATCTCATGAAAGCTAACCTACTTGTTTACCTGCTTGAATACTACGTATGTATGCATGTACATACGTAGCTATTTTCGTACATAAATATGAACTTTCAATTATATTTGTAGTTTACATTATAACCAATGAAATACAATTATAATACATTTGTGACCAATATGCACTGTGAAATTACTGTGCATTATGAAGATACATTATTATTTTACTTTTATATTTTATTAGTACCATACATGCTTACATCCCATATGGTGTTAGAATATACGTACATATTATGCATGTGTATTTAGGAACTTCCACAAATTATGAGTAAATTACATAAAGAAATCAATACTGGTACAAAGATAAACACGATTATCATAAAAGAAGAAGAACAATTGTCATGGGAAGTGAGTTAATAGTAGCTATGTAGTAGCTACATTGCATATTTCTAATGAGCTAAAATATTTCATTTCAGCCACAAAAAGAACAGTTATTGAAGACAGAATTAAAAGTAAAAACAGAATCATCCCTACCAGAGAAGATAATTGAAGATTATGATGTGTTAAGAAAGCATGAAAATCCATCGAGCTTAGTATCATTTGATAGTGATGGAAAGGAATTTTCAAAACTTCTGGATCAACTGACAACAGAGAATACTAAAAGTAACCTTGCAAAGGTGTGGTATATACGTAATACTAACTACGTATGTAACTAATAGCCACACATTTGATTGTATACACAATCAAAAATTAGCTACATAATAATTATTATTATTATACATACAAATGATGCACTTGCAGAATTTGTTATGAAGCACGAAAACACCAAGCTTATGTACACACACTCATAAATTTAAGTTAGAAGGTATCTATGATACATGCATGTGGGTCGTAAGTTGGAAAATTGCATGCGAATCACAGAATTCATAATAGATGCACACTGGTGCCCATAAATGTTGTATGTACATGTGTCAGGCAACCATAAACACCAAGGTCTCTGCAAAACCATGAAGTTACTTATACTGCTTGTTTCGATACAACTTGTTAAAAGGAAATTACTATAATAATTCACCATTTTACAGGTACCGACTCTTGGAGTTAACTCCTACGTAGATTTATCATACTACGTATGTACTATGTATAGAGAACTTGTGCTAGCACCGTTAATCAATTAGCAAAGTCAGCCATTTGCGGTGGCAGCAGAGTATTTGTATGACAGAAATTGTTAATTTAAATAAAACCTCTTTGGGAATTGTGATAAAGTTGTCAAACATGTAGCTATGCCTTTGTAGTAATCATATACCATATACGTAGCATAAATTTTTGACGAGATAAAATATTGACGAATAGTCAAATTTTTACATATGATGGAAAAACTATTGATAAAAGTTGTTACAAGCCTCCATTTCTATTTAATGTGCAATGCAAGCAAAAGTAGCTTGTTCGGCGATGTTCCAAGAAGTACGTAGCTTGTAGTTGTAGAGTACAGGCTTACCATAGTCATATCAGTATCTTCTTGTAAATAGGCCAGACCAATCATGCAGGTGGCGCTTATCGATAATTAAGACTTATGGCTAATGCTTATGTCTATTAAGAAAAGTATTTAGCAAACATACGTACATACGTACGTACATACTCATAGCATTGAAATTTTACAACCATTATGATAGCATGAGTTGTGAATTACCAGCAGGCATAAATTAACATGATACAAGATAATATTTATAATAATCCGACGGATTGCAACAACTTTCACGTGATACATTTGTTTATCAGTGATTTCCTCCTATATAGACACAAATTAAATGCATAGAACAATAACATTCTTGTTCTTAATGGTTTTCAAGCTTGTTTATTGTAGTACACACTGAGGTTGCTAGCTAACTACGTAGTTAGCTAAGTATCCAACTTGTATAAGTTGCTCCAACAAGCTTTTTTGTTAGCCAATATTGCAAGGAACACATGCTGATGTAATGTCTTGTAATGTAAGAAAACCGTAATGTCTTAAAACAAAACTTTTGTTATGATAGTACGTACGTACTGTAGCTATAACCATGACCAAATCACATGTGCCAATATTCATAACAAATAATACAAGCAAAAATAAATGCAAACCATTATTCCATAGCACGCAAAAGAGTATTTATGAGGCATGTAGTTGACTTCAGAACTTTCGCAAGGATATACTACTATTTTGAGTAGGACTTTAGTTCACTTATGAGCAAACATGTTTTAATTGGAAAACGATCAAACTATGAAAATATTTTGTGATAATAGCTATTGTTTATTATACTGCTAGCACATCCTTAGTTAAATATTACTCCATCTATTGCTATAGCAACCAGTACATAATCCCAGTAGTGGAATGATGTCTCCTCAGATTATTGGGTCACAAGCTGGTACACCAATGCAGCAGCAGGGTATTATGACACAAGTGGCACCAATGATGGCTGGGGAGCTTACTTCACCTCCTAGGAGACAGTTTAGTCACATGATGACACCTCAGTTTTCAGTAAGCTATATACGTAGTTATGTTATACGTATATATGTATGTAGTTGTGTGTATATACGTACAGCTACGTACATACGTATAGCTACAAGGTCTTATTATTAATGTGTTGAACTTGATGGTACATTGTAATACGTAAGTGTGGATTTGGAGATGAATATTTCATTTTAAAGCAATTATTGCTCTATGAATTACTGAGAAGCTACATAAGTATGGTACATTGTTTCCCAAAATGTAGTCATATAAATAAAAATCCTCCATCATAACAAATTCTATACATGTTGTACGTACGTATGTACGTATATTACTGCCAGAAATACAAGGGTGCTTCAACAAGCTTCTTTGTTAGCTGATAATGCAAGAAGCACACGAATCTCCATATACGTAGCTATATTTCCATATACCAACATGCGGATTCTTGTTCCTGATATAACGTCTTGTGATGTAGCTACGTAGCTAAACACAATGTCTTAAAACTCCTGTAATAGCTAAAATGATTACTGGAATATGACCAAATCACATCCTTTCCTAATAATATACGTACATAAACAAAACATGAGCCCAAGTCATTTTTTACTGCAGATAAATAAGTATTTATGGGGTATCTAGTAGTTGTTTAGAAAATACGTTTACAAGGATACTGTTGTTATACGTAAGCAGGAATTTGTTTCACTTAGTAATACGTACGCGCAAACATGTTTTAATAATTAATTAATTAATCATGATATTGTCAAAACAGCTATGCACTATGAAATTATTTTCTGATAATACGTAGTTATTATTTATAATACCGTTATCACCTATAGTGTCGTAGCTATAGTAGTTCATTGTTACTCCATCTATTGCTACAGCAACCAGTACTAAATCCCAGTAGTGGAATGATATCTCCTTGGATTATGGGGTCACAAGCTGGTACACCAATGCAGCAGCAGGTGGGTAGGAGGTCACAAATGCCACCACCTCCTTCAATGATGAGCGAGGAGCTTCTTTCAAACCCTATCAGTTACATGATGCCATCGCAGTTACCAGTAAGTAGCTTTATTGTATTTTGCGTGGGTGGATCAAAGGGTTTAACAGTGCTATTATATGCCATAAAGTGTCAGCAGGTAGTTATAGAACTGTGGTTGGGTAGTTATAGCACTGTGGTTGGGTAGTTATAGAACGATAGAGTAGTTATAGAATGGTACGTAGCTCATTGACACTTTTCATCAAAGAAAACCATTCATTTGTGTTTTATTCACACATTAGTAGTGTAAAATACAATAAAACACTTAAAGCACTGCTGCTTCGTTTGTATGAAATATACTGCTCTTGGTGAGGGTCTTGTGACAAATATAGCACTCGGTTTCGCCTCGTACTATATTTGCCACTCACCTCGAGCTGTATATTTCATACAAACTGACGGCAGTGCTTTAAGTAATACATGTAGTTATATTATTTCTTTCACTGATACAAAACATACATGTATATATAACTACATATGTAGCTACAAGCTCTTATACTACAATGTGTTAAACTTGTAATTTACAAGGGTTGTACTATGGTGTCAAGAACATCATCAGTTGTATTTAGTTTGGTGATATAACAAAACATGTTTATAAAGTGGAAAATTCATAAAAAAATTGCTAAATTAAAACCACCAATTTACTACATATTTTTATATACGTAGTATATTGCATAAGTGAGTTATGTAATTTTGAATTTGGAGATAACCATTTCATTTTGTTGTGTAAAGCTATGGTACAGCTCCACTGCTCAAAATAAGGGTCGGAAGTTGGCCAGTCATTTATTCAAAGGAAGAACATTATTACACAACCCATTGGAATGCACAGTAAAGTTTGTCCTACCAGATTGGAATTTACTCGGTCATATACTGAATTGGGTCGGAAAAGACCTATGACAGACCATTATTTTGAGCTCTGCAGATCAAAGGCAACTTGACTCACGCAGGTAACTCACACACGTTTTTTATGCGTGTAGCCCGCAAACGTCAGTGCTTGTACGAGTATACACGTACGGTAAAGGATAACTGTGACAGGTAATCGCACAGCTTCCTCTCATAATCCTCAGTTCTTCATGCTAGTTTATTTACTCTCCACTTACTAATATATATTATATAGACTGCCGTACCCTCAATGCCAGCTGCACTTCAGTAATGCATCGGCAAATTTATACCTGTACAGGTTGATTGTATAGCCATGCCTTGCTTGAAAATCAACACAAGAAGGATAACTGGTTTTCTTACATAAACTGCACAGGCTACTCCACTTTACAAACTGACAAAAGGGGATAATTATATTTCTTTGGTAGCGCCCGCGGCGTTTATGTTAGCCAAGTGCCAATTACATACGTACGTACATGCAGTCACCTCACCAACGTAAGACTGAGTGTTGGATAAGTCAAAGGCTTTCCTCACAATGATAATAGTCGAAGCCTTCAGTTATTGAGTTGGATTCACTATAGTAGCTGATTGGTATGATAAACTAGTAGTACCAAGCTGTATAATAGTGAGTAGTAATTTCATTGTATTGAAACAGATTCTTGGTAGCAGTGACCCAACAGGTGTTTCAGGTTACCTTTACAGGTACCCGAGCCCGTTTGTTGTGAACTCTGCGTTGTTACCCACATTTTGTCAACTGGCAACCCGCGAGTCGATGTCAAGTTGCCTTTGAGCTGTACTGTACCTATGGTGCAAGCATAGATAATATACACCCCTGGATATGAGACTAAAAAGAGCCAACTGTTCTGGGCTGGTTTCGCACCCCCCACTCTCGAATAGCAGTGAAGTAGGAAGCCGTCGGGCTTGGCTGATTATAAAGAAATCCTGCTAAACAATTGTCATATAGAGGAACTGAAGATCGAGTCTAAGTATGTTATACTATCGATACTTGTGTACACATGGTGTACAGGAGAGAACACCGCTTTTATACAATTAAATTTCTATACAAGTAAAAAGCTGTGACAATGGGATTAGTTTAATAACACACTAGCTATATACTGTAGCTATAACAAATAAAGATTAAGTCATAAAAGTTTTACAGCTCGGAGAGGTACAGGCATTGAGTGCATGTGTTCACAAAACTTGTTGCATGGAGAAACATCATTTCTAAAAAATATGGCAGAATGTCCCAAAACATACGTAGCTAGATAATAACACATGATGATGAAAAAACACATAAACATATTAATAAAACTACAATTCAACTGAACCGTTAGCTGACTATATGGTCACAAAAATGACTTAAAGTCAACATTTTGAATCTGTTTACAATGTGTGGCTTTGAATAACAAACAATCCAAAAAATCACCAGTATGAATAATCTGTAACATTTGAAAGCCTTCATTATCGTGTAGAGCCACAAACCAGGAGAAGTCTTTTTGGCAAATGAAACTAGCAAGGATGGAACCACCAGCTCGAAATCAATGGGCTCACGTGACTAGTTTCATATCCAGGAGGGTGTACATTTTCTATGGTGCAAAGCAGTAAAATATAACTTTGTCTGCCAATAAAATTAAATTTCCAACACCTCTCCTTAACTGGACCTTTTAAAGAATAAACCTTCATCACAACAGATGCTATTATTTTCCATTTATGTATGTAATTATGGTACTGCCAGAAATGCAACAGTGCTCCAACAAACTTCTTTGTTAGCCAATAATGCAAGAAGCACTTGAATCTCCATACATTTTCTGTATACCTACGTTCATGTGTGTTCTCATTCATGATATAATGTCATAAACCTTTAAAACTACTGTAATACATACAAAGCTAAACCAATTGAAATGACATATGCTAGTACTCATTACTAATAATACAAGCATAGTATTTTTCCTATGGAATACATACGTACGTAGTTATGGGGTACGTATGTAAGTACTTGACTAGAGAGATTCTTTGCAGGATACTGTTACTAGCCACAAATTTGGTTCGCTTTAAGCAAATTATGAGACCATCAAAAGTATAACAATTTTCCCATAATACGTAGCTACAATTGTTACTGTGGGCACCTATGGCTATAGGTACAGTAGTTAGATGTTGTTCTATTTATTGGTACAGGCACCAGTACTAAATCCCACTAGTGGAATGATGTCTCCTTGGATTATGAGGTCACAAGCTGGTACACCAATGCAGCAGCAGATTAGTAGGAGGTCACAAATGCCACTACTCCCTTCATTGGTGAGCGAGGAGCTTCTTTCACCCCTTAGGAGACAACTTAGTCACATGATGCCACCACAGTTACCAGTAAGTAGTTATATTCATTAGCAAAGCAATTCTTTGGCAGTTTTATGTTTTAAACTTTCACTAAACAACTTTAAATGCTTGGATATACGTAAATATACTTGCTGTTCGCATTTTGATTTGTAAACAGGCGTGCACCGGCCAAAGGCTGGTGCACCTGGGGTCTTGAAATTGTATTTTTCGCAAAGTTGGTATGCGTGTTTGTTTGTTTGTTTGTGTGTGTGTGTCCGCCCCCAGGCTAATAGACCACTCACGTGAAATGAACCCTGAATAACCAATCAAACAAGTCCTAGTGCTTTTCAGTTTCTTTATATGACAGTTGCTATCGATATTACTGATGGGCGGGGCCTTAATAACGAAGCGAGTCGTGAGTTAGTAACTACTAAAGAAGAACAAGGTAATGCTGTGTTAGCCGTTCATTTCACAGTAAACACTGTTTAACCAGCTGCACATTACTGACAAGACGGAGCAGCGCTTTAAAATGAGCGTGCCTTACGGGCTGTGGAGCTTGTAAAAGAAGACTGCCCAATGGGTATTTCTGCATAAGACAACTTTATACTACTTTTATCATTGAAGTACTGGAATATAAAACCGGTTTAAACAAAAGAATTAAATTTGTAGCTATGCGTTGCTACATATATGCCCTTAGTGATGAGTCTTTACTCACATAACTTATACTCATGATGTAACTATGTATGCATTGCTGTACGTATTTCTTAGTGATGAATCTTTGCTCACGTGACTTACCTGTGACGTCATAAATTATTATTACAATACATTGGATAGCAGTTGATTAACAGTGCTTTAGATGGTAATACATAAACTTGTTATTTCAGAAGCTATAGCTACATATATTTTTATGTAAATCCTACTATAAAGTACTGCCATACTTAAAGTTATTAATTTGATGGAGTAATCACATAAGTATACATAGTGTAGCTAACACATAATATGTAGCTATATCTACGTATAATTATGTACACAGCTACGTATGTACACAGCTACATACGTACTAATAGTTTGTTATCAAGATATTTACATAGCTAGCTACTACGTACATCACTTGTTCATATGCTATGTATGTGGATACATTTATAACATAATCCTACAGTATACCATGAATATGCACCACTAGTTATTTACATAGCTAGGCATATACGTACGTATAGCTATATATGGTTATATACGTATATACATATAGCTACATTAGAATACAAAAATGGGATTATGAGTAGCTAGTATAATTTAATACGTACGTAGCTACGTAATATGAAAGTAAAATTATATTTTATTCAACTTACGTATACGTATGTACTGTAGCTAATTGTTATTTTTGTAGTATAATTGCTATAATTGTTTTATAGCACTTAGCTATGTACGTAGCTATGTGAAATTGTAGTTATAATAAACATTTTTAATAAAGTGATTTATTGTAATTTTAAAATTGTGTACAATTTACGTATAAACATAGATTATAAACGTATATACAGTATATTATGGTAGTTTATACTTACTTAGCTAGTATACGTACGCATACAGTAATTTTACTATAAAGTACTTATTGTATCTATTTTAATACAGCTACGTAGCTACATTAAATTTCTTTTCTTGTATCCTAATGTAGTTATTATAGTGTTGATATCTTCTTTATGTTAGCTTCTTCTTTATGTTAACAAGCACAAATTTAAAATTCATTATACGTACGTACCACAAGAGTCTCAATTATGGATTCTTGGTACCACAGATTACATAATTGACCTAATTAGCCTATATATATTTATGCTCTAAGATTCAAATCTGAGCAGCTACGATGTGCAGATTTTACATAACAAGTCTTCATAGTTTTTATAGTACACTTATGTAGCTATGGTATAGCTCAAGTGTAACGTCGCGTATGCTCGTGAGCAACTCGAGGGGAGCACGTGAGTTACTCTATTGCAACACGTGAGTATCTTAAATCCAACACGCGAGTCACTCGGATTCAACACGCGCGCGTGCCTTGGGTACTCGCGAGTTCAGTGATTCTGGAGCTACCAGTCATATTCAAGATACTTTCGTAAGCCAAAGCACAATACCTTATCGATTGGATATATTAAGCATGGTGATAAATATCTGGGCTTATCCTCTACGGGCTCGCATCTCACGCCTGATCGGCCAGCTAGCTATATAGTGATTTACTAACTCCTAGGCCCTGCCGGCATGCACGTAAATTTCAGTTTGGTATGGGCATAGATTTTTCATAGATAGGCTTCCTTTACCTGTATACGTATATACCGGTAAAACCTATGGGGAGACTAAGCGGATCAGTTCACAGCAAATCTTGAGGTCACATGATATCCAACATGTCTATGACACTTCCAGTCTCAAGTTTCTTTGCTATTAAGCGTTGAAGTGACCTACAAAACAAGGGCATGTAGCTAGCTAAGTAACATTATGGAGGTTCACGGTGATCACGTGCACAAAGGATATTCTGTACCTCAAAGATATCGCTGACCCTTCTTCTAATCTTTCCTTGATGGTAGAAATACGCATTCCAGCATTATAAATATCAACAACACGATTTCTGGTCTCTGTGGACAATCTTGGAATTTCGAACAATTCTAAATCCGAGGCTAAATCGAAAAATGGAGTGGGCTGATTTGCTTAACACTGAACAGGCTGGCTCGCGAGTACACACGAGTGCAATGCTCACGAGTTCCGAGTGAGTGACTCGTGAGAGCCTTGTGTGTGACTCGCGAGCCAACTACGTGTCATTCGCATGAGTCTCGCAAGTACTCTCAACGTTACACTTGAGCTGTACCGTAACAAGCTACTACAATAAAGGTTATCATTACAATATTTGTAGCTAATGCATTGCAATGCTAAACTAGTTACGTAACTATGGTACAGGTAAGCTATACATGCATATTGGGGGCTCGTGTGTCACATGCAAGCTGCAGTTGCATGTGAGCTTCTCGTGAGTAATGCAGTTGCTATTTCCACTGCTAAATACACCCATTTTGTCATTATTATATAAGATGGCACTGCATGAGTTATGTACCATCAGCCTCGCCCATTTTAATTATGTGTTACAAGACTATCATGATTGCCATTGTATTGCACTGTACTGAGGAGGATTGATAAACTGCAAAGGGATGACAGCATCACAGCTAAGTGGGACAGCCTACTCACCAGCTACATCTGTTTCACAATTTGATTCAAAACAAGACATTTAAGTATAAACAGTACTGGTGGTTTAACTTACTCAGCACCGGTTTTTAACTTTGTTAATAGAGTATAAATCTGTCCTTGGCTTTCTTGTGCCTAACAGGCACACAAATACGTAACATGGTCCATTTAATATGCTTGTAGCATAATAGCACGCACATACATGGAAAAACAGAAGCATACGAAATCTACGTACGTAGCTATTTAACATGAATTTTGGTAAACATTACGTTTGTTTTTTTAATATTGGGAACATCACTTAGCTAATAAGTTACATGCACAAGTTCCCATTATTGTACAATGTAACTGATAAGTAGAAGTAGCAATAACATTCTTCCATGGGTTTCTCACCTTGCCTAATTAATACAGAAGAGAAAGAGAAGATAATGAAGAAAAACACAATGGTGCATTGGATAAATCTTTACATTTGCTGTGTGAAAAATCTGAAGCCTAGAGCTATGTATAGTGGGGCCAGCACTTGACCAGCAATCAGATAAAGTGTTGGCAGATTACATTCTCTAAAGAGCGTATTAATCATATGTAGATACCAGTTGGTATGTACGTATATAGCTAGCTGTGTAGAATCATTAGTCGGTCGTGTTTTGGTTCCTCACAAAACTCAGTAAACATGGCAAAAATGTGATTATGTACAGATAATTCTCTTGTGTGATGCTATGACATGATTGTAACCATGGTGTCCAAAATTGTATACAGTTAATAAAGAGAAATAGATCAGAAAGAAGTGTTGTAAGATTGTTTGGTTTGCATGGGATTTAAATGTTTGACGCCATGATAATCAAGTAAAGTACGTATTGTATCAGCGATAAGAAGACTAAGACATGCACACAAATATTCTTAAGGTAAGCTTATAGGTTGAAATGGCTATGGTACAATATAGTGTTATCATAACCAATGATCTGTTTCAGTCAATTTTATTATTATTGTAATGCTTGCTATGAAGGCATATAAAATTTTGATGTCATGTTTTTCATACCAAACCATACCATTACAATAATTAATGATATGAGCTACATACAGTACATATAGCCAGCTTTATCAATTCAATAATATGTACGTACTAACACACGTTATTGACATTCTCATGGCTATGGTACTACGTACCTGTGTCATCTTTATGTGCCATCCACTGATAATTGACGTAGCAGTTACATACCACCATCAATATATGTTCCTCTACATCAATTCTTGTTTCCTTCAGTTAAAGACAAATATCGCATCTTACTTATTAGGAAGTTTTCTTGAAGTTTTGAATTATGCTATAGTCTCCAGTGATATCAAGCTGTAACTGCTGGAAACCATCACCAGTGGGAGAAATCCAAATGTTGTGCACTACTAATATATACATAGTAGGCCCAAAACAATATAAAGATAATTGATTTCACAAGGATTGTTGACACAGAAAAAACACAGATATTATCAATGAAATAATAATTATATTGGTTGATGATTGATGTGCCAAAAATATATCTCAGTCAGTAAATGATTGCACTGATAAGGTACGTAGTTCATGGATTCATTCACAATTTAATTTTTGATAAATAACTCGGATGACATAAAAGTTTTTGGTTGTACCGTATAGTGCAATTATGCAGCAGGGGAAAATATTGGCAAATAGGCTTTATCTCCAGTGATTGGAGGGGAAATATTTGGCGAATTTGGATTCGATTCAAATGATTTGTGTGAATCATGTACTACATACGTACATTGTCAAGTAAAGGATTGCGCAGCTACTTCGCAGTATTCCAGCAAGTAAAATGTCTTCTAGTTGGACAGATAAAGACATTTAAAGTCATCTAGGTCTGGAGTGCATGAGGAAGGAATACAGGAGCAACTTGAAGGAGCTAGGCAAAACAAGCATGTGTACAAGGAAGTTGGCCACTTATAAGAAAAGCAGCAAGCAATGCAGGACAAATGTTGAAAAGCTTCTACAAAGGTATAAAAAATTAAATGTAAACACAATCAAATTGGTGAAGGAGGATCCCAGTGGAAATTTTGTAACTAAAAAGATGAGACACTCATCCAACAATCTGAAAAAGGAGGAGGTGTGATGTACGTATAAAAATGCAAGAAAGCAAGAAGACAGATTTCACTGGTGACTCCACATGGTGGGCCTCGCTAAGGCTCACCCCAATTTTATAATTATACGTATATGTATAATATACAAACGTAAAATAACTTTGTGCTACTTTATTATTGGTAATTAACACTCATGTTAAATTATTTTGTGGGTATCCTCAACCCACTAAACTTAATGACTAATTTTCACATGAAAATTTCCTGGTACGTATGTACGTACACATGTACTTACACCATGCTCTTCATTTTCACGTAATTATATAGCTAGCTAGCTAGCTAGCTATATAATAAGAAAAGTAATTTGTTTACTAGTCTACTTTTATTTATTCTTTCAATAATTGATATGGTGTTCACTGTACATTACATAATTATTGTAATATGTAGCTACTTAGTTGCAATAGTTAGCTAATTATTATTTTATCTGTACACGCATGTATTTTAGAGTTTTGTACAAGTACGCAAGAGCTAGCTATTATATTGTAACAATAGATACTGAATTGGCTTCTAAAATTGAATGTATGTATGTAGCTGCCATTGATATTAGCTTTGCAAATTATTAGAAACACTGAATGGTGGCTATGGCAGCATATCAAATCCTCATACTGCAGAGTGTCACTTTCAAGTCTGAACAATGGAAGAACTTAACTGGCCCTAATAACACTCTTTTCCACCCACATGTCTCTAAGGAAGTAAGCTAAATTGTTGTTTGGAATGAGACAGTTCATCAGCTACCCAGCTACAAAAAGGTTCCTACAAAGGCCTACTTAGGGAAATTACTTACTGCCTGCAGTCAAGTGACATGACCATCCACTATACAACATTGACAACTATGGGACACCCGGACTACCTGAACTGAAGTGGACACATTGGTGAGGAGCAGAGCAGGGAGAAACCAAGAGAACACGGAAGCCAACTCATGACCAACAAATATGGAGGTCACTGTGGAGGTTGGCAAGGCACTGATACACCAGAATAGCAGCTATCCTCTGAGTATAATAGTTGTAGAACTATCCTGTTCTACTTATGACACTTACTCCTCATAGGCAATATGTTTCTTGCCTTTAATGAATGTTAACGAAGATTAGCAAAGCTAGAAGATTGGTTTATTGAACAGTATGGGTTCATTCTTCACACTACGTTTACTGCCATATAGCAGGTTTTTATAGTGCCTGCATGCATATCACACAAAACGAAACAATAGTGACTTAAATTTTAGCAAACAAAGGAGTTTACTACTCATGCACTTATAATTCAGTTGTATATAGAATGCTTTGCTATTTATGGAAGAGCTGGAGGCTATGGAGATTAGCTACATCTCTATAATATTATTTGTATGGAAAACATTCAGCTACTATGTATGTACCAGTCTACCAGATGCTGAACAGACCCTTAAGACTAGCGCATGTATCAGGTGGAGATTTCTTGCTTGCTTGCATGCATGCACACCTTATAATTGATTTAATTGATTAAAGGGAGACTACATCAGTTTAAGACAAACTGCTCTTCAGCAGTGCCCTGAATATATACAAATACAAACTTAACATGTACATAGCTACTATAATAACAAATAAACAAACAACTGACTAGCTATACAACACAAAAACAAACTAAAACACGTACGTCACACAATAAACTACTGTAACTATACAAATGTTTATATAAAAATAAACTACTAGTTCTGCACATCTCTGATGAAGTGTGAGGATCATGCATTTAGCAATACCATTAGTATATTAAAGTATCATCTCTGATAAAATGTGAGGATTCAAGAGCTGCAGTCTGATAAAGCAGACCAGTAAACATTATCAGGCTACTACACTTTGAAAGGTTCCATATGGCAATGGGATTGGCCAATTTGCCAGAAGAATTACAAACTAAATAATACTTATATGCCAAGACCAAGGGAACTAAGCGATTTAGTAACCCAAAGGCCAAAGGCTGTGACGCCACAGCATAGCGAGGGTGGTACTAAGGGCCTGAGGGTTACTAAATCGCTTAGTTCCCTTAGGTTGTGGTGTCTAACTTGCTTAGACTACACTGAACAAGAATCACATGATAATACCTTTAAACATCATTATAAGCATGGAAGAGTTAGTTGTCGATTTCCTGAATGAAGAGGTTTTGAAGTTTCCATGGTACCTACTTGATCACTAGTGCTAGTGTATTTTTTGATGGTGTTGACACGCTTAACATCTTCACGAGCAAATACGTAAGCCGAAGAAGACTAGAAACAGCGAAATAAAGTTTGTCGTGCTGTTCTCTATCTAGTAAGAATGAGATGTGTGTTTTGAAAGTAAAATTTGACTGTCAGTCGTGCCTGACGGCACAGGGCACTAAGTAAACATGTGTAGGTGACTAAGTGGACATGCAGGCGACTAAGTGATTTAGTAACTCTGCAAATTTGCTATATCCTAATCTAATACACTATACGTACCTATGTAGTCTATTTCATGAAGATAAAGTGAAGGATATCCTAAAGTTGTTTGCTTTATCTACGTACTCTGTAGTGATAGGATATTTAATAGCCACTTTTTCAAAATTAATATAACAACGTCATTTAACTGAGCTAAGTTCAACAGTGGTTTATAACAGGAAGGAGAATTAGTTTAAAAACCTAATCTGCTTTGTTAAGGTAATCACCATGACCAAATAATTTTGGATCACAAAATGGGATCCGCAGTGCTGCATTAAATTGTCACAGAAGCTCCACATGGACCTATATCTCACCTTAGAGAAATCAACCAAATGGTTCACCAGAGTTAGGCTATAACATGTATGACGAATCTGATCTTGAGCTGGACATTGCATCCT
This sequence comes from Spongia lamella, assembly GCA_963930835.1. Lineage (NCBI taxonomy): Eukaryota > Metazoa > Porifera > Demospongiae > Dictyoceratida > Spongiidae > Spongia > Spongia lamella. Next base: position 3,062,126 of record OZ005746.1, on the reverse strand, counting down.
TGTGTGCAGATTGACCATACCTAGTACAACTATTGGCTTGACAGTGTGTAGCCTATGCTTTTACTTGTTATTTATGGTGGTGTTTACTGAAATAAGTTTTACGTATGTATATCTCCATGATCTATGTGTCTTTAGTGCAACAGATCAAATAAAACGTGCAGAAGTACGTACGTAGCTAATACATAGAAGTACAGACATGACTAATAACACATGTAGGTCATCCATTAGTTACATCTTAGCACTAGCAAGACAAATCAGTAGGCTCCTATAATTTGGCAATGTAGAAAATATTTTGAAACTTAAGATAGCTGGAGAGTTTTCTTAGCACGTCTAAAAAATGGGAGCTTCATAAACACATGTACAACTTAGTCAAATACATACGTACATATGGTACACTGACAATGTATATTCTACCAAATAGCTAGCTGGAGTAAAAGTTGGTATAGGCGATGGAACATGGTAGCACCATCCACAGAACCATCCCCAATGTGCCCCAATATACACAGAGATGTCTAAACTGATCACAAATTTGTGGCCAAGGAACTGATTCCAGTGAACAATATTCCTTGGAAGTGGGGAGAAATAATTTCTAATGACATTGAAAGAGAAGCCAACAAGCTAACATGATCACTAGGTCTAAACGATGAATGATAACAAACAAGGCATGTAACAGAAGAATGGTTTACAGTGTTACAGTAACAATTTCAACAAGTTTCTACTATTGTAATACATTAAGGCACTGACAGCCGTGGAGTAGTCAAGTTATAAGCTAAAATTTATATGTGTACAGTACATAGCTAGCTCCGCGATCCCTTAGTGATGAGTTATTTTACACATAATTTCCTCTGACATAATATACATATATTCTTAACAATGGCAGTAGAATAACCTGCATAGCACCTGTTTTTATATGGTAAAACATCAACTTGTTCCATTGGCAAACATAGTACTACTGTGACTGAATCAATTTCAATGATCTAAATATGTACTTTTGGCATTATGGCATTATTTGTCATGTGACTGCAACTACGTATGTAACTTCCTTGTGGTTCTTGCTAGAGAAATGTATGAAACTTGCAGCAAAATGTTAGTAAAGTTAACTTGTATAAACAGGCTCTTGCAATACTTAAGACTGTTAGCTCTAGCTACGTACTAGACAGATGTTCACAGCATCAAGGGGTCAGCCTGAGAATGCATGAGGGTGACATATATAGTAATTACTGTAACTGTATATGAAATCTAGTATATATTACAATTAATGTATAATGATTTCACATAATTACAGGAGTGCAGGTACGTACGTAGCTAAATACCTCACTAGCTAAATACTTGTACAATTTATAGAATTAGTAGAGTAGCTAAATAAAAATATGCAAGTGCATATTTGTCAGTTTTTTATAATGGGGAAATGCTCTACACAAACAGAGGGAGCTTCCAAAGCAAATAGTTTTCTGTGAAACTGCTTAATATTCTACGTGACTTCCTCATCATCCAATATATACAATTTCTTACTTATGTAGCTCAACACAGCAACTTACAGTAACCTGAGATGTATTGGTTGATCGCTGCCTTTCTCACTCATTTGAAGCATGTTATCTCAATGCTCCCTGGTCAGTGCAGGACACCTGGCTCTCTCATACTTTCTCCTTCTAGCCAATCTAGCTTCTCTCTCTTTTGGTGTTTCCCTTGACCTAATATCGCTCTCTTCTTCTCAGGCCCTCTACCATGTAATGTGTTACCGTATAGCGCAATTATGCGGCGGGGTAACATATTGGCGAATTTGGCGAATCAACTGCCATTCGCCAATATTTTACCAACCAACACTTTCTTACCAACTTAGTATCTTTACTCTTAAATCCAAAATCGCCAAATATATCCCCACCAATCCTTGCAGATAAGCTTATTCGCCAATATTTTCCCCCGCCGCATAATTGCGCTATACGGTACTTATATGCTGCCAATATAATGAAGCATCAGTAAACTACTCTGGTAATTCTTCTTGTGTCGACTGCACTTGTATGAAAGCATTTTGTTTGTAAGTTATCCGATTTTTAAATGTAATTTTTTATGAATGCGTGACGCTTGCACTATCAATCTTTTTCCCACATAAATTGTTGTGAACGTGAGTGATGTTCATACCATTCTTTTAGCTAGCATGGAGCTTGCTCAGGAAAAAGCTATGAATTACATACATAAAATATTTTTTATGTACCACTTGTATCAGTAGTACGTATTCAGCTGATAAAAATAGACTACGTATGTATAATACTTAATACCTGCATATGTACATGCCTAATATTTAATGGAATCTAAACTCTCAATTGGAATGGTCTTGAAATCAACCATAAATAGCTACAGCATTCCTTTGGCAAGAATTCACCACATGCTTTGTTAATAAGGCAAAACTTGCTCAACCAATTATTAAGGTACGTAATGTTTCATGTGAATATAGTTGTGTACAGCCTGGGGGCAGACACACACACACACATTAACAATAAATGTACATACTGACCAAAATTGCAGACAAATGCAATTTCAAGAAACCAGGCAAGTGCTGGCAATTTAAAAACTCCATTCCACCAGAGGGACTTTTGCTTTACAACACATGAATACAAAGCTTGCAGAAAGAGAGAATTGATCTCACCAGAATCTTAGTAGTCTGAGTCAGGATTATCATGCATATACGTATGTACATACGTACGTACGTAGGTTGATTCATCTTCCTACGTACTTAGGAATTTCAAAAAGTATTTACTAAGGTTAAATGCCAATGTCAGATAGCTATGTATGATTTGAAGTGATGGTTTGCCTTTATTAGAATCAGCAACCTTGGCACCACTGTACTTTAAAGTCACCTTTAATTCTAACTAAAGTGGGTAGGTTCACTATGGAATGTCCTCATTGCCACTAATAAAGAAATAGTTACTTAGCAGTGGCTATCTGGGGGGTAGCCACAAATCCAACAGTCTACCAGCAACTTTTCTGACATTTCCACAGTAGTGCCGGACAGCAATAAACTCAACATAAGTAGGGAACCGAATATGCATATGGCCCATGTACTTTAACACTTGGCATTCTTGCAGGCTTACTGTCAATGTCATAGCCCAACATATTTCTGCAATTCTTAAAACTACAGCAGATCAATCAGTATACCTTAATTGTATCAGCTAATTCATTGACAGTATACATATCTATCAGTTATTCAACAACTACATACACCTTCAACAGAATATACTTATTCCCAAGCAATGGGCTTGTCTACAGGTTCTGCATGAGAAGAGTAATATCAAAAGTAAGCATGTTTCTCTGTATCATCCTTTTAATAAGGCCACCCTCAGGATCAAAATATAGATCAAGATCAGTTGGTACTTGGCTAATAAACTTAAGCGATTTTCTATTGAAAATAAAATTCCTATGAATGGTACGTATCTGTCTATGCATAACTCAACCAAAAGTTGCTAACTATCTTAATCCATCGTATTCACATAAAGCATTGAAGACAATTGTGTAGGATCAGGGAGGAACAATGTCCGGTAATAGCTTTGCTGCAGTGGATGGTTCAGTGGGCAAGGTCATGTATCTGTGTTTGCATCAGGAGTCGAAACCTGCTGGTTATGTTATAATTAGCATAATAGGTAGTTAAATGCAAACAAGAAGTGGTTGGATTGTTATACAGATGAATATACTCTAATAGAACAGTCACCATAGCACAAGTGAATAAAACAGTGTAACTTTTTATAGCACAGGTTGTTGTGCCAGTTGCTACAGCATGCACACATGACCATATTATTAAGTACAATAAGGCTACCAAAGGTAAAAATGAAAGCAAATGGGCCATGGACTCTACTGATAAGACATCTTACAGGTAACAACACTGTGTGCTTTTATACATTAGATAGGAGTTGATGCATCATGCTTCTCTGGTCACAGTTTAGGGTCTAGTGCAGCAACTACTGCTACTCAACTCAAGATCCCCAACTCTCACAAACGGGAAATTTGAAGAGTTAAGCTTTTCAAAGATATATGCCAAGCCATTTGCAACACACCAGCAGTTTTTTGTCATCTACACTTCAGGGCCAACCACTGCAGTATTGTACGTTTACAACAACAATCAGACTCAGCCCATGGGCTGTCTCCAAAAGCAAAAGTCAATGAATTAAGGTTCTTCAGGCAAAGCTTCTGTTAACAACAGCTACATGTATATACGTAGCTACGTATGTGTAGTACAAATATGTGACTAGATCTGCAACTTCCAAACAAAAATTGGAATCCGTTTTATTGCACAAGACCATAGCTACATTCAAGAACTATCCATGCAGTGTCTCTACCAGCAAATGTGAACTTGTCTGGTTTTGTGTAGGCCATTTTGCCAACCCTATAAAGTCATTATTATGAGAATGGCACCCATGGAGTGCACTAATTGGGCTGCCTCCTTGGCCTTGTAGTGTAGTAGAGGCATCTTGCGATTACTTCAGTTTGGTGGATGTCCTACTCTAAACAGCTTCTTAAGTTTTTTGAATCATGCCCCTACCCTTCTTCTCCATCCCACCCACATGCTGCCTCACTACGCTACCCTAAAATAAGTGCCTACCTCAAAAATATCATCTCAAAGCCCTGCATTGGAATCCAGTCATCAGCCATTATCAAAGTGAGCTTAATCTTACTGTTCTTTTTTTGCTGCTACAACGAGACATCCAGCTACAGGCAGCAGTATTGTTTAATTAATTTTGAAATGGTAATTCTTGAAATAATACCCAAGTTTGAACATGGCAGGCTTTCGCAGAGTGGATCAAAAATACGTAGTGTATGCATCTATATGTGTACTCGTACATACGTACGTACGTACGTATGTATGTATGTATGTATGTATGTATGTATGTATGTATGTATGTATGTACAAACACATACTTACCTAACAGATAACATTTAATGTACATATATCACTTGTCAAAGCCCTATAATGGAAGCAAAATATGTAACACAATAACCATGACAACATTATACACATACAGTATGTAATGTTGGTTACCCAAAATCTATACACAATTAACATGTACAAAAACTCAAACTTACATATATACTTATGGGATAATTTATTAAGTTATTAAGGCCACAACAACTCTGTCCTGAAAACCTATACAAACACTGGATATAAAGCTACGTAGTTATCAAGTCACATGATGAATGGCTTAAGGGGCACACACATGCAATACACATAACACATACATAGCTACTACGTACATACAAAAAGATATACAAACTTACACACAAACACAGACATGACACTCACTACTCAGTGAAATTCTTTTAGACTAGCCCCACCTGACGCTGCTTCCAGTTTTCTCTGTCCTTAGCCATCTCAACCATTTTCCTTCTGCTTGCTCCCTGTCCCTCCATCTCATCAGTTGCATGCTTAAAGAATACAATAAATAATTTTTGACTAGATACGTATTAGCTAATGCTCAATTCATAAAGATCATCTATGTACGTGCGTACATATGTTACAGTAGAGTATTGATTTTTCAAACTAACAGGAAGAAGGTTGTTCAAGTATAACCGAACACTACATATAATACATACATTAAAGTATGCATATATTTAACTGAAACCTTCAAAGTACAACTGAAATTCAATGTGATACAACAATTCTAGACACTCTAATAAAACACACACCTACAGCATACTTTGATTAAATACTCTAATAAAAAGATTGTATGGTTCGTTTGGATAATTGACATATCCACTGTATGTAATAACATGCATAATGAAGAGATCATGTGAGTTACATTATATAATTTCCTCCAATAGGGGATACCTCCCTTTGCAGAAGCCTTACAAAGTGGTAACTATCATATCAAGTGGACAACTTGTACTGACTTACCTACTCCAATGTATAGTGCCTATGTTGCTGTGTCCAATGGAACAATCTATTGCACTGGTGTTACACGTAATGATGACAATTTCAATGATGTGTACTGTTTCAATACAATATCCAACCAATGGAGACAGTTGCCAAGACCAGGACATCGTCTGGGTGTCATATACATGGTAGATGACAAACTGACTATTTTTGGTGGAGCTGATTCAACCACGTTCAATTATCATAACAAGGTCACCACCTACAACAGCAAAACAAACAGCTGGTATAGTTGCTATCCCGATATGTTACAGAATAGAGACAGACCAGGAGTAATAACTTCTGATGATCATGTAATTGTTATGGGAGGGAAGAGTAGTAAAGACACTGCCCTTGATAGTATTGAGGTGATGAATTACAAACATCAACTACAATGGAAAGAAGTTTCTGTTCATTTACCAGTTCCAATGTGGGCCATTAAGCCTACTATCTCTGGAGATTACATTACTATAGTGGGATATGAACAGGGTGGAACTCGTTATCACATACATTATCAGATACCTGTAGAAGAGATAATATCATCATTGGACCAGCCACTTTCCACTGATGCAGTAACTAGACAATGGAAGGAGCTGTCATCTGCTACACACTGTAACACTGCTACTGTTCCCTACTCCAACCCTCCTGTGATCATTGGTGGTAGTATTAAAGGTGTTCCTACATCTGATGTCTCTTTGTATGACCAATCCAATAATTCTTGGAGGAAGGTTGCTTCCCTGACAAGTGCCAGAAGTAATGTTGCAGTATCTCTACTAAATGATCACACTGTAATTGCTTTTGGAGGGTGCAGTAGAGGAGGAAGTGTTAAAGCAGCCAAGGCATCTTCCCTCACTACAGTAGAGATTGGTAACATTGTACCCAACCAGTAGTAACTATATACTGAACTATAGCTAGCTACTATTGTAGGTATTTAGATGATGAAAGTATTTACACTTGTTATCATAGAAGAGAGATTTATGATATTTGGGATATATTACTGTATGTTAACATTGTAGTTATCTACTGTACCCTATAGTGTACTAATATTTATTTGTTTGTTGATATGCTGTAATCATTTATTGTGTATTTTTTATTTACAATATATATATATATAATTATTATACTAGCTAGCTACATACCAAGGATATTACCATAATTATTGCATGATCACTTATGTGACGGCATACGTAGATAAACGTCTCCTTGATATGGACAAAGGATTGTACAGAAGGCAAAGCCTCTTCAATGGTATGCATACTCCCCTAACCCTATTCAGAAAATGGGACAAATGCTACAACATACAACAGAAATAACACAATGTTACTTGTGGGATCAGTCCTCTCTATTAGAGTAACACTCAAAGCCTCGCTGCTTCTAGAATATTGACTCTTCTATTAGAGTACATAGCTAGAGCTTTCTGTGACATATGCAAAGGCCACAAATTTTACAAACTGCATATTATGCTTGTAAGCACTACTCCAAAATCAAGCCTATCATGCTCAAAATTATGAGCAATCTCACAAGCACTTCCAAAATGTCATTGCCAGTGTGCAAAGGTGCTTAAAAGTTTACCTGTTATGCTCAATGCTTCACCATCCTTCTAGCACAATTCAGTTGTTTGTACGTAGATAGCCGGCTATTGTAAAATTAATTATAACTTATGCACCTATCAATGTCAAGCCCCACTCCCCCCTCCCACGCATAGGTCAGGATTTGTGCGTCTTCTGTCAGAAATATACTCCCCATTAGTGGGGAGTTTGTAATTGTAAATAGCATAATATATACAAATCTCCACATTGCCCCAGGGTATTATTATTATTACTAGGTGAAATGCACGGCATTGAGGGGCGAGCCTGGTGCTTTGATAGATGCATGTATACACTTAGCTACCTTTGATGACCTTCACATGCAATTTGACATTGTAATAATTATAAGCACAGGCAACAAAACATGTACAGTTCAGTCTCAGTGTAGCTATCTACATGATAGTCTTAAAAATTTGTACCGGTATGTATTTCATGAAAACTAGCCGGATATTAATTACAGTAAAGTAAAGTAATTACAGCGGATTGAAATAACATATGTAATAATATCAAAAGGTATCACAAGCATGCATAATAAGCAAGTCACGGGTGGTATCAACTATTATAAAGAAAAGTAAATAGTGAGGCCCCGTAGCTAGCTTTTGACAAAGTGTAAATGAAGATCTTATATCTTTTATAAACAACATCTAATAGTCATCTATCTTTTATATTGTAGAAAATTATGTAACTGACTATAGGGCGGCAAGGCAGCTGATATTATACTTCAATGTATCTATCTAGCCATTCAGTGCTATATGCAATCTTAACATCAAATGATCAGAGAAACGCTAGGCTTTGATTAGAAAGTTGTATTCACACATTGTGGTTAATAAATTATGGTTAGCACTTGAATGGTATATACATGCCTATGCATATGGTTAGCATTTAATGGTTCGCGTGCTATGGCTATAGCACTCCACGTGTTTTATGTAATGCTTGTAATGTTTGATGTAATGTTGGTTTGCACTTAAACGGCTTTCAGCCATATAAAGTGATTTTGATGTATCAAGCAAGCACTCAAGCAAGCAAGAAGACAGATTTCACTGTTGATCCCATATGGTGGGGCTTGCTAAGACTCGCCCCAATTATTATTGTTAATTGGTCAAAAGAAAGACAAATTAAAGTCTTATAAAAACCAATCTCTAGCTGATTAGTTACGTATATATAAGTAAAACGGCGGTTATATAAAACTTATCAAGTTTAGTTTTGAAAATAAGTACATTGGGGCTGAGACAATATCATGGGGTAGACTGTTCCAATCATTTATAATTCTTTGAGTAAAACTAAATTTTCTAGAATTAGTGTTGGAGTGATTCTTGTAGATTTTCATCCCATTACTTCTAGTACGGTTAAGGTTGATTGTAAAAAACTCATCACTATTTAGTAGCACTAGGCCATGTAATATTTTGTAAGTCATTATAAGGTCCATACGGGTGCGACGATACAATAGACTGGGTAGATTTAAATGTTGAATTCTTTCAAGATATGATAGATGTTGCAAGGAAGGTATCAATTTAGTAACTCGTTTTTGGATCTTCTCTAAGTCACAAATATTTCCCATGAGATGGGGATTCCATATGGTAGAGGCATAATTTAGAATGGGACGAACTAGTGTGGTGTAAAGTAATCGTATTGTGTGAGCGTCCCTGGAGCTGAAGGTGTGCTTAATGGTCCCTAGAACATTATTAGCCTTGTGTATTATGTGGGTAATATGGGACTTAAATTGAAGGTTATTGTCAAAGATAACACCCAGGTCTTTTTCATTGTCTACAGCAGTAACCTGATGTAAAGCATCCTCAGAATAAAAGTAAAATTGGCTAGACAAGGTGGTACAGCCAAAGCTAATATATTTGCATTTAGAAAAATTCAAGTATGACATCCAAATATTGCACCACTCAGAGAGGGAGTTTATGTCTTGCTGTAAAATACCAACATCATTAGAAGAAGTGATGGGACGATAGATTTTGGTGTCATCAGCAAAAATGCCCATAAAACTTTGTATACTGTCAGGTAAGTCATTAACATATAGAATATAGAGTAAGGGTCCGAGGACACTCCCTTGAGGAACACCACTGACCACATTACTCCACTCTGAGTAGGTCCTTCAAACAACAACCTGTTGTTTTCTGTTAGACAAGAAGTCACTAATCTATTGAGTGCATCTAGAGAGGGGCATTGTAAAAAATAATTGCCCCTGGGGTGTGTCCTTTGAACAAAATCGTACAAATCCCCCCACCCGTACCCGGGAGGGGGGGTGGGGTTTAACATTGATAGGTGCATTATTAATCTACCGGTAGTACACGTGCATACATAGCTACTGACATGTGCATGACCAATAAAATCATGAATATAAATCCATCACTTGATAGTCTATATAATAATTATTACTTTTAGTCCATATGTCGACCATTATGAGAGAATCCTTCGCCTAGGTCTGTCTTCTTGGATAGACAGGTGGAATCACTCGTTGCTAGCAACACTGCACGGATTTGTTAGAATACATCAATTTTGGGATGTGGCCGGTTTCTATGGTAGTTGTTTCTAGGTCCTAAGGACGAGTGGACATGTAACTTAGGATCAGTGAAGGATTTCAGAATAAATCAGACTTGTAAAGCGTATGGCTGAACAATGAAATGTGATTCTTCCAGTCAGCCTAGTCATAGGCCTAGTTCACACCTCTGATTTCGTAAAGCCGGTTAATGGTCTATTCTAGTAAGTATCTATGTTACACAAAGTTCAAATTTTAAGGTGATGTTAATTCTAACTACGTAGCTAACCTTGCAATTTGTCTTCCAAAAATTTAGAAGTATGTATATTTTTCAGCTAATAATATACATATAAGTTAGCAATATGTTTACAATTACGTACAACTGATGATTACACTTTAATGGTTTGAAGAATTCATTTTCAGTAGAAAATGCAATTTGGTATGTACCCATAGCCATAGCTATGCTGTACAATGACATCATCATTATATGTATACCACAATAGTAGCTAGCTATAAAAGATGATGAAGGCACAACTGATTTTAGTGAAGGTTGCTATATATACACTATTGGTGCTTAGACTATATGTAGCTGAAATGAATATTCACATTTGATTGGCTATTAACAGGGATCTATTTCTCATAGATCCCTTGTTTTGCTCTATAGATCCCTGCCTCTCAAGCAATATAAAATCAGTATTACCAAGTGATATTGCTACTAATTATTGTTACATTTTCTCGTTGTTTGGTTGTAACAAGTAGCCTCAAAGGTACATTAACTCAACTATAGTCTAAAAATATTAGACTTCAAAACCTACGGGACTACAGGATTTATAACCCTCAGGCTCTTATAGCGCCCGAGCGAATTCTGTAGACCCCTGGGTTTTGAAGTCTAACTATTATTTAGTCGGTGTGAGAGAGAACATTAAGTTGGATAACTCTCAAAAGCTATAGCTACTTACGTACATAGCTATATATGTAGCTATCCTTCAGTTTGCAATCAGAAACTGCTCATATATACACATGAGTACATGGTAAAAGTGTTTGGGTATATCTAAAATTGGGTAGTTTCAATTGCAGTGATGCATGGCCCACGTTACTATTAATAGCTACGTCCTTTCTACATATGTATTTTTGAGTTTAAGATGTCAGTAATTTGTAGGTTATTGAAGACAGATATATCTATAGCTGTGATAACTAAAATGTGCCTGGCTTTGTGAAAACCCTCCACCTATAGCTACACAGTACACACATTCAATTTTCTGATTTTACAACTTTTGGAACTCATAGATACGTAGCAGCATTTTCAACTTAAATTAGTCTTTGTGGATTATCAGAGAGTTGCTACTAGAGAGTTTATGTTTTATAGTGTAGTATAAGTTATAAGTTAAATTTGCCCTATTATTCCAGCATTAATCCTAATAGTAAAATGCGAAACAAAAACACCTTGGGTGTAAAAAAAGTGCAAGGCCAATCAGAAGCAGCATTGCAAATAGGTATGTGCAACCAAAAACTTTGATATCAGTTGAGGCCAAGAAGTTACTTATCAAAAATCTTTTTAACTACTTGAATGACATACAATAGTTTATAGCATATTTTCACAACTGTGATTGGCTTTGTTACTTGGCCACCTTTTTCACACATCATTATTAATAAAGGTGGCCAAGTGACAAAGCCAATCATAGTTGTGAAAATATGCTATAAACTATTGTATGTCATTTAAGTAGTCAAAAGATTTTTGATAAGTAACTTCTTGGCCTCAACTGATATCAAAGTTTTTGGTCACACATACCTATTTGCAATGCTGCTTCTGATTGGCCTCGCACTTTTTTTACACCCAAGGTGTTTTTGTTTCGCATATCACTACTTTTTTGAAAAAAACTTCCAGGGTTCCCACAAGCCCCCAAAAAAAGTGTGCAATGAAAATAAAAGAAAGAAAGAAAGAAGAAAAATGACTGCCACGTAAAATTTTTTGTGGTTACAGGAAGGCATTTATAAGGCTGTATCAGAAGAATAGCTGAATGGATGTCTATCAACTTCGGGATATTGATTCTTCAAGCAATGAAGGTACTAATTGTCTAGTAAATGGGCGAATTGGGCGGGAAAGGATGATTCATCATGCGTAGTCACACAACGGGCGCCATAAAACTCGCAATGGCTGGTACTTAGGAATGGTGGCACCTATATTTCCTCCATTCTCGGTTTGTTGATTCTATATAGTAAGAATGTTGTGGGTCGGTAATAACTAAGCGATAGCTTTAATGGCGGCTTAGCTAGAGTGTTTGTGAGTTTGAGGGCGGTGCTATACGTGTAAATAACTCACTCAGTTGTCGCGTTGCTGCGCTTCTTCTTGGCCTCGCGACTCACTATCATGAGTCTTGATTATTCTGGCACAATATGCTCAGGACTAGTCTACTTACAATGTGCTTGAATTATCCTGAGAAGTAGCTACGTATAGCTACATTGATGTTTGGCTTAGATCACTCTACAAGTTATATAGCTAGCTACGTAGCTAACTAAAATAATGCATGCATTGCTATATGATCGATTATATTATATTAGTGCAATAAAACATCATCAAAGTGCAGATCAACTCAATAATGATATATTTTGGATAATAGCACTTTGCTATGTTGTAATTGTTAAATGACCTGATTGTTAAAAGTCACATATCCAATTTTACACATTCATAAAATCTGGTAGGGAAAGTGTTAAAGGTAATTACCGTATAGAGGGAAACATTGGTGGGGGCAAGCTTTGGCGAATTCATTACAAAAACATATTTGGCGAAATAAACTTTGGCGAATTTATCCATTCTCCGAGCAAAAGATTTTAGCTACCACGTAAGAAAATTTAGTTACGTTTTTAAAAAATATGACAGCTCAGTGCTAACGAGTTGCACAAAGCTGGGACTAGCTCCATATAGCTAGCATGCAAGATTTTTGCTAGGCTGTGCATGCATGCATGCATGCAGGTTTAACCCAGTGCATGGCAGTGAAAGAAACTCCAGCCAGAGTTTTTCATATAGGATTAATGCGATCGCTTAAAATGCAAGACACAGCCTTGCACAAAGAGGGCATGTCCCTCGAGATTTTTGCTATGTAGCTGTGTTTAATATACATAATTATAGTGATGTCATGCACTACCAGATGAAAGAAGAAGAATTTTGGCTATATCTTTCATTATATGTTTTTATTTCACGCAATGAGCCTTGCACAAAAAGAGGGTTTGGCATCGAATGATTTTCTTGCTATACATACGTAATGTGTCTAGTGAGGTGGTTGGTGAAATTCATGCAGTTGAGCATGCACACTTAAGCTTCATGCTTTTTAAAGTCAAAATTTGCTTAACAAATTTTATGCAAGCATAAATGTTGGCTGGGGAAACTTTGGCGAATTTATGGTCATTCGCCAAATTCGCCAACGTTTTCCCCCGCCAATGTTTCCCTCTATACGGTATTAGTAGCTAGACCAACTTTTATTTATGCATGGTTACATAACATTAACATGAACAATGAACTAATAAGCTGTATAACTGAAATTTTAGAACTACTAGCTAGCTATTGTATTTCCACTAGCCCTTTATCCATGCATGCAATGGATTATTCCCGGTATTGCTAAATGAATATCTAGTGTAAAATTAGTAATTTTATTAATATAGATGCTACGTATATTACTACTAAATGCATTACACGTAGTTCCACCTAATTCCAGGTATGTGTTGGCATGAATAATTATTGTGTTTATTTTGCTGTAGCTATGTATTATGATATTTTAATGTATGTATGATAAATATATTAACGTCTCCTAATTCCGGTACGTAGCTATGTACATATACATTATATGTGTGTGTGTGCGTGTGCGTGTGCGTGTGTGTGTGTGTGTGTGTGTGTGTGTGTGTGTGTGTGTGTGTGTGTGTGTATACATATTGTAGAAATTTGCATACAAGTTGACAAAATTAGTACATTAAAATTGGTGCAACATGACAATTTTAGCATTTTAGCTATAGCTACAGCAATTTGTGTAAAGCTATGGAGAATGTGCAAACACAGAGGGTTATCACAGAACCAATACTAGTCACATAATATTATTATTATAACTAGCTATATATACATAAAAAGTTATAGTTCAATTGGCATGAGCTTCATTGAATTTTATTACAGTATGAATAAGCTACTATCTAACTAGCTAGCACACAAGTTCTCAAAAACCTGTCCTGCATAATTATTTTATATATAAGTCAAATTTTTTCAATTCTTACAGTATCGTGAAGAAACTAAATTATAATTTCTACTACCTGAATTTCTCTTAATAGAGCACCCAAGGCAGTAGCTGTAGCTATACATACATAGCTAGTTCCCATGCAAAACAATTACAGTAATTTATAGCTACAGTCAAGTTATTAGCTACAATGACATTAGTTTAACACTATAGCTACGTATACTTATATAACATGCATGGTCTTACAATTTGTTGGGAAAGACATGCATAATAAAGCTATTACAATGACAATTAACTTTGCAAAATTGGAGGTGTGAACTAGGCTGGTTTTGCTCGGACACTTGGACAGTCACATATGATAATCCTATTACACATCTAGTATTTTATCCCCTACCAGGTGACAGCCATCCATGTATTTTATAATACCAATGCATACAGCTATAGATACCCAGAATATGCACACATTAATTATTAGCTAAATGTGGATAACTCAATTCATGCTTAATGCATGCAACTACACAAACACACACACACAAACACACACACACACAACACAAACACACACACAAATGCACACACACACATACACACACACACACACACACAGAGCTACGTACATACGTACATGCATGGAACGGCTCAAAACAGTTAGAGAGTAATGAGGCACTAAAGTTATAAAATGGGTCAAGATTTGTAGCTCCACATGAATACGATCATGAACATGGAGAGTTGTTGGAGAACCAGTCACAACAAACAGTCACATATATACGTACGTACGTAGCTGCAGTGAAACCTCATTAATGTGGCCACCCAAGACTCCGCCAAGAGACTGAAATAACTGGCTTGGATACAAGGTTGTGTACCAATTGTAAGTTGTAGCAATTTTTTGAAATACCAACATTAAAGGGTGTTGGTGAACTCTATTATTTAGGCATATACGTACAAGTTGTAACTTTCAAAGCTACGTATATTATAGAATGCAAAAGAATTGAGAGTTATGCTAAGTATGTAGCTAGAATATTAATAATGGAGGCAGTCGACTATAGTTTGCTCAAAAATATGCACTGGTGGCCATAGAATTAAGCAATTGACTTATCATTAGGAAATTAAGGAGTTTATTGTACTTTTTGACTTTGCAGGGTTGCATAACTTAAATTAAATAAATTTGTCCAGTTATCAAGTTCTAGCATTATGATAATTAATTCTCAGTTCTAAATCGTTCAGCATCCTATGCAATATTCACTGAAATATGTGACCAGGTCTGCGAAAATCAATCATCTAGTCGCACAAAAATCGCCTAGTTTTTTCAAATATATCTTTCCATAACTTATGCTCTATTTATACTAACAAGCTAAATGTTTTACCACAAATGCAGAATTTAATGGGGGATTTTTAAAGCTTACAGAATAAAAATACTCCTCATAGAACTGAAGATATTCATGAATATCTAACTAGGTGTAATTTGCGCTCACATGGTTGATTTTTGCAGGCCCGGTCACATATGCTTTTAAGCAGTTTTAGTCTTATAGATCTTCACATTTTTAAATAAAAGTGTAATGTATAAAGCCTGGTCACCTGCAGCTGCTCAGTCTTTAAAGGATGCCTGGATCAGAATTAAGCATATGCAACTTTGTGTGGCCTTACGTGGGTGTACAAAAGTGTAGCTATATAGCTACTCCTATTGCTAACCTCTCCTCCCTACCACAAAGTAGCTATGTATACATACGTACTCTAAACATATTGATGTCACATATCGCCACATACGTACATTAATTTTTCCCTCTATAAAATTGTGAATAACCAAACTAAAATATATATTGATTTTATATAGCAATTGTTGATAATATGATACATACATATAATAGCTATAACTGTAGCTACATGTGGTATTCTAATTTAGTGTTCCTTTGCAATTTGGTGCTCCGCAGAAACAAGGGATTTTATCCTCCTCAATGGGAAACTTGTAGTCGTAAGTGATCTCTTCGGTGGCCTTCAGAGGCGTTAGCCAGATCCGGGCGAATTTTTTTTTTGGGCCAACTTTAACTTAGAAATTTTTTATTTGGATTAATTTCCTTTAGATAATTGAAAACATAACTATGGAGCAGTGTGGTGTATACGTTTCTACCATAAAGTTTAATGGACTGCTCGTTCAGTTTTTTGTCTTCCAGTCACTTGACGCGAGGTTTTACGTGATAGTGATCAAATCGGACCTTAGGCTTAGATATTCAAAACGTTCATGCCCCACGTGAGTTTCTTCAGAGCCCGTATATATTATCTCTGGTTTCTTTGTGCCAGGAGCTGACGCTGTATTCGATGAATGAGTCGCTCGATGTGAGTTTATACTTTTTGTGGGTTTATTTTGCCATTGGCTAACCATTGTAGTAACATTTTTCACTATTGGTTTTTGTATGTTTGTGTAGAACTACATTGTGTACTGAAGGCTCACCAACAGTAACACTAATAATTATTTGATTTAATATAAACGCTTGGATTTTTGCAGGTGCCGTCAAACCCCTATTTACAAGAAAACCATGTCGAACATCAGGGTTTTACAAATGGGAACACGTAGCTACAACATTTGACTGTCATTGCATGCTGGTGTATTGTTACAAGAACAGGATGGGTGGTAGACGACACTTAAGGATGGATTAGCATGATACTGTATAATACCGTATTGCAGGAAAATTTGTTGGGGAAAACTTTGTCAAATTGTCTGTGGTTCGCCAAACTAACTTTTACTTATAATTATTGCCTATTGGCTGAATCATCCATTCGCCAAACATTTCCCCGCCAAACTTTCTGGCTATACGGTATGAGAAATACAAAATTTATGCAGAAGAGTTGACGATGGATCCATTACTGATGGTAGCTACCTACATGGATTGATAACACACAGTATTATGAAAACACATGCAGTTCACTATCTATGATTCTGCATGCATCACACTAGTCCATGTGCCCTTTAATTCTTGTATCTTGGGAATTGGGTTCTCGAATTCCATAGTGACACTTTCAATTCGGCTGCATAAGATTGAAGAATATTATACCGGCTTGACAGCACCTCAGTGCAAAAACCAAGTATTATTATTACACTAGTTGCTGGTGGATCGCCTATAAAATCATGTTACTGCAGTGGTTAGCCAATGGCTCCACAAAAGGTAAAATCCCTACGCACGAAGAATAATGCAATAACAGACTCACGTCGTGGGGCATGAACGTTGGAATATCTGTTCAGTGAAAAGTCTGCCGTGCTCGCTATCATGTAAAACACACTGGTAGGAAGCGACTAGAAGACAATGTGAACATCACGTGGGGAAACACTGCTCCATAATAATCACTTGTTTTCAATTATCCAAAGGAAATTAATCCAAGTAAAAAATTTCTAAGTTAAAGTTGGCCCAAAAAAAATTCGCCAGATCCGGGCAAAGCTAGTGACATTCACGAATGAAATTTTTAGAAGCGCGAAACCAGCATAGAGACACTGGCATTCCATTACGAATGTATAGGCGCGCGCCGCTGTTTCACATCCATAGGGCGTATATAATCTATGCTGAAGATAATGAGGTTTGTTAAGCTTTGCCCGGATCTGGCGAATTTTTTTGGGCCAACTTTAACTTAGAAATTTTTTACTTGGATTAATTTCCTTTGGATAATTGAAAACAAGTGATTATTATGGAGCAGTGTTTCCCCACGTGATGTTCACATTGTCTTCTAGTCGCTTCCTACCAGTGTGTTTTACATGATAGCGAGCACGGCAGACTTTTCACTAAACAGATATTCCAACGTTCATGCCCCACGACGTGAGTCTGTTATCAAACTAACTACCGTTACTGAGTCAGTAACGGTAGTTAGTTTGCTTCCATAAGTTTCAAGAGTGCATTTGTTAGTAGTTTTTAGGAATTGTTCGGTACTAAATCTTGGTAGGTCGGGCAAGGTTATTTCATCATCAGTTATATTGTCTTCTAGAGGTTTTTACACAAAGGTGAGAAACTCGAATGTAATATGATGTTGCTTCATGGTTATTTCGAAGAATACTTGATGAAATTATTGACTGGACGGGGCTGTGTTCCAGTTTTTAACAGTGCAGTGAAGTTTTTCGGCTCTTTCAAAGTTTTCTTCAGTGTTTTTTGTAACACATGTTCTCAGAAATCACTGGCTACATTCTTTTGAAAAGTACCAAGAAATATTATAGTCATTGTGACCTGCTAATTATAAAATACATTGACTGTACTATTAGAGTATATCGATTTCTTAGTATAATTTCTAGCTGGACACAGACAGCTTTCTAGCTTTGTTGCATGATAAAAATCACACATTAGGCCTTTCAGGGATGGTTTTTGCTATGGACAGAGGGCAGTTATAAATTGGGGGCGCGAAACCAGGATATGACTAGTGGCGCTTATAAGTTTCATATCCATAGGGCGTATATAATCTATGTCTTCAGCTATTCTCGATGGCTTGATCCAATGTTAGCGCAGGCGTTACATAACTTCCTGCGCTAAATGCATCCGGATCAATCATGTGATACAAATATTTAAATACTGTGATCTCGTGATTCATCAAATCTGGCGGATTACAGAAAAGAAGCGAGACGGAATGGCCTCAAGACTAGAAGCAACAGTTTTTCAGAGATATATATTGTTTCATCAAGTGGATTCTTGTGATTAAGAGCTTTTGGATACCTGGGCTTTCTTTACGTGATCCGTGTGAGAGCAGAGTCTCATCCGTGTATGCTCAGATTCTAGTTCTGGCAATCTGGTATGTAATAGGTGTAATAGTTCTCTGTTGTGTTGTAATTTACACTAGTGAAATGATGCACGATTATCAAGGTGTTGGATCACGTGCTGGAATTTTTGTGCACTTAGAAGAAATCGCTATATATGATGTTTCATAGTCTGAAGTCAGTATGATTGAGTAGTTGTTAGGTTTAGGAGTATAGATCAATTGTTAGGTGTAGTGTAGGCCTATTGATAGTTAATAGGTAGGTGTGATTTAGTCTCGTGCATCCAATGAAGGTACACGTAGCTCTCGTGCACACATCGTAGTGTATAGTTAGTAGCAATGCATTTTTCAAATACTATATTGATGTTCATATGAAGATGGACGTGTGTATGTGTACTGCCTGAGGACTCCGCGATGAATGCATGCAACATGGGTTTCTTTATATAAACAAGAGTTGAGTATCATTGCCCTGGCATCAAAATTTTCTGGCTACGCCCCTGGTGGCCTTGATGTCTTGCTTTGCATAGATGGCAACCTTTCTCTGGGACCCAACGTTGATCACCTTTGCATAACAGTTGGGCTATAAAATATAAATGGGTGTTAATACGAATAAAATCGGTAATTTCTCAACAGAATATCAATACATCAGGTGTTCCTATTTGAGAAATTACCAAATTTGAAGTCAAAAATCTTCAATAGCAGATACTGTAGGACCAGATATATGTATGTAGGATTTTAGTGATTTTTAGCCATAAATTTTTACCAGGCAGCTACTTATTTTAACCTTTCATAAACTTTAAGTTAATGTATTCTAGGAATAACCATATTGAATACAAAGGTTAAGTTTTTTGGCCTAGGAGTGCTCTGATTTTAGTATAAAACATTATTAATTAACTCATGAAAATTTTCCAGTTAAGGTGTTTAAATCTGATATTACAATATATATACGTTCCCCTGGTAAATTAATGGTATACTTATACTTTAAGGGACCTCCATTAACACTTACATCACAACAGTGATTGATGAATCTTGCCAGGTTTCCTTTCTTTGTAGCATCTATCACATAGTCTTGGTCCACCCGGAACATATAACTACTGCCAATTCCAGCTGCCTGATATCTCTTCTCTCTGGAGTGGGTGTGGCTGAAATATTTGTATACATTTTTATTAGTAGGGCATACCTTTCATCGGCCACCGAGGAGCGTATAACCTCGCCTACATACTCGATCACCATTTCATCAGCCATGATGTTTTCCATCGCAAACAAACCCCAGCCCTGGATCTGTGATTTTGAAAACTTCAATTGTTTCTTGCGTGCCTGCAAAAATTATTATTCACTAGGTAACAAACATTTTATGTATACAACATGTATACAAAATAATATATAGCAAAAGATTAACCGATCTGTTTGGAAATGTGATATAATTATAAAGTGGCAATATACCTTGAGTTGACTCGACTTGTGGATGTCAGTGGAGGCATCACCAGTGCTGTAAACTGATGCTAGCTGGCGATGTGCAGCTCTGTTTGACCGACTACGACTCAGCGACTCCTAAAATACCAGTATCACTCAAAATAACAATTTTACAAGGGTACACATGCTGTTTACTTTTTTCTTGGATGCCTCGTTCCATTGGGTGGGAGTGGCAAAGGAAGATAAGCTGTCTCAGAGATAGGCTTTCTTGTCCATGGGGTCAATCTTGTAGTAGCCCTCACTACGAGCTGACCCAGTCACGTGCTGCTGTGTTAAGCTTGGTACAGGGATGGGGTCTGGTGGCATTAAGAGTCAGTTAAGGAAACATGTCTCTGTTATATGTAATCTGGATGCTAGTTCTTATAAAACAAGTTCAGTTGCATGCAGAGCCTCAGACAGAAGTCTCAATTCTTGTTCTGACATCTTACAAATGATCAGACATTTGTATGAATACATACTGTAGTGATATACATTTTGCCTGGACATTTTATCAGTGGGGAAAACCCTGTCAGTGATGGATTAACTAACAAGGTATCCTTTTAAACTTACAAACTTTTCATACACAAAACACAATAGCTAATTATTATCATATCAAAAAGGATATCTGAAGGGTAATAAGCCCAAGAAACATCACTGACTAACTCATCCTTCTCTTCCTTCAGTCTCTTTAGGGCTAACTTAAACATTTCCACATCTTCCTTGTCTGGGCCATAGCCATAACGAAACTGTTGTAGTATCTTGTCCTCTTCCTCAGCTGACCGTTGAGGAAATATTGTTTTCTTATAACTGCCACTAGCCTGTAGGTAAAAAATATTTTTCTTTAATATGATATGTGATTAAGAATGAAGTACTTTTGCTATATAAAAGTGAGACTATTTTATTAGAGTATATACAGGTATATCTATTAGACTATATCGATCTTTGGCAGATATTTACTTTCTATAGCTTTATATAAAAATTTAATTATGCTGGCATTATGCTTGATGCTTTTACCATCCTAAAATTATGCTGGCACTATCAAATAAAAATAGTCCGCGCGCCGCGACTGTGTTTGCATAATTATGACTAAAACCAACCATAACTACTCGCGATCGTTACTAGCCACTTGATTGCGTGAACATCCACAGTCAACTAAACTGTTTTACCAACTCGAGGCTAATGTACGTATCTGTGTTGTCACAAAAGTTAGACTTTTACTAAATAGCTCGGGTATGCGCGAAGGAGGAGTAAAATGCAAGCAAGTTTTGCAAGTTACAGCCTTGATGCCCAAAAAAGCAACATACACAATTCTTAAGTCTTTACAAACTTACCATCACTGAGCTCCGCCACTTGGAATTGATTTGAGAGATTTTTAAGCTGTCCCATGAGCTGTTATTAATGAAAACGGCGCGCGTCTCCGTTGAGAGATTTTAGTGTTGCGAATATTACGCATGCGCGATTATCAGGATAGCCAAAGCACTTTACTGTACAATGGAAAAAATGGCACATACGCTTGTAGTGTCTTCTACACAAATAAATGGCTCAATTTAGCTGGAATTTGCTCACATCATCAGATTTGTCTACAGGGTTACTCCAGTGTAGTCTGCATGGGTCTAGTTCACGAGACTAACTCCAGTGACCGTATTAAACAACAACGAGAACAGATTAAATAAAATTAATATTTCATACTGTCTACTAATGATGCTGTGACTGACGAGGAAACATTCTAATAGATCATACGAAACGCCTTCAGTGTGGCTTATATGGGCTGGGGTCACAACCACTCTGTATAGTCATAGATACTACACTTACCTCTATGCACTCGCAACTGATCATGAGTTGTTCAGATAATTATACAGAAGAACCTATAGCAGGTTTTATTTGCGAGGCACAATTTTTGTGAATTGTTCATTAATTTTATAGTCTAGCAGTAGCTAAATAAATTTGCAAACTGCGTGACAGCTACATAGAAAAACCTATTATTTGTACTTATCTCCCCGCAAAAATTAGGACCTCGCAAATAAAACCCGCCATAATTTTTATGGTATTTTGCTTTGTAAACATACCTCTTAAATTACTAAGTGAAATCTGTGAAAAGCACGTATCAATTTGGACTATCAATGCTTCCTGTGCATTGTAAGTTGACAAGATTGTCTTACCAGTAAATCAGTAGCACATGTATATATGTTTATAGAAGCTAGGTTAACTCAAATGGTTGTTGTGTACATATTAATGAACAACAAATAGCTATTAGGGGTCATTCACAAAAATTTCAGCATTTATGCAAGCGTACAAAGAGTACTTTTTGCTAACGTCTCCTCTCTACCACAAGCACATGCACTCTGAAAATGTTATGTCACATAATCACCATAGACTTTCTGTATCAACATTTAGTGTACGTACAATTTAGCCCAACTCCCCTTATGTGCTTTGAAGACAAGCGTATAGGCTGAAAATTGTGAACGATCCTACTAAATATAAGTTAGCATTTATTCTTCATAACTTGATCAATGGTTGGTCACATGATATATAACTGTAGTATTCTAATTAAGTGTTCCTCTGCAGTTTGGTGCCCCGCACAAAAAAGGGATCTTCTCCTCCTCAATGGGAAACTTGTAGTCGTAAGTGATCTCTTCGGTGGCCTTGATGTCTCGCTTCGAATAGATGACAATCTTCCTCTGGAACCCAAAGTTGATCACCTTTGTATAACAGTTGGGCTATAAAACAAAAAGTGGGTATCAAATAAGAATAAAATTATATGGTAATTTCTCAACAGAACATATCAGAAACTACGAGTGTTCTGATAAGATACAGCAGAGCTTTAAATAAGGACTGAAAAATGCTCAGACACATATCAGCACAACATAAAATTTGTTCTGACAATAGTAGAATATACATAGCACATATCAGATCAAAGTGGAAATTGTACAGGTGAACACCAAAAGTGATCAGATGTCCGACTGTTATTTTATACGTGCGAAATAGCTTTTGAAGCACAAGGTTATATAATGTGACATTTGCATGGAAATTTTCTTTGTCCCAAAGAAGAGCTTCAATCTACTAGAAGATACTGTCAAAGGGATGATCTTCACAAAAGGTCTGCATTAATCTTCAATTGTGATGAAAGCAGATTTCCATTGGTCCACCGACCTGGAAAAAGAATCACTGGTAAAGGTCAAAAGTATGTACTAACTGTTACATCAGACAGTAAGTCATCTGTTACTGTGTTGGCATGTGTCAAGTTATTAACACAGCCGGATATGCAATTCCACCCCTAGTAACACTGTATATGCTCATGCTAACCTTACTAAGCTACTGTATAAGGGAGAAATATCTGGCACAATGTACGTACTGTATGCTTTGTCACCTGGTAGCTAGTGGTTGGATGGATGGTATAACATTCTATGAATGGTTTGAGCACCATTTTTTGGAGTATGCTCCATCTGGAAGACCCTTATTGCTCCTATTAGGTGGTCACTCTTCACATTATAACCCTGAATTTATTTATTTTGCTGCTCAGAAGGGAGTCATTGTATTTGTATTACCACCAAACACAACACATATTTCTCAACCATTGGACGGAGTGTGTTTTAAAGCCTTAAAGCAGTGTTGGAACAAGCAGTGTAATTCATTCATGTCAGATAACCCAGGTAAAACAGTAACTCTTTACCACCTCTCAGAACTGTCTGCAGCTGCTTGGAAAAAGCATGCATGACTCCACAAAATATTACTTCTAGTTTCCGTGCTATATACAGGGGTGTTTTCAGTCAATCGCCAAGCACTAGAAATCTTACAAATAAAGAAAAAGAGCCCAGCAAAATTGTCAATGGCTGCCATAGCTAAAACTAATGGAATTAATTTTTTCCCACTCTACAGTCCCAAGAGGTCCTTAATCAGTAAAGATGCTGCAGTAGAGTTCACTGATGAAGAAATGAAGCATTTTAAAAGGCGCTTTGATGAAGGATATGATGTACGTACCTGGTGATACCCGCTACATTCAGTGGTTAAAAATTCATCAATCAGAATGTAACACACCACATCGCATAAATCCTTCTAGTATCACAACTACAGGGTATCATGATACAAATTCTATCTCTGTAGATAAAAATCATCCTATATACTAACAATTTACCTGGCAGTGGTAAAGAGTTGACAGTTCAGGGTAACTGTGCAGATTGAAGGCATTTCAACTCAAACCGGTTTGAATTTTAACAAAAAGCAAACTTTATTCTATTTTGAAAGTACCCACTCCATTAGCCCATCATTCTAAAACAAAAGCCAAGGGTGCAAAGGTACTCACAAGCCAGGAATACTTGGAAGACCTAGGAGAAAGATAAGTTAAAAAAAGAAAAGGAAGAACAGAAAGAACAAAAGAGAAGACAAAAGGAAGAGAAAGCTAAACTGAAAACAAGTGGTGCTTCTCAGTGGCAGAAATTGCTAAGTGTTAAAGCCAAAGGTATATCTATAGTAAGCTATGTAATATAGCTACCATATTATAATATTATGGCTATACAGCTAACTATATATTATTTTACATATATTACATATTTATTTTACATATATACGTATATATAGCTACGTATATCCTTAATGACAACTAGTGCATTAATCTCATGCATATAGCTATATCTACGTAGCTACTGGATTTTGTTTGACAGGGGAAATCTGATTATAAGACTCTAAATGGCAAAAGTAAAGAGGTAGCTACAAACAAGGAAGAGGCCGAGGTATATTTCCAAAAGTAGCTAGTTAAAATAAAATTGTAGCTCCATGTATACAACTTTTAGGTCTCTGATGATGAATCAACAACTTGTGCAATATGTAAGAAGAGAGATAGTGAGATAGTTAAATGAAAGATGGATCTTTTGTGACATATGTGAGGTGTGGCTTCACATGGTTTGTGTTGAGCTCATGCAACAGAGCAGCTGCAACACATGTAGCTATAGGAAATTATGATAAACAGTTTAAACCTTCAAGTAACTTTTGATTAGTTTTGCAAGGGTAGCTATATATTATGTGATGGGCTCTGCGAAAACCCTCCATGTTAGCATGCAAATTTTGACCCATTTTTTAGAAATTTATTGCTAATTGCATAACTCTTTAACCGTTCCTTGTAATGTTGACAAATAATTCAGCTACACTTCAATACAAAGCAATTAAAAGTTTATATAACCATCAAGATTTTATGGCTATTTTTGTGAAGCTATGTAAAATACGCTACCATGGAGGGTTTTCGCAGAGCCAGTCACATATATATACGTAGGTAATAGCAATGCATAACTGTAATTATGTACATGCAGGTAGCTATTGCATGCATGGCTATATCTTGTTTGCTACAATAATTAACTCAATATACGTATAGTCTGCTAACTACAGCTATATGATAATGATTGAGTATAGTGCTTGCAATGGCATGCATGAGGAGAGGCCGGGGTATATATAGTGGTAGACGTCATTAGCTAGCTATAGCTATAGATATAGCTATAGCTTTTATATTGTATAATATCCTGACTTGTGAAGCTGGAGGCACTTGTTTATGTTCCTATTGAGTAGCTATTTGTGAATTAAGCTGACGTTCATTGATATTATATGCTGGTAAAGAATTGATAATCGATGCACGATCCGACGCAAATTTTTCAAATTCCCGTATCTCCAAGAAGTAAGGTGACGACCTTCAATATTTGCCATGCAGCAGGGTTTCTTTCAGGGGGGCGGGGGGAGCATTCGCCCCCCCCCCCCCCCTTGGCTTTGGCTTGCCCCCTCTTGAGAATTTTGTTTTGACAGTGAATCAATTTTAAATCTTTAACAGTTACGCTATGCATAATAAATGTTAACAATAGCGCCCATGCATGTTCTCCATGCCATAATCAAGACTCACGATAGTGAGTCGCGAGGCCAAGAAGAAGCAGCATACGCGACCACTGAGTGAGTTATTTACATGTAGCACCGCCCTCAAACTCGCAAACGCTCTAGCTAAGCCGCCATGAAAGCTATCGCTTAGTTATCACAGACCCACAACGTTCTTACTATATAGAATCAATAAACCGAGAATGGAGAAAGTCGGCGCAACCATTCCTAAGTACCAGCCATTGCGAGTTTTATGGCGCCATTCGTGCGCCCACGTACGACGAACCATCCCCTCCCGCCCGATTCGCCCATTACTCGAGAATTAGTACCTTCATTGTTTGAAGAATCAATAACCTGAAGTTCGTCGAAATCGGTTCAGCCAGTCTTCAGATACGGCCTTATAAAATCCTTCCTTTCACAAAATTTTTTTTGACGCGGCAGTCGTTTTTTTTTCTTCTTTCTTTCTTTCATTTTCATCGCACACTTTTTTCGTGGGTTTGCGGGAGCTTGCGTGAATCCTGGAAGTTTTTTTCAAACTCTCTTTTTGTACATTCACTTGTTTGTCTAATAACTCACTCATTTCTTCATGGATTTCAACCAAATTTGTATCAGCACTTCTCTCATGTATGCTCTACCTGTCATACTACTTTCAGCCTGAAATAAACACTTGAATGTATTTGAGAAAGGCCATTACACTGCAGGTTGATAGTTGCCATAACTTGGACCCCCTTGAAATGATTTGCATAAACTTTCAGATACACATTCTATATTGATGTATCACTCTGTAGTGAAAGTTAAAAAAAAATTGTAGGCTTGAGTTTTTCAAAATTAAGTATTCAAAGTTTACTATTGTGTTAGCTATATGTACGATGCCCAATATCTCTGGCCATGTATTATTAGTTGCATTACTAGTTACACTAGTTAACAAGCTAGTATACAAGCAAGCCGGGTTGTGTATATATGTACATCTATATACTCTGCATGTTCCTTGGTGTATAGGTTTGGTCGCTTCTGCATAAGTACAATCATGATAATATATAGTGCATATTATAATCGATATGTCTTGTTCTACTTATAGCTATAGCAGCTGTTGTTTGCACCAAGCTCAGTCAACTATTAGCTAGCTGGATTGGAAGTCAGAAATCTGCTACAAAGCTATACGTAGCTACATAGCTACATGATGTGCATTTTTATAGCTCTGTGAAATATTTTGTAATTTAGTTACATGCATTAATCTGTTCTGTTATTTACACTCTGTATATGTACATAGTTGAAGCATTCCCATGTATGCTTTTGTAAAATAGAAATTGATTGATTAAACAGCCAATCGATTCGATGAAGTTACTAGCATTGAGGCAGTGCACCAAGTAGCTACTAATGCTTAAAGGAGTTATCATAAAGTGTTCCATATATAAAGGGTTACTTAATGTTTCATATATAAAGGGTTACTGTTTGTTCTATGTGGTGTGCCTGCTACTTCATTCACCAAGGTTTCACGATTAGGTATCACGCACGACCCGCCGGCACCTCCCACAATTTCGGGCTCGCGAAAATCTACGCATAGCCTGCCTTATCGCCATCAAGCCTTGCTGCAGAGCAACACTAACAGTAGAACGCTTCCTTTCCTCTTGACATTTGCATGCATGATGCTTGTTGATTTGACTAGTGGCTCTATATTATAGCACGTGACTCTTAATTTCAATTGGATTTGTCGCACGCCCCTGAGGCTACCAAACAGTATAAATAAGATATCCATACACGTGATGTTTATCAGAAACATATCTCTGACTCACGAGCTAATCAACTAAAGTATCGTTATCAAGCTCAAGTATCTTCCATAACCCTGCGGCATCTTCAATCAACGGTATCGTTCATCATCTTCAATCAATCAATCAACGGCATTGTTCACCATCTTCGATCAACGGCATCGTTCATCATCTTCAATCAACGGCATCGTTCATCATCTTCAATCAATCAACGGCATTGTTCACCATCTTCGATCAACGGCATTGTTCATCATCTTCAATCAACGGCATTGTTCATCATCTTCAATCACCGTCATTCATCATCTTGAATCAAAGGTATCACTCGCAACGGAATCATTCTTCAAGAGCCAATACTCTACTTGCACTACTCTACGGAAACAGTTCAAGTGAGCGTACGTAGCTATGATAATCTGATACTGCTTAACTAGCGGTGTTTTTCAACACCTTGGCCTAATATACAGACCCTTACTAATAGGTGACCACTACTCTGGCATATACAGCCAGCCCCTGCTGGTGTGAAGTGTGTGTGGTACCTTACTGGTACTAAACTTGGCATGTTCAATGAGAATGGTTACTTATAAAAACGTCACCTTTTATTGTATTCAAGCCAGCAACCATATTATTGCTTTCAATTAAGTTGTCACCTACACATAAAGCATCTGTTTATTAGGTTACATAGCTACATGCGCCACATCTTTGTTTATGCACCTAGCTATAGTATAGTGACATCTGTATGGCAATTATTGTATGCTTATAATATTATAAAATTGATCAAAAACTTCAAAGAAAACAATGTCTATACTATTGTCAACATTCACACATGGAGGGTGTCAGAGATTTTAACTCTTATGTAAACAATGTAATGTAATGTGGCTTTTATAGAAATGCAGTTTGCTTGTTTGTGCTATGGCTATATATGTGCATTCTTTATTCCATGGACCTCAATTCTAGTATTTGTGCTGTGGTTGTGCCTACACTTTACTTCAAACCTTACCATTTGTAGCACAATGATTGATATTATCCAGTGGCGTGCTTCCATAGGAGGATTTAATATTTCAGTACAGTCAGTGAGGAATACTTGTATAGATAATAACATAAGGTGTGATAGTCTTGAATTTATAGAGTATGAAGTACCTTCCACTTGTCATTATTTTCCGATTGTATGGTTTTTGTCAGTATATTATGTCCTGAATATCTTTTTTCAAATATGCCTTATACTTAGTGGGGACATTGAGACAAATCCAGGCCCAATTAGTTATAAAACTTGTCCATCTTGTGATGCACAAATCCCTATTAGGAAAAAGATTTGCTTGTGTGGTTATGCCTTCAGCCAAAAATATCAAAATTTAAAAACAATAAATCAATTTCCTACCTGTGCTTCACCTTCCATAAGTCACACTGGTACCTTAGATCCTGATAAGTCAATTAAACTTGATGATACAGGATTGTTGAATGTTAGTTGTAGAACACTGAGTAAAAAAACTTTAGAGGGTGAAAATGAAAGGGTAAGTAATGAGGTTGTATGGGAAACTGAAAGGGTTGATATTGCAATTGAAGGGGAAAATGAAAGGGTTGATAATGAGACTGAAGGGGAAAGCGAAAGGGTTGATAATGAGAGCATGAAATTAAGTTTCAATGTAGGTAAGGGCTCCCTCAGTCAGCCATCCGAAGGGTCTATAAAATGGGGTAAGAGAAGTGAAGCGGTGAATGCCAAACGGCGACTGCAATATAAATTGAATCCTATAAGCAAACGACTCATCAATCAAAGGTACTATCAGTCACAGCCAGAAATACAAAGTCAGAAGGTACTGCATGCATATTACGCTAATCCATCACATGCGAAGAGACGAATGCAAAATACTTACCATGCAAATCCTTCACCTATAAAAGAAAAGGCTAGGCAAAGGGCGAGTGAAGCCTATAGCACTAATCCTTCACCCATAAAAGAAAAGGCTAGGCAAAGGGCGAGGGAAGCATATACTACTAATCCTTCACCCATAAAAGAACAGGCTAGGCAAAGGGAGAGGGAAGTATATACTACTAACCCTTCACCCATAAAAGAAAAGGCTAGGCAAAGGGCGAGGGAAGCCTATACTACTAATCCTTCACCCATAAAATTAAAGGCTAGGCAAAGGGCGAGGGAAGCCTATACTACTAATCCTTCACCCATAAAAGAAAAGGCTAGGCAAAGGGCGAGGGAAGCCTATACCACTAATCCCTCGCCTATGAAAAAAAGGGCAAGACAAGCCTATAACACTAATCCATCACCAAAAAGACGAAGGGCACGGGATGCTTATAAAAGTAACCCATTGCCTATAAAACGTAGAGCACTGGACTCTTATAAAACTAATCCATCTCCTGTGAAACGCCGAGCATGGGAGGCTTATTACAAGAATCACGAAATCAATAAAATTAAGAGGAGGCAGTTGTATACAAATAATCGTGTGTTAGATAGACATCGTATTAGTAAGTTAGTTGCATGTTCTGTTCTGAATAAATACTCTAAAATTTGTGTTGATGTGCCTGCAACTACAGCAGGCTGTATTTATAGGTTAACTAAACAAATAAAGGGAAAATCGTATGTAGATAAACATACCACTGCGCAGTATTTAATAAACACGTGCAAGCACTATAGACATTCCCACGAGGCTATTTTTATCAAACAATTTCATCATCTTCGTACTGCTATACTAGCTGTGTTAGCAAAAGCTACTGAAGCAACCACAGATGATGAGGTAAGTGATGTATTATGTGGGCAAAGTCTTCACACTTCCACCTCTGAGTCATTCTTTCCAGAAACTACATACAATTCTGCTGCCTTCGATGAGGATGGCAACGTGCTCAGACATAAATTTCCATCGCACAACACCAGTGCATCTGGAAGTGGAACAGAAACTTGGAAGTGTTCCACGGAATTATGCACCATACCCCCTACGGAATCGGTAAATCAAGTTATTTGCAAAACATACACTAACATTGCTGAATCAGACCCGGCAGATGCTCAATATTTCATACAGCATATTGATGACTGTACAAGAGCTTACATGCATGATACAAAGTTACAGGGCCACAACAAAGCATGCCATGTTGATCCCGATGCCTGTGGCTCTATGCTGTTGTACCTGCGTCGTCTTGCCCCTCACTTTCCAGATGTAAGGCGGATAATAAACATGTTATACACTGTAAGGAAAATGAATACAAGCCTAAGTAAAATTGATTATGCCTTAGAAACAGAAAATGTCGCTGCGTTAGAGGAAATCATAAAAGAAGAAAAAGAGATGAAAAGAAGTAATAATTTTTCTGTGTCTTGTAATGCATTGGATGAAAGTAAGATAATAAAAGATAACTCTATAGCCATAAAAGCATTTAACACCCGCAATTTACAGCTTGCAGAGTATCCATGTTGTTCATGTACGAAGTTGTGCTTTAAAAGAGAAGTTACAGAATTAGTTGCTTGTAAATAGCCTATTGAAGGGGAAGCTTGAAAACAGTTACTGGATCACCATGAATCTAATCCTGTTGTGGACGATGGCCTGCCTACTGGATATACGGTACGCTGCAAAAAAAAGGTAACGTTTTGTAATTGTAATTACGAGGCTACTACAGAGCTTTGTAGTAATACTACAATACGTAGAACACAAAATTACAACTCCTACTACAGAAAATTACAATGCGTACTACGCAAAACTACAGGTGCTAGTACGAAACACTACGGTACATCTAGCGTAGAGCAAATTATGATTTGTACTATGCAACCAGCATAGTACGATGACTGATGCACGAAGCCATTATACGGTGCCGCAACGTGACAGCGTCCCACCCAAGAGTGTTCTGCGTGTGTGTTACGCGATCTGAGCTACGTACACTAAAAGGTCTGACTAGCAAATAATTTGTATGAATTTATTATTCTGCACGAAATTCTGCTGTCTTACAGGTGATTCTCTACAGTTCATCCTAAAGCCAGACAAGTATGCAGCCGGCGGCCATTCAAGATTCCTTTTGTCGATATAGCCAGCTAACTATAGCTTATTTTAAAACATTTGCAAATCACTGTATATTAAATATTGTTATGGTATAGCTATCCTACAATGCTACATCACCTGCATAGAGATAGAGTTCAAGTTCAACTCATCGTCACGCGTCGCTGAAAACCGAACACAGTGACAACTTACAACAGCTGTCACGACAGAAAACAAGCTAGAAACTAACCTGCATTATTTGTAAAAGGCCTAAACTACTATAAAACTACAACTATGCTGCCTAAACATTCCATTTCTACAACTAAATAATCCAGTAAACCTAGGCACCTAAAGTTTACTAAAGTGTGCACTAATTGGAATGGCATTGTTCTATTGTTATTGTTCAATCGTAGATGCGTGGTTTGCTTAGTTATTGTGAAGTTCATAGGTAAATTATACATTTGTGTCTTTAATGTGCAAGGCGATAATATAGTCTACTAGCATGTTTCAGTAATCAGTTGGTTTGTAAGAATAGCTCGAAGAATAGCCATAGTATGGAGTTATACTATCTATGGTACGTGCATGCAATTACAGTATGAAAACTTAGTACTACGTATACAACTACGAATCGTAGCTAGCTAGAGTCTACAATACAAAACAAATTGTACTACGCAAAATTACAAATTGTATTACAGAAAACTACTAATCGTATTACAGAAAAATGTAATTGTACTACAATTACATTACACTACACAACGTTACCTTTTTTTTGCAGCGTACCGTATTTGTGACTACTGTATAAAGAAGTTCCGTGCCGGTGTACTTCCAGCACGGTGCATTTTAAATGGTTTGCTATTTCAAAACGTGCCAATAGAAATAGCTCAACTTAATCAATATGAAAAGGTTTTAATTCAGCGAGCCAAAGCATTCCAAGTTGTAACCAAGATGAAAACAGCGGCTGGTAAACGATTACCTCCAAGTCACATGGTGAACAAAATACGAGGCTCCACTTTCCATCTTCCATTACCTTTGCAAGAGACCTTAAAACGTTTGCCTACTCCTGATCAACCTATTCCAGAGCATGGGGAGCTATACATACTTTTGCGCAGCATACTGACTGCAAAAAATGTTGTATGGCAGGACCTAGCAGATATTAACAAAGTATTCAGTGCACTATGTAGACTTAAGGAAATTAATCCATTGTACCACGAAATTCAGTTACCAGTGAATGCATCTGATCTGGGGTTACACATGGCCATAAGTGAATGTGTCAGTACAGAAATAGATACTGATGAAGACAAATGCGTTAGTGACCATGATGACGATGAAGGAGGTGAAAAAGATCCAATGGTCAGAAAAGTTGAAAAAGATGAAGAGGCAGAGATGTACAAAAATTATACAATTCAAGTATTGCACGCTCCTAGACAGAATGAAAAGGCAACTGATCTATATCAGATGTTACGCATTACTGAAGCAGCAATAGATGGTCGATGTAAACAATTGGACATGATATGCTTCCCAGACCTTTTCCCATTTGGTGTAGGTGGGATGCATTACTCAAGGGAAGTGTCACTGAAGCCTTCAGATTATGTCAAGACAATAATACAGTCACGCGATCCAATATTTCGACTCAATCAACAGTTTCTATTTTTCCTTTTTCATCAAGCAACAGTACGTCAACTGAGTAGTGGTATATACCACAAACTCAAAATAATCCGTCCGCATGAACGAATAACAGCTGCACGGTATCTTGATATGATACAAAATGAGGAAATAGAGGGTGATCTGACCAGTATTTTTCATAGGTTGCGAAATAGTGAGCAATTTTGGATGAGGCCGCGAAATGATCTAAATTGCATGACCCTTTATTACGGCCCTGCTACTTGGTTTCTGACCCTTAGTCCCAGTGAGTGGGCATGGAATGACTTGGGTGAGTACTTACGCAAGGTCAATCCAAGCATGAAGCATTTACCCATAAGTGCACTGGTCGCAGCTGATCCGATTTCTGCATCTAGATTTATAGAAAACAAGAGAAAAGCTTTTATTGATTTTATTAGGTCAAGCAATAATCCTATAGGTAAAGTTACTCACTATTTCTGTCGGCGAGAATATCAAGGACGTGGACTCCAACATTTCCACTTTGCTATCTGGATTGAAGGCGCTCCTATCCTTGGTGATGAAGAGAGTGAAAAAAGTGACGAAGAAAGACAGGAGCATAATGAAAAGGTGGTAAAGTTTATCACTAAATATGTGTCTTGTCAGATTCCAGATAAGACACTATCTCCAATTTTACACAATAGAGTGATAAAGTACCAACACCATCGCTGCAATCAGTACTGCTTACGTTCTAAAAAAACCAAAAAAGGTATTCGTAAAGTATGCAGGTTTGGTTTTCCAAGACCGGAACGTGACTCAGTTTGCCTGCGTAGTGTTGTAGAGGCGGTTGCTGGAAGGAAAGCATTAAAGGCTAACTCACGTTTGTATGACCTTCCTCGTACTGCTGGTCAACGTATGATTAACGACTACAATCCAGCCACATTATTAGTTTGGGAAGGGAATATGGATATACAATACATAGGTGAGAAATCGGCTATACTTAACTGGTACATAACGAAATATACCACCAAGGCCGAGAAGAGTCATTCCAATGCTGCATTTGCTGAGGTGACATCGACGAAATCATTAGCTAGTCGTCTTTGGAATCTGGCATTAAGGAGTCTTTCAAATCGAGAGTGTGGAGCAATGGAGGTAAGTGATACATTACTTGGCATATCGCTATACAAAACTGATCTGGATATCGTCTTCAGATGGGCTGATGTTAACATGGTACGTAGCCGTAAGGTAAGAAATTTCAAAGAGATCAACGACTTACCTGAAGATTCGGAAGATTTGTTTCATGCATCGTGGATTGATACTTATTATCCAAACAGGCCAGCAGACTTAGAAGATACTAACTTGTATGACTTTTTAGCATGGTATGACATAGGCAGTGATGAACCCAAATGAAGTGCGATATATTACCCTTTTTTTGACCGTTTTCTTAAGAAAAGATCACATCCATATTTAGTTAATCATTTTCGGTATAACCCAAATCAAGATGCCGAAAAATACTTTTATTCTATCCTCCTATTGTTTAAGCCATGGCGTCAGTGTGATAGTCTGTTGGGAGATCATTCCACATATATGGATGCATTTAATGCATGCAAGGACTCGCTGCTAGATGGTTTAGAATATCACGCTCAGTTATCACGCTTACGAGAGGCAGATGCAAATGTACGTGAATTAATTAACAACTGCCGAGAAGAGATGGAAACTGAAGAAATGCATAGCAGTGATGTGCCAGTTGAAGGACCTTTGCGGTATGTAGCGACAGAAGTTCACAATGTCATGGCAGATTTTGAAGATCTTGCATGTCATGTTGACCCTGTTGATATAGAAGACTTGATAGGTCGATTGAATGAAGATCAGCTACGAGTGTTTAACAAGGTGAAAGCAACAATAGAGGCTCAGGTAAGTACAGATGCAACAGACGGTGCTGAATTATGTAGACTGTTTGTGAGTGGTTGTGGCGGAACTGGAAAAAGCTTTTTGATACAAACTGTAAGGGCTTGGGTCCAGGCAACCACGGGGAAAGATGTTGTTGTTGCTGCACCCACTGGAATAGCAGCTCGTAATGTAAACGGTTTAACTATTCACGGAATTCTTGCATTGCCTGTAGAACATGGGAGTACTCCTCCTTATCGACCCATGTCAGATGAGGCCCTAAAACTAGTACGAGATAAGTTGCGCAATGTTACACTTATTATTGTTGATGAAATATCGATGGTAAGCAATGTAATACTAATGTACATGCATCTACGTTTATCAGAAATTTTTCAAACAGAACAAGTAGAAGATGGCTGGTTTGGTAGGAAAAACTTGTTATTCTTGGGTGATCTTCTGCAGTTGCCCCCCGTATTTGAAGGCCCAGTTTACAGTTCTCTTTCGTCCGAGCTCACTGCCAAACTTACTGGATGTGTAGGTACAATAGACTTGTGGCGAAAATTATTTAATTATGATGAATTAACCATCAACATGCAGCAAAAGGACGAGAAGGAATTTATAGAAGTTTTATCTAGGGTTCGTCTTGGTTATGTCACAGGTAAGGATATAGCTGTTTTAGAGAAACAAAAAATATCTCTAGGTAGTGATACGTTATCTGGTAGAATGAAGGAAGTGGTGCAAACACTCAATACCTTGCCAAACGATACTGTGTGTTTATTACCTACCAGGCACATGTGTAATGAATTAAACAAGGAAGTATTGCAAAGCCTTCCAGGTAAAGAGATACGGTTGCTAGCAATTAACACTGTTGATTGTCCAACGTATCTTCGTCAGAAGGTGTCAAAAAAGCTTGAAAAATCTGGTGACGATAGCACCGTAACAGCTGGTTTAGAAAACGTTATTGTCATTAAAATAGGGTGCAAAATAATGATTAAAAGGAACATTGATGTAACCCTTGGGTTGGTGAACGGTTCTATTGGTACTGTATGTTCAGTAAAATACAGTATCGATCAGTGTAGTGTTGTTGATGCTATAAATATAAAATTTGACGATGGTAAGGAGCAAGTCTTGGAAAAGGTGAGTAGTAAGTTTCAAGTCCTAGATAAGGCCTTTGTTATTAGACGTCAGTTTCCCATATCGAGTGCATATGCTATTACTGTCCATAAATCACAAGGATTGACTTTGAAAAATGTTCTTGTAGACATTGGCAACAATATCTTTGCTTGTGGCCAGGCTTATGTAGCCATGTCTCGGGTTACTAGTTTATCTGGTTTGCACTTGATCAACTTTGATCCACGTTGCATTAAAGCTTTAGATTCTGCTGTTCTCGAGTATAATTACCTTAGAAAAACATTTAAGCCTACTTTATCTTTGCTAATTTCCCACAAAAAAAGACCCAAGGTTATTCCGGATAGACAGTGGTGCACTACAAAGTATGCCACACTAATTCAACGGCAATCTGCTGATCGTTCAGGAGAACGTTTGACTCTGTTACCAAACAAAGGCTTTAGGGACAATGATGGTTGCTCTAGTTACGCTAATAGTGTCATGCAATGTTTACTGCATAGTAAAAGCATTCGGAAAATTTGTTCTGCTGATTCCAGTAAATGTTTAAAACAATTGGTCAGTAATTACGAGGGTACAACTGATACAGTTTTAGACTGTATGGACATACGGACACAACTAGGTAGCCCATTTGATCAGCATGATCAGCAGGATCCTATAACTTATCTTGAGGCACTTCTCACTGAATAT
This sequence comes from Spongia lamella, assembly GCA_963930835.1. NCBI lineage: Eukaryota > Metazoa > Porifera > Demospongiae > Dictyoceratida > Spongiidae > Spongia > Spongia lamella. The sequence continues at coordinate 3,024,898 of OZ005746.1, read as the reverse complement.
CCATCATTATCACCTTTACTAAAGCATTGTGTAGCTATAGAGCTACAATGTGATATTTGTAAGGTTGAAATGGTTAGCACTAAAGAACAAGTTGTTATGAGCATAAGTATCCCTAAAGACTCTAAAAGTTTAAATATGAATGATTTAATTGTGTCATCTCAGCAATGTGCACTACAGGATATCCATGTGTGTGATAAGTGTAATGCACCAATGAAGCTGTGCACAAAAATTGTTGATGCCAAACAAATAATTGTACTTAAATTAGATGTCTGGAATAAGGTTGTAGGTGGTGCCAAGATGGTTAGGAGAAATGCCAATATCACTTCTGTACCAAACAGTTCTATCAAAGTTGGTGATAATCTGTTTACCTTGCAATCAAGTGTCCATCTTCATTCCAACAAAAGTGCTATAGCTTTTCTTATATTAGTATTGTCCGCTCTAGTGGTAAGTGGATACATTGCAATAATCAGATTATATCGCAGGAATGCTGGCCTAAGGGAGCTAAAAATTTGTATTTGGCTTTCTATGAACAGACTTCTTTGGGAGGCACCAAGCAACGCAAATCTAAGCCTGAGGTGTCACATTCCAAATTTACACCACTTACAACAAAAAGCATGCCACCTTCTAAACGAAAGCTACCAGAAACCGGTAAGTCTGATAAGGGATCTTGTGTCAAGAAAACTTGTATATCATCCAGTGTGGTAACCTGTGAAGACTGGGGTGGCATAACTTCTGTTGAACGGCCTGTATTGCGAACTGAATGGAGAAACTATAGGTACTTTCCAGTAGATGAGGAATGGCAGAGACAAGCATGCAGGTTGTTGAATTTACGATTTGTACAACCTTTTGAAAGGGAATCTGGCGGCCATGATGTAATCCTTACACTCCCAGATACGTGTCATTTAAGACATATAGGAGGTGATGGAAACTGCTTATTCCGAGCATTGTCTTTTATCATAACTGGTTCAGAAAGTCAGCATTTTGAAATTCGTAGTTCAATTGTTGCACACATGTTTAACGTACCCAAGCTTCTGACTGGTTATGGTGCCGATGGACATCACAATTATTTGACCTATTATCACCGTGGCTATCGTAGTGTTGAAAATTACCTTGCTCGAACCCGCATGGCTACAGATGGTAGATGGGGCACAGATTTTGAGATGACCCTCTTAGCACACATGTTAGATACAGTAGTGTATTCATATAAGGCTGGCCAATTTTGGATTGCTTGTTTCCAGAAGGAATTGACCATTCTTTATCAGAAGATGTCAATAAGAAGTCTATGTACATATACTACACTGGTAATCATTACGATGTTGTTACTAGGGTATTACCCCATACGTGATACACCCATGCTTACCTAATAGCTTTCCATTTCTACATCAAAATTGTTCTGTACGGTATAGTATGTTCTATAATTATATTGTGTGAATTCAGACTATATTGCATACAAGTTCCCTAGATTCTGTAACACAGTCTGATTATCACTTCTTAGAACCATCCTAAGACACTAATTCTGGTTTAAGTCGCAGTACTGGGTGTTAGCGTTATATGTGTTTCCACCATCAAATTTTTATGCTACGTATACAGTGTTCATAGTGGCTATACGTTAGTTATCATGTATGTACATACTTATCTAACTTCATGATGTTTAGTTTCAGTTACAGGAAATTAGCACGGTTGTTCTGTATATAGTGATCACAAGAACCACAAGTTTTAGAGCATAGGTCACAGGTTATTGATTACTAGATGTGCTGTATTTTAGTTAAGTAATCTAATTGCTAATGATTATTAAAATTCACATCAACGGATCAATACAAGAATCACCCCATCGACGATCCATCACTTCGACGATCCATCGCATCAATGATCCATCACATCAAAATTCTGCAGCATTAAATCAATCACTCACCTCTATATAGTGTTAGATGCTCGGCTATTATGCAGCACTAAAGTAATCAATTTCCTATGTATGTGTTGCAGTTTAGTTGGTTTTCTTCTATTGGATGCTTATCTACACTGCAATACAGATTACCGTTAATAAAATTAGGATCTTGATCAACTATATAGAGAAAATACAGTGAGATATTACTATCACAACTGTTTGATATTAATTGGTGAGTCTATTACTTTATTGTAGTTTACATAGTTAGAATGTGAAAATCAAAGTTGGGTGGAGAGTACTGTTAACAATCGATTAGACCATCATGGAAAATAACCACTGTATTAAGGGTGGATGCTTATGTGCTTATGTCCTAGTGTTGGTGTCTAGTTGAGTGTACTTCTATTGGTTGCTCTGCTAGATACTGACACGAGATCATAAGGCATTAAACGTGACGTTGATGTTGATCTAAATGAGTATCTTCTATTGGATACACAAGTAGATCACCTTAAGTTGTCAACTATCATTTGACTATATACGTACTAATTTTTATATATCATATCATGGATACCAATTCAATGTGGAAGATTGAGTGAGAGTGTTATAGTGTGTTTTACCTTTGTTTACATTGTACATATGGTATTATTAAGAATTATGTGCTATATTCCTAGGTAGCTACCACTATGGCTGCACAGGATCCTTACCACAGTGGAGAACTGTATCCTATATTTATTATAGTGCCTGCACAACATGATTATTACATGTTGTGTAGAGGCCTGGATGTGGAGCTGCCTTCGCGTGGCCCAGGCTGAGATGTCTGAATATGTGACCATAATATTATAATGGACTTAACATGGTATATCTATGGAAGTTATGTTTTGATAACTTTAGGTATTTATAAGTCATTGTGATATACCTACAATGAACAGGTCAATTTTTACTATGTCACATATTTTGACATGCTAAAGTTCCACTTGATGTTAGGTATACGTATATATTGTGTATGGTATTCTCTATCGATCTACAGTTTCTTAAACTTTATGCTGAAATGGATCATTGCACAAAACAGTGCTCTCACCTCATGGTGTATGAATGAGGTGAGAGTCAAGCAAAGCTGAATGCCATGTCCAGTGTAGTAAGCTTTATACTCTTGATACTCCTTAAACATCTTTATGATATTTTCATGAGCTAGTTTACTAAAAAGGAAGAAATGAGTATCGCTAGTGAATAAGCTCCTCAGCTCAACACACCTCAGCTCCTCTGCCTTGGTGATTGTGTATAGGCATTCCTTGGGTTGTTTATCGACTAAAGAATCCCAGCACTGTACTTACACCCCCCCTTTAAACATTGTTGGCACCTCTTAGCAGATAAACATAGGAAGAATGTTAGCACTTCTTAAGGAATAAACAACCTAAGCATGTCAAGACAGGAATATAAGGTGCCAGTAAACAACTTGTCCACTTAACACCTTATATTTTGGTGTGCTGCCCAAGCATCTTGAGTTCTTTTTCCCCAACTCCCTCCTCCCCAGTTTCTCCATTACCCAAGCAGAATGGTTTTATTTGCTAGTGTCCACACACATGGTTTAACTAATGTGACATGGGTATAGCCGTACATAACACAAGACTTAGTATTACCATAGCACATAATACAGATGCATCACTAGTACTGATGGTCACTTTATGAAGGTGGTGCAATACACTTGTACTCGAATCCGATCCGTGACTGTCGAAAAATCTAACAAGCATGAAAATCCAGCAAGTCTAAGGACAAAAGTTTCCAAGAAGTCAACTAGTAGATCAGCTTCCATAACTCAAAAGTGATATAGTATACAGGATTTTATGTAAATATACTGATGGGTAGGAATTTTATGTAAGTAATAGTTCGTGACATAGTTTGACCGCGGTCAAAGACACAACCCCAAGTTAGTGTGTCTGGACATGGAGCTTAATTTTAAACACTGATGCCATACACAGGTGCCCCAAACTCCCCATTAATTCTTCGTGTAGGGAGGGGGCTTTCCGGAAACCCCCTTTGGCACATATTTTTTAAAACAAGTTGCCTTGACAAACAAGTAATTAAAAGAGCTCAGTTATGCTGTATATATACATACGTAGCTAGCTAGTATTTACCTTTTAGGATCCTTCTTTACGCATCAGGTCAGTGCTTTATTAATTGCACTTTATTTAGAGTACTGTCATAATTGCTTGTGGTATTTAGTTATTTGTGTGAATTACTTTTTTAAAGTGGAAAGGTCAACAAGCCACCATAGAATAGATAGCAGAGATGAGGTGCAGCTACTTGTATTGTGCATGACTATAGTTTCGCGTGGCCAGACCCTCTTTGCACAGGCGCTTATCGATTAGAGATTATAAGCGCCGCCCTCGATAAGCGCCTGTGCGAAGAGGGTTTGGCCACGCGAGACTAGTGTATAAATATACGTAGTACTATGGTCCATGGATAGTTAAAGTTTATAATTAGTTAGTGTTGGTTCAAGTTCACCTTAGCAATATTATAAATACTTGTCTAAAGGATGTTAGGTGAAACCAACACTACTGATTATAAATTAATCCATGGACCATGATTGTAAGCTTTATAACATTAAAAAGCCTAAAACTATGTATATTAAAACCAACAATCTTATAGTTGGTAGCTAGCTATGTGTATATTAATTGGAGCAACTGCTGGTGCATATGGTGAGGCAAATGTTCTGATCTGCTTATAAATGCAATATCTTATTGTTTTATAGCTAACTAGGCCTGAAATATCATATGCCAATGAAGCCGGAGACTTATAGCTACACTCTAATAGTCGCAGTACAGTCAAATATCTTATAGCTGGTATTTTTCATGCTAAAAATATTCACCAATTATAAAAGTCTCACCAGTTTCACAGGTTTTTCGTGTTTTGCATGGTGATGCTTCCAATACCAGCGATAAGTGATAAGTTTACACTTTGATCAATATAATCATAGCTATAGCTAGCTATTACATAAAAAGCTGCCACATGCAGTGCTATTTTCTGCATGGTTAAAGTCAAGTGGCAATTAAGTAACAGCAGCAGCAGCACAAGGGTGAAGTGAAGCCAAGTACTATATAGCTACTCACATTGTAGTAAGAATGCTAATTTTTTTAATTTTTTTTAAAAAGGTATACTGCTTTTCAGCAATGCCCTTGTACACACACCACATACAATAACATACACAATCAATATACACACAATCAATACAATGATTTATATAATGTCTTAAAGTGCTCAAGTTTTCCTGTCACATACAGTAATGGGTTCAAAGAATTCCAAATTTGAGTTCCTCTGAAGTACAAGCTACCCTTTCCCAAGTTAGTTCTTACTCTGGGTACAAATAAACGATGAGGATTCTGGCCAGTGTATGAAGTAACATCAACTGTATAATGAAAAGTATCACACAAATAAGGCGGTGAAAGTTTATGCAAGATTCTGTACACTTGCACAGCCACATGATATCGTCTACACTCAGTCAATGAAACATGCAAAAAAGGTTCAGTGTTGGATGACAACATCGACTTGAATGAAGTCGCTCTAAACGTTTAAAATGAACCATTGATGAAGGTGTCCAAACTGTCACAATAGTCTAATAGTGGTAGTACTTAAAGGTACGATATAATCTATCAAGGAGAACATTAGGCAGAGGACATAAGCGATAAAGAGAGTGTACCCTAGACAACACTTCAAATAAAATACTCAGTATGTCTTTGCCATGACAAATGTTCATCAATATAAACCAGTAAGTTTTAATTTTTTATCTTAGTCCAACAACTTCTTGAATCTATTTACAAAAAGTAGTGATATGCTAAACAAAAACACCCTGGGTGTAAAAAAAGTGCGAGGCCAATCAGAAGCAGCATTGTAAATAGGTATGTGCGACCAAAAACTTTGATATCAGCTAAGGCCAAGAAGTTACTTACCAAAAACCATTCTACTTGAATGACGTACAAAATTTTATAGCATATTTCACAACTATGATTGCATGGCTTTGTCACTTGGCCACCTTTTTCACACCATCATTATTAATAAAGGTGGCCAAGTGACAAAGCCATGCAATCATAGTTGTGAAATATGCTATAAAATTTTGTACGTCATTCAAGTAGAATGGTTTTTGGTAAGTAACTTCTTGGCCTTAGCTGATATCAAAGTTTTTGGTCGCACATACCTATTTACAATGCTGCTTCTGATTGGCCTCGCACTTTTTTTACACCCAGGGTGTTTTTGTTTAGCATGATGTTTATAGTTAGAGATGACTCTGGATTTCACAGTTATTTTGATTCTACATTATATAATATTTTGACTCTGAAATGCCCTCAGATTCATGCAATCTCAGAGTATCTATTTTCAAAAATTTCTGGGGGGCATGCCCCAAGACCCCCCTAGTATTAGCATGAATAACACATACAATCACTTAGCTAGTTACACAATAAGGCCCCACTTTAACTATGTGCTCTGGAGTAAATTCCTGGATCCCCTAGTTTGCTTCCAGGAGGATTATACCACATTGCCCCCCCAGTATCCCGTTATACCTCATTTTGACCCCCCTTGGCTAAAATCCTGAAAGAAACCCTGTGCAGGTTTGCAACATTCAGGCCTTTAAACAAACAGACTGCATGAGTAGTTATTTTCTTCAGCGCTATTTCTTGGCTTGACATTGATTTCTTCAAAATATGTCCAGTAATCGATCGCCCACTCTTCTAGTATACTTCTTTAGATCCTGCAGTAGATATATCGATATAGTTAGCTAATTGTTTTCTCATGAAAATTACAACACTGGCCTGGATTGACTGAATTGAATAGCTAGGGCTGAAAATTTTATTCTTTTAGAGCATCAACTACGTACGTAGGGTGCAGTATAAGCTGTATAACTGCAAGTTGACTCTGGACAGTTAAAGCTGTACGTCTATCAAGCTCTCCTTCTTCTAGAGTGTCTCCATTAAACTTTGGTAGCTAAAGTTATTGTGCCAGCAAAGCAAGCGACTACTGTAGAAAATTGTAAAATGGCTATAGCTAGTTATACGTATACTTCAGTATATGTTGTGTATCGTATAGCGGGAAAGTTTGGCGAATTCACTGTTATGAGTGTTTGGCGAATGGATAGATTCAGCCATAAGGTAATAATTATAAGTAAAAATTATGTTGGTTTTAGTTTGGCGAATCCCTTGCATCATAGATAATATACTTCCCTTATGGATATGAAACTACTAAGCGCCACCGGAACTAACCTGATTTCGCGCCCCCTTTCCGGCATGTGTACAGCCGGCCAGACAAAATGGCAGTTAATCATTCGAGAATCCCTACAAAGACTCGAAAGAACTTTAGTTACTTTACTGCAAGAAATATTTCAAGAAACAGTGAACTTGTGAACTACTATGCGAGGTTTTTGAACAAACAAGGAAACAAATGATGCTAACGGCATGCAATGTTGTCCCTCATTTCGAGCGTTGTGCCATTCTCTTCGAAGGATATTGTGTTTTATGATATATAGCATTGCACGCAGTATAGTGTAAATAGTAATCCCTGTTATTTTGAACAGCGTAGCCTGTACGCTCTTCGAGAATATGTGCCCAAACGACACCAGGGTCAATTTACATTTAAACATGAAAAACTTAAGTTTCTCTACCGACAAGGACTCAATTGCTTGCTCAATGCATTCTACACTTTAAGGCCACGTATAAAAACCACAACATGCCCTATATAAACTATTGGTAGAGCTGTATATGTGCCCAAACCTTATTTCTCTACGAGACTGAATAAGTACGGCTCCTCACGGGAAAAGCGGTATTTCAGGTAAAACAATTCATTTTACAAAAAGTTGAAGGCGGAAACGAAGTTACAGGGAAGGAATATCACGAGCTCGTAGCTTATTGACAATTATCTTCATGGAGGCGCGAAACCTGCATGTTGCCAAGACCTTCAACGGAAAATGTATGAGCGCGCGCCGCAGTTTCATATCCATAAGGGGAGTATATTATCTATGCTTGCATGCAGACGCCTCTTAAGGAGTCTTGATTGTATAATGGGTGGAGCTGCACGTAAAATTTATGCAACATGCATGATAAATTTAAACTTTTGCGGTTGCAGCTCCACCCATTATACAATGTAGCAATATGGCGACTGAAGACCTCGGCGATCAACTGAAGGATCTTACTTTAGAAGATGTTATTCTTCAGAACAAAGAGTTAGGGCGCGGCGCTTATGGGAAAGTGTTCACCGTAGATTTTGTGGGGCTCCCTTGTGCCGCCAAAGAGATCCACTCCCTCCTTATTGATGGTGTCAGTCCGGAAGAAAAGAAAGCGATTAAAGATGGTTTTATACGAGAATGTTATCACTCCAGTTTGATACGCCATCCGAACATTGTTCAGTTTATGGGCGTCTACTACGCCAAGCCGTCTGATCCAAGAAGTGACCCTCCTATTATGGTGATGGAATTGATGGATACGAGCCTTACTTCCTTTATAGAGAAAAACCAGTCCAAGATTGCCATGGAAACAAAGTTGTCTATTCTGCACGATGTATCGCTTGGTTTGTCCTATCTTCACACTCGTCGTCCCGCCGTAATTCATCGTGATCTCTCATCAAATAATGTTTTACTAACCAGTCACCTCGTAGCAAAGATCAGTGATCTGGGTACAGCTAAGATGATAAGAGCTGACAGCAAGCAGACCAAGAGCAGGTTGACAACAGCTCCGGGTACTCTTCATTTTATGCCACCGAGGCCCTGGATGAAGAAGACCCAAGTTATGGCACTCCAGTAGATGTCTTCTCTTTTGGTGGGATAGCCCTGCATCTCTTCAGTGAAAAATGGCCAACACCAAGTGGTCATAAGAAAAGAGACCCCATCACCAAAAAGATGATTTCACTATCTGAAGTAGAGAGACGTCAGCAATACTTTGATAAGATGACCATGGAAAATGCTGTGCTCAAAGAAATGGTGATGCGATGTTTAGATGATGATCCTAATGAACGTCCACCAATACAAGAAGTGTCTAAGATGATCAAGTCTTTGAAGGTAACAGCTACGTATGTACGTAGCTAGCTATATTATTAACACACTTACATATGTACATGCAATCAAGAGTGCGAAACAGGGGAAACCTACGTCAAACACTTTAATTAACTAGATTTTTTTAAAAATTTGAAATTTAAAAAGGGGAGTAGGGATCGTATAAAAAGTAAGGAAACAAGTTGTTGATCACTCACCAGCCAGCATATTGCATGTGTTTACTTAAGTATACAATTGCAGCTGGGTAAGCGTTCATACATGCACAAATGAAACACATTCTCTAGCACTTCTACAAGATTTAATCCCTACTTTGGCTGCATGATGTTTTGCTTTGAATGCAGGCTGCCAAAGTAGGGATTAAATCTTGTAGAAGTGCTAGAGTATGTGTTTCATTTGCGCATGTATGAACGCTTACCCAGCTGCAATTGTATACTTAAGTAAACACATGCAATATGCTGGGTGGTGAGTGATCAACAACTTATTTCCTTACTTTTTATACAATCCCTACTCCCCTTTTTAAATTTCAAATTTTTAAAAAAATCAAGTTTGTTTACTTTTTATAGCTAGCTGTTACAGGAACTCAAGACTGGAATTATTTCTAAGCAAGTGATATCTACATAGTTTACAATGGCTCGTTACGTGTGTTCCACGCCCACCTTTACAACAGACTCGTTTCATCACAATACCAAGTGTCTATATGGTAAAACGACTTGTACTATGAAGGAAGGGATATATTCTACCCGTAGCCAGACCATTTTATTAATACGCAGCTACTAGGTCGTTAATAGGTGTCCGATTATAAGCGCTTAATGTTATAATTAACATCCGGCGCTTACAATTCAGAAGATCGATAAAGCAGCTGCGTGCAAATAAATTGGTCTGGCTATGGAAGACGAAACTATAGGGAAAGACTGAATTCTTCTTCCATTACGCGTTACGGATTGCATCAGTATAAACATGCGCCTATCCAAGGTGTTTATTGTTACATTTTAACACCTTGCGTGGAATGTTGACACCTTCGTAATATTTCGTCATCCTTCGGTTGAGGAAGATCAATCGATGAAGATAGAACAAAGGACAAGCTATGGCGCAGTGGACAAACCTTAATCAAAATAACATTTTCGTAAATCTGACGTGATTACCTTGTGATTACCTTTGTTGTGTGAAAAATCTGGAGCCATACACCTAGCGGAACCGGGTCTTACGGCTGGCAGGCTGGCTGGCAGACGAAATACAGGTAAATTTCGAAATTTTTAAAATTCGCTGTGGATCGAAATATTATACTTTTCGCTACGTTTAACAAAGATACAGCCTAATTACAGCAGTACTAATGCATCCAGGTAGGTTTTTTCGGCCAAAGCCTGTTATAAGGTTGTTTTTAAAAGTGCGAAAATTCCGGAAGCCATAGTTTTTCATAGCGATCCCTACTATTAAGTACTACTGTACTTAATGATACATGTGTATATATAGCTACATGACTGCACAGTGTAGCTATGTAACTGGTTCAGTTTAAGTACGTACTGATATATAGTCCAATACAGAGTGTGACCTAATAATATGTTTGCCGGAAAACTTGAATGGCTTTTGGTTATTCCACCACATTGTAGAGTAGGAGTATCAAGTAATGTATGAAAACAAAGTAGCTACGTATGTAATCGGTTATGTAAATGTACAGTAAGTCAATCTTTCACATAGCAACGTATAATTCACATGGCTACGTAGAATTTGCTTTTAGAGACAATAATCAATTTCTTGACCTGTTAATTTTAATCATTTCTTAACAGAATGGTTTTTCTACAAGCTGGAATTGGTTTTAATGAAGCTATGGGGGTTTCTGGTTAGGTTTCCCAATCACTTGACAAGTGTGGCATGACTTACAAAACTTAACGACATCCTTATGAAGACCGGGCCAGTAAAAGTGAGAAAGGACTTTGTGATATGTTTTATTAATACCCAAGTGCCCTGCCAAGGGTGATTCATGGGCTAAACTCAAAATATCTTCATGATAACATGTTGAAACAACAATTTGGTGACTCACTTTCCACTCCTCTTCACTAGGAACTGAGGGAGGTCTCCATTTTCACTAGTGCATAAATGAATGTCAATTTTAACATTCGAAGGTTTGTCTACAACCTTCGAAGCTTTGGCGAATGTTCTTTTACTTACTTTTGTCATATATATTCACTATTAGTGATAACTTATGCACAAGGTTACCAACAAAATATTTTCTTCTAATACTAAAGGTACATGTAATTATATTGCGCAGAGCCTAAAAAATGTAAATTCACTTTTTTGGCTACTCATGTAATGAACAAGGACTGCACAAATAGTGACAAATTACCAACACACTCCATTATGTAGTGAAGTATAAACATTCAAATGTCACATATAACATTCAAAGGTTGGAACCTTCGAAGGTTTGTTCGAATCCAGTACATTTGTTTATGCACTAATTTTCACATCAACACTCCAGACCTTCTATAGAAACAAGTAGGTACTTTGGAAACCTCTGATTCGCATAGAGCCTGTTGCAGTAATGGAATTACCTCAGGGTCTGACTCTTGCTGTTCAATTAGTTGTTTAGTGGAAACAGGACATATCGGCACCACCTCATTACCCTCTCTGAGCTATTATCATGTAGATCAGTCTGACTTAAGAAAGTATCAGATACTGTAAGTCTATATCGTGACTGTTGACCTGATCTTGAAGTGACACTGAAGAGTGTTCTGCCGCTTTCCTTGTCATCACACGAGTGACTGCACAAGCAGGAAATAGGTTAGGAATGTCCTGCAAAATTTTACTTGTGCTATCAGATTTGCATGGAAGACTAGATAGGCATGGGTTAGCCATGACCTTTTCACCAGCTAAGTCATTACCCAAAAGCAGACTTACACCTTCCACAGGCAAAGTTGGGTGGACCCCAACAGTGACAGAGCCAGACACAAGATCTGACTTCAAAAACACGTTGTGGAGAGTCACACTGACAAATCCTCCATGGATTAGAAGTAGCAGACTGTTCAGACAATGGCAATACATCTTCAAGTAATAAAGACTGAGATGCCCCGGTATCCTGAAGGATCTGGATTGGTCTCTTATTGGAATCATTCTCACACACAGATATGAACCCTTGTGATAAAAATGGTTTGAAAGTACTCGTAGCATTATGTACCACATCAGTACAAGAAGTCTGTCCCATGGTTGTATCCATAGCATTAGCTGACCGCAATTGCTTCTTCTTCTCTAGGGCCCAACATTCTGAGAGTAAATGCCCTTGGTGTTTACAATATGCACAAGTAGGTCCTGATCCTAATACTGTGTTCCTCCTCTGAGTTTTCTGTTCCTGTTCAACTGAGTGACTACTACCTTTGGTTGTAGCCTCTAAACCAGTGTTACCGGAAGATCCCTTAGATTTAAGTGGCATAACACTCTGCGAAACTGAGGAGAGGGTTAGACTTTGGTGTGTAAGCTTGTAATCATCTGCTAAAGTTACAGCTCTATGTAACTCATCTACTTTCTGCTCTTCAAGGTACTAACTGGAACGCAACACTTAAATTCTTCAAGGAGAACAAGTTGCTTGAGTTTCTCAAAACTGCTGCCGATTTCTTGTGAGCTGCACCATCTGTCAAATAACACTTTCTTCTGGCGAGCAAATTCCATATAAGTTTGTCCTTCCTTGCACTTCATCTCCCGAAACTTTTGGCGATAGGCTTCTGGTACTAGTTCATAAGCTTTCAGAATCTCTCTTTTAACTACTTCATAATCTTTACTCTGCTCAACAGACAGTAAGGAAAACACCTCCTGAGCCTTGCCAACAAGAACACTTTGCAACAGCATAGTTTGTGCTTCAGATGGCCAATGAAGGTTGACAGCCACTTTCTCAAAATGTAGAAAAAACTTGTCGGCTTCTTGTTCTTGAAATGGGGTTACCAGTCGCACTTGTCAACTCACGCAGTGGCAGGTGGGATTTCTTTTGGCCCTGGAAATTCAGCTTTCTGGACTTCTAACTCTTCCAACTTTAGCTGCAACTGTAGTTCTCTCTCTCTTACTGCTAGTTCTTTTTCCTTTAGCTCCAGTTCTTTTAGTTTCAGCTGGCATTCATGGTCCCATTGTTGTTCTCTTGCCCTATGTTCAAGTTCAAGTCGTTTGATTTCAGTTTCGCTAGTTCTGTTATAGGAACTAGCTCTTCAGGAATAAGGTCTTCTTCGACGAAGTACATAATCTAACACTAACTGCCTCAGTTCACTCTTCTTAGCATTCATTTCGCTTTTTATTCCTAACTTATCTAATACCTGCTTAAGCTGTGGCTTAGTAATAAACCATCCAGTTCTGTTTTCGACGGCTGAGCAACAAATTTATCAATCTCGAATGACAAGATTCCTATTATAGCCCATTCATCTGAAGAAAGAAAATGGTGGTGAAAAATTGGCGGTAAGACCAAACTGCCAGTATTAGTCTTCAGCAAGCCAAACAGTGCAAAAACAACAGTACAGATGTTACAAATTAACATCACCTTTACGGGTGCCTCTAACTTTTACTTTACGGGTAACCTTTACTGAAATAAGTTTTATGTACGTATACATATCTCCATGATCTATGTGTCTTTAGTGCAACAGATCAAAGAAAATGTGCAAAAGTACGTACGTAGCTAATACATAGAAGTGCAGACATGACTAATAACACATGTAGGTCATCCATTAGTTACATCTTAGCACTAGCAAGACAAATGAGTAGGCTCCTATAATTTGGCAATGTAGAAAATATTTTGAAAGTTCAGATATATAGCTGGAGAGTTTTCTTAGTACGTCTAAAAAATGGGAGCTTCATAAACACATGTACAACTTAGTCAAATACGTACACAGGTACACTGACAATGTATATACCAAATAGCTAGCTGGAGTAAAAGTTGGTATAGGTGATGGAACATGGTAGCACCATCACCGAACCATCCTTAATGTGGTCCAATATACACAGATATGTCTAAACTGATCACAAATGTGTGGCCAAGGAACTGATTGAACAATATTCCTTGGAGGTGGGGAGAAATAATTTCTAATGACATTGAAAAAGAAGCTAACATGATCACTACATACGTAGGTCTGAACAATGAATGATAACAAACAAGGCACGTAACAGAAGAATGGTTTACAGTGTTACAGTAATAATTTCAACAAGTTTCCACTATTGTAATACATTAAGGCACTGACAGCCATGGAGTAGTTATAAGCTAAAATTTATATGTGTACAGTAGCTACATACATAGCTACGTACATAGCTCCCTTAGTGATGAGTTTTTTACACATAATTTCCTGTGATGTTATTATATGTTCTTAACAATGGCAGTAGATTAACCTGCATAGCGCCTTGTTTTTAGATGGTAAAACATCAACTTGTTCCATTGGTAAATGTGACACCCCTGTGACTAAATCAATTTCAATGATCTAAATACATACTTCTGGCATTATTTGTCAAATGACTGAAACTATGTGACTTCCTTGTGGTTAGAGAAAATGTATGAAACTCGTGGCAAAATGTTAGTAAAGTTAACTTGTATGAACAGGCTCTTGCAATACTCAAGACTGCTAGCTTTAAAATATAGTTACTAGAAACAGATGTTCACAGCATCAAGGGGCGGGGCTGAGAATGCATGAGGGTGACATACGTATATACCGTAGTTTGGGAAAAGTTCTCAGTTGGAATTTTTCATGTGAAAAAATTTCATGTTAAAATATTTTCATCTCCTTGGGTAAAATATTCTCATCTTCTTCCCTATTTATTCAATGGTAAAAATATTTCATGTGTTAAATTTTCATCCTAGCAGGCTACAGATGAAAATTTTTAACAGCAAACTTTTCCCAAACTATGGTAGTAGTTACTGTAACTGTATATTATATATTACAATTAATGTAATGATTTCACATAATTACAGGAGTACAGGTACGTAGCTAAATACCTCGCTAGCTAAATACTTGTACAATTTATAGCTTTAGTAGAGTAGCTAAATAAAAATATGCAAGTACATAGCTACACCTGTTTTGTCAGTTTTTATAATGGGAAATGCTCTACACAAACAGAGAGAACTTCCAAAGCAAATAGTTTTCTGTGAAACTGCTTAATATTGCAGGTAATATTGATAATAATTTTACGTAATTTTCTGATCATCCAATATATACAATTTCTTACTTACGTATGTAGCTCAACACTGCAGCTTACAGAAGAAATAACCTGAGATGGATTGGTTTTCCCACTCATTTGAAGCATGTCCTCTCAATGCTCCCTGGTCAGTGCAGGATGTCTGGCTCTCTCACACTCTCTCCTTCTAGCCTATCTAGCTTCTCTCTCCTTTGGTACTTCCCTTGACCTACTTACGTAATATAATTTCTCGCTCTGTTCTTCTCAGGCCCTCTACCATGTATTCGGTATATTGTTACATGTTGCCAATATAATGAAGCGTCAGTAAACTACTCTGATAATTTTTCGTGTGATTACTGTGCTTGTGTGGAAGTATTTGTAAGTTATCTGGTCTTATAAAAGTAAAGAACGTGCGACGCTTGTACCATTAATCTTTTTTCACATAAATTGTTGTGAATGCGATGTTCATACCATTCTTTTCACTAGTGTGAGGCTCGCTCAGGAAAAATGCTATGTATGACTATAATTACATACATAAAAAGATATTTTATGGACCACTTGTATCAGTAGTACGTATTTAGCTGATAAAAATAAACTATATACGTACGTATAATACTTAATACGTACCTGCATACATATGTACATGCCTAATATTGAATGGAAAACTAAAGTCTCAATTGGAATGGTCTTGAAATGAACGACAATATCGTAGTTGAGATTTTACATCATCCTGTAAGGCAAAAACAGTGAATAATAAATTCTGAATCCTTTTCACCATCCTCAGTATGTGATGTTGAAGGAGTTTCATAAGATGCACGGGATAAAGCTGAGAGTGTATTTTCACATGATACAGGAGACGGATATCCATGTGATGAAGGTGGAGAATACGTAGGTACGTTGCTGTAGTGGACTTGAGCATGACTTCTTGACAGGAGGGATAGCAGCCTCTTCATCACTGGAACAATAGATTATTTCCTTCTACAACCACATTTGGCATATAAAATTGTGTACGTATAACACCCTATATGCTTCAAATACTTTAACATCTTCATCACATAATAATTTCTTCTGTGCTAAACTATATATATTATAGATTCAGTTTTCTGACTTCACCAACAGTCCATCGAAAAAAGGACAACAGTGACAGAACAGTCAATGTTTAGGACCCACCGCCAGAAAGTTGAAGAAACACAAATGGAAAAAATGGATCATGCCCCATTACTTCTGCAAATGCTAAACGGATTTCACAGTTAATAGTCTCTTCTAGCATGTCAGATCTTAAGGAAACCTTGCCTTGTAATCCCTTCTCTGCCAATTTTGTATGTGCTGCCTTACGTGGTATTGGAATACTTTTGAAATTTCCTCTTGAATATGACTGTGGCAAGCATATTACATCATGATTGTAATAGGTGATTTTAGGGGTCTTCACTTTCCTGGGCTGTCAAGCAACATTTCTGTGTAGAAATGATGGTAGTCATTGCCTAAAACAACAGCACAAACTACTATATTCACAGATCAGTATTATATACAACAGTTGCAAATTCTCTTCAATGAAACTGATCATTAATTATGCCAGAGCTGGAGCATGAGGCAGCAGTACCCAAGTATTGGACTGTTGACTGTGAGGTCTCCAGTTTGATGCTCGGTTGCTGCTGTTGTTTCCTGAGCAAGGAACTTTACTCACATTGCTCCAGTCCACCTAGCTGTATTAATTAATGGGGACCTGGCTGTAATGGCTGGGATGCAAATTGCAGTGGCCACATGAAAATCTATTGTAGTGTAGATGTGGCCATGGGTGGATCTAGGACTTACTGAGAGAGGGGGGCAACAGGGTGTCTGGGGGCACAACCCCTCAAAGTTTATAGGGTAATTTATGTTACAAAACATAAAACAATAAAAAATAAGTTAAAGTTTCCGTGGTTTCTGTACCTTTATAGTACGAGGGGCAAAAGGTGAAGTTTGGTGGGCATTATCCCCTCCCCAAATCCACCTATGGATGCGGCTATACTGGGTAAAATTAACCTTGCATTTGCATTTTGCATGCAAAGTACGCAAATTGCTAACCTATAGTAACACTTGAGAACGATGGAGTATATCTACTTAACTCCTTATTTA
Source organism: Spongia lamella (assembly GCA_963930835.1). Lineage (NCBI taxonomy): Eukaryota > Metazoa > Porifera > Demospongiae > Dictyoceratida > Spongiidae > Spongia > Spongia lamella. The sequence continues at coordinate 3,007,742 of OZ005746.1, read as the reverse complement.
TTAGCTGGTTCAACTGAGTGGCAGTGGATGAGGCTGGAGGACTGGAATTGGTGTGAGAACTGGACTGCTGCTGCTGCTGCTGACCAGCCTGAAATTGCGCGATAACACTGGCAACGGCATTAGTCAACTGCACCACCACGGACGTTTTGTTAACATCGTTGTTGCTTGCATTATTCATCGTCTGTCGCTCTGATTGCTTCACATGTCACCGTGCAAATTGTTATACAGTGGTGCTAATTGTTTCGGTTTTTTATGTGAGCTAAGCTACTGCGTAGTCGATTTAATAAATATATCGTCCATATAGTAAATGTACTGTCGATATACATATAAATATAGAGCAGATTTATAAATGTATAGTCGATATATAAATGCACAGTAGATTTAATAAATGTAGCTATATACTAGTATATTTAAAAATTAAAAATTTAAAAAGGTGAGTAGGGATCACTCTTGCAATGCTAGCTAAAAAAGTAAGGAAACAAGGGAAAAGATTTTCAAGTGGCATGCATGAGAGAACACTAAAGATTAGCATGAGATAATTTATAAAAGTTTAATCCCTACATTTGGCTTACTCTTAATAACCTACTGAAAATGAGCCAAAAGTAGGGATTAAACTTTTATAAATTATCTCATACTAGAATCTTTAGTGTTCTCTCATGCCACTTGAAAATCTTTTCCCTTGTTTCCTTACTTTTTTTAGCTAGCATTGCAAGAGTGATCCCTTCTCACCTTTTTAAATTTTTAATTTTTAATATTCTAGTTTGTTTGCTTTTTATAGTATACTTGCAAAAGTAATCGCCTTCCAGGCACCTTAAACATTATAGGCACCTACGTACTTAATTAATTTTACAGGCGCTTGTTAACAACAGCGTTAACATGGCAGAGCAGCTGCATTGTAGTGAAATACGTACATTTGAAAAACATCGAAAAAATGTTGCCTAAGTTATAAGTATATCTGCACGTACTCTATAGTTCAGGATGTAAAAACTACAAGCAAAACATCGCGTCTGTTCATAGTATTTAATGATGGGTGCATTACTAATTATGTCACGTGTGTAAGCAGCTGTTTTGGTGACGTAAAAGCAGAAGGTGCAAGTTTATCGACACCTTCTTTCATAATTTTCTCGCTTTTCTACAAACTATGAAGAAAAAGGAAGATAGTGAGGGATGAAAAGAAACACTTAGGCGCAGTGGATAAATCTTCAGTGGAACAGCAGCTTCGTAAATCGGACGCAATTTCCTTTGTTGTGTGAAAAATCTGGAGCCATACTCCTAGTGCTAGTGGGTCTTACGGCAGGCCGGCTGTCAGACAAAATTCTGGTAGATTTTGACAGATTGCATTGTTAAGACTTTCACATAGTTTAACGATGGAACAGTGTTATTATAGTATTATAAATGGATTTTAGTCAGTTTTTTCATGAAAAGTATGCTGTGAGGCATGTTATGGAGGCGCATAACATGCCAAAACAAAAGCTCCCTAAGCATTTTGTACGTAACTTCTGAATTGAAGGGGCCATGTGGCCGGTAAAATAGTGCACTAGGGCATGCTATGATAACAGTGGCTAATAATATTCATGTGATGCAATATTTCAAAATAGTGCACTAAAGTGACAATTGGTTTTAACATACATAACATAGTATCCTAGGCTTATAGTTTTATAGTTCATAAGGCTGCTACATTCATTGTATTACTAGGGCATAGTACAAATTGCACTATGGTCATACTACTGTGGCAACCTTTAGCCTTTCGATTACGATACATAATACGCTTTCTACGATTACACTACGGCATGTTACAACTACGTATACTCATTACCTGTTTTGATCCCTACCTTATGTATATGTAGCTATGTACGGTACAGCTCACGGCCAAGTTTACAATTTGTGTTGTTTTCTCGCATGTGTAGTTCGAGGCACTAGTACTGGAACGTTTCACATGTCTCGTTACGAAGCTACTCGACACGCAAATTAGTACGTATTCTGTTACTTACCTCTGTCCTAATCCACAATAGTAACTCTATACCACAACAATAAAACTGGACACTAAACAACGGCACCAGGAAAGATAGAAATTTCACGCACCAGATCTCTTGCACATGTTTAATCACAAAGCACACGTGATAAGGCGCTTCAATTAAAGCACAGGTGCCATTTGTGTGGATCCTGACGTTACAAAAATGGCATAAGTTCTGCATATACGTAAGTAGCTACGTAAGTTAAATCTCAGAGGATGTGATGGCGATGGATAAGGAAGCGCGAACAGGCTTATGTAGGCCTATATGTTTGTCGATGCATGACACGCCCTCTCACGAGTATTACTGCTAAGGGGCACACATGTACATGCAACACATGTAACACGCAGACATACATACAAAAAGGTACCCAAACACACAGACAGACACTCACTACTCAGTGATATCCTCTTAGACTAGCCCCACCTGTATAGTACTGCTTTTTCCAGTTCTCCCTGTCATGAGCTATCTCAACCATTTTCCTTCTACTTGCTCTGTCCCTCCATATCATCATGCAGTTATGTTAGCTTAAAGAAATAAAATAAATGTTTGACTGATGTAGCTATAGATACATAACTAATTAAAGCCCAATTCATAAAGATCATAATAAAATTGCACATGAACTAAATTACAGTAGACGGTCAAGTATTAGAACTACCAGGGGGAAGGGTGTTCATGTAACGGAAGACTACATAAGATCAAACATTGTAAATACGTACATAGAGTACAACATGTAGCTACGTATAAACTGAAACCTTCACCCAAAGTACAACTGAAAATCAATGGATTACAGAAATTCTAAACACTGTAATAAAACACACAACACACTTTGGCTAAAATTACACTCTAACAGATAACCATGCGCATCCTGGTGTGGATAATATGGTTACACTGTATGTATGTAGCTATGACCTATAACTAAAACTAATATGCATAATGAAGAGATCATGTAAGTTACATTATATAATTTCCTCCAATAGAAGACACCTCCCTTTGCAGAAGCCTTACAAAGTGGTAACTATCATATCAAGTGGACAACTTGTTCTGATTTACCTACTCCAATGTATGCTGCCTATGTTGCTGTGTCCAATGGAACAATCTATTGCACTGGTACTACCCATAATGATGACAATCAACATGATGTATACTGTTATGATACAAACCAATGGAAACAGTTGCCAAGACCAGGGCATCGTCTGGGTGTCTTACACATGGTAGATGACAAACTGACTATTTTTGGTGGAAGAGACTCAGCCACAAATGAAGTTCATAACAAGGTCACCACCTACAACAGCAAAACAAACAGCTGGTATAGTTGCTATCCTAATATGTTACACAACAGATTCAGGCCAGGAGTAATAACTTCTGATGATCATGTAATTGTCATGGGAGGAGGTAGTAGTGAAGATACTGACCTTGATAGTATTGAGGTAATAAATTACAAACATCAACTACAGTGGAAAGAAGTTTCTGTTCATTTACCGGTTCCAATGTTTGCCATTAGGCCCACTATCTCTGGAGATTACATTACTATAGTGGGATACGACAGTGATTTCACATACAAGACAACCTACCAGATAACAACTGAAGAGATAATATCATCATTGGACCAGCCACTCTCCACTGGTGCAGTAACTAGACAATGGAAGATGATGTCATCTACTACAAACTGGAACACTGCTACTGTTCCCTACTCCAACCCTACTGTGATCATTGGTAGTCGTGATGTTAAAGGTGTTCCTACATCTGATGTCTCTATGTACGACTCATCCAAGAATTCTTGGAGGAAGGTTGATTCCCTGACAAGTGCCAGAAACAATGTTGGAGTAGCTGTGCTAAATAGCAGCACCATAATTGTTATTGGAGGGTGCAGTAGTGGAGGAAGTGTTGAAGCAGCCAAGGCATCTTCCCTCACTACAGTAGAGATTGGTAACATTGTACCCAACCAGTAGTAACTATATACTGAACTATAGCTAGCTACTATTGTAGGTATTTAGATGATGAAAGTATTTATACTTGTTATCATAAAAGAGAGATTTATGATATTTGGGATATATTACTGCATGTTAACATTGTAGTTATCTATATACTGTACTCTATAGTGTACTAATATTTATTGTTTGCTGATATGTTGTATTCATTTATTATGCATTAATATATACGTATATAATTATAATACTAGTTACCAAGATAATACCATATCACTTATGTGACGGCATACGTAGATATTGAAGCATCTGCTCAATACAGCATAACAATATATGCATGTACGTAGCTACGTATATACATACATTCACACCAAACTATATAGAGATTGGCACATATACGTTAATACGGTAGCAATCAGTTATACGAATGTAACAAATGTAACTTATAAATTCTGAACAATGCATATGACTACTTATAGTGATTTAATAACCACAGTTGAACGTCTCCTTGATATGGACTCTACAAATCAACCACACTATCAAGTTTGTGGGATACGGTCACAAAGGATTGTACAGAAAGCAAATTTAAGCCTCTTCAATGACATGCATACTCTCCAAAGGCCACAAATTTTACAAACTGCCTATTATGCTTGTAAGCACTACTCCAAATCAAGCCTATCATGCTCAAAATTATGAGCAATCTCACAAGCACTTCCAAAATGTCATTGCTAGATATACAAGTAACACTTTCACACCTCAGATCAAAGGAATCTACAGGGATATATAAGCCATGTATCCCTATTCTCCTTCACATCTAGTGTACACCAGTGTACATGATCAAAAGGTAGATCAAAGAATTCAAAGAATTCAAAGGAAAGATTTTCTCAGGATACATCTAGATTAGTGTGCAAACTGAGGTGCTTAAAAGTTTTCCTGTTATGCTCAATGCTTCACCATCCTTCTAGCACAATTCAATCGTTCGTAGATAGCTAGCTAGCTATTGTAAAATAAATTATAACTTATTCATCTACCGGTTGCTTGCTACCGGTAGTGCAGTAAGTGCAGTAAGTGCACGTGCATACATAGTGTGCATGCCCAATAAATATAAATCCATCACTTGATAGTCTGTATAATAATTATTACTTTGTCAACCATTATGTGACAATCCCTCGCCTAGGTCTATCTTCTTGGATTGACAGGTGGAATCACTCGTTGCTAGCAACACTGCACGAATTTGTTAGAATACATCAATTTTGGGATGTGACCGGATTCTATGGCAGTTATTATTATTATTATTATTATTTCCATTAATGTACAAACCTCAAAAATGAGTAATGTCGTACATGTGTATGCAATAGTAGCTATAATTATAGTAATTAAGAGTAATTATAATGAGTGTGATGAGTGTAAACCCTCTTTGAACAGTTGCAACGTTGGAGCTTCAACAATATGTTCTGGTAGGCTATTCCAAATCTTCAATGTATCTGGGAAAAACGAGTATTTATAAGAATCAACCCTAGTTGGTAACTGCTGAAATCTATGGCGGTGTCCTCTAGTGTGATGTGGAGATGGAGTTGGAGTGAGGTAAGTGTGAGATTGAACTTCCACTATTCCATGAATGATTTTATACAACATCACAGCTCTATGCTTGTTGCGCCTGTCTTCTAAAGTAGTCCATCCCAATGACTCTATCATTGGAGAGACACTGTCATAATTACTGAACTTATTTAGAACGAATCTTGCTGCTCTGCGCTGTACCATTTCTATAGAATAAATATTAGACTGATAGTATGGAGACCAGACGGTACAAGCATAATCTAAAATAGGGCGGACAAAAGTTGTGTAGCTTAAACTTTTGACATGTTTAGTACACTTAGCCAAGTTACGCTGAAGAAAGCCTCTAACTGAATTTGCTTTGTTTGTGACCATTTTAATATGTTCATTCCATTTCAAATTCCTATCAATGACAACTCCTAAATACTTAGCATAAATAACTATTGGGATAGGAGTGTTCTGTAAATGGTAGTGAGACTCCAAAGGCTTTATCTTGTTTGTAATCCTTAGGAACTCAGTTTTCTTAGGATTAAAAGACATTTGCCATTCATTTGCCCAAGTGTTTAATATGTTGAGGTCATTCTGTAAGGCATGTACATCACTGTCATTGTGAATAGTCCTATATAAAAGTGCATCATCTGCATATAGTCTGATTGTAGACTTTAGGTCATTCGGTATATCATTTATATAACACATGAATAAGAGTGGGCCGAGGACAGAACCTTGGGGAACCCCAGACAAGACAGGGAGAGAGTCACTACATTTACCATTTATTATGACTTGCTGAGTCCTGTCTGTCAAAAAGCATTCGATCCACTTTAATAGAGTTCCTCTGATACCATAGAAAGATAGCTTATAACACAGACGTTTATGTGGCACAGTGTCAAAAGCCTTAGACAAGTCTAGGAAGATGGCATCAACTTGTTCAGAATTATTTAGGGCAGTGGCAAAATCATTTATAGTAGTAATTAATTGGGTCTCACAAGATCTTTTGTGTCGGAACCCATGCTGTTGATCATAGAGTATTCCATACTTGTCCAGATGAGAGAAAATATTTGAGCAAATTATGTGTTCCATAATTTTACATACTATGCAGGTAAGAGAAATAGGCCTGTAATTGGCAGCACAGGATCGATCGCCCTTTTTATATACAGGAATAACATTAGCTTTTTTCCAATCATCTGGCAAGATACCTTGAGTGAAAGAGGCTTTAAAAAGTATAGTAAGTGATGGAGCCAGAAAACTGGCCATCTCTTTAAGAAATCTTGCAGTGATTTTATCAGGGCCACCTGCCTTATTTGATTTCAAGTTTGATAGTAAGTTAGTCACACCGTCTACAGTAATTTCAATGTGATCCATATCTGGAAATGGAGTACCTGAAAGAGTAGGTATCATATTAGTATTCTCCCTTGTGAAGACAGACGCAAACTGATTGTTCAGTAATTTGGCTTTTGCCAAATCATTATCGGTAGTACCTGTATCACCATACAATGGTGGAATTCCACTATAATCTTGGCGCTGACTCTTAATAAACGACCAGAATTTTTTATTGCCAGTTTCAGGGTTAATTAGGTTAGAAATGTAATTAGAGTAAGCTAAACGACACTCATACTGAGCAATCTTTTTAAGATCATAATATTTGTGCCAGTCACTATCTTTGCCTGTAGTTCTAGTTGTTGCTAAGGTCCTAAGGACGAGTGAACATGTAACTTGGGATCAGTGAAGGATTTCAGAATAAATCAGACTTGTTGATCACATGTTGGCGAGCATGTAAGCGTAGTTGCCAGACCCTTGGATTAGATCGCGCAAAAGGCGCGCGCTGATCAATGGTCTGGTGACCCTAGCATACAGTAGTTGTGCGTCTACCAACATTGTGGTAGAGCCAATCAGATTTAAGCATTGTTTAAATTGCGTATTTGATGACGTATTGCGCGAATACCCTCAGAAGTATTTGAAAGACACACGGCGAAACACGTGGAGTTTCTGTTCGCAGTCGAGAAAGTGGCAAAATTGTTGGTACCAAGCTCTTAATTATGCCGAACAGAAGGTTATTCTCAGAACCATTTCTCTCTAACTCGCAGGTAATTACGGACTTCAACAATGTAAAAACACGCTCAGCATTAACTTTTCTCATTCCTTCACGCGCTCAGTGTCACCACATCCTGTACAAAGAAACGAACAATCCGTAGACGCCATTTTTACTTCTACGTCACGCGCAATTCCTACACTAATTGCATTCCATTTGCACAAATACCGTATGCTAGGGTCACCAGACCCTTGATCAGCGGCGCGATCTAATCCAAGGGTCTGGCAACGCCAGACTATAGCTGAACAATGAAATGTGATTCTTCCAGTCCCAGCCGAGGGGTCGGTCACTTCGAAAATTCGCAACGATATTTCTAATTTGACCACCAAATTTCATATTTCAGACCAAATTTCACTCGATTTTCAATTCTAATCCGCACGAATATAAGCGCACGCCTCTTGGATAATTAAAGTGCTCGGAAATTTACGGAATTATCCAGAAAATTTACGAAATTATCTAGAAAATTTATTTCATCATATTTCAAATTTCACATTAGGCTTCAACGATATTTCAGGTAAGTGACCGACCCCTTGGTCCCAGCCTAGTTCACACCTCTGATTTCGTAAAGTTAATAGTCTATTCTAGTAAGTATCTATGTTCAAATTTTCAGTAATAAAGTGATAACTAGCTAACCTTGCAATTTGTCTTCCAAAAATTTAGAAGTATGTATATTTTTCAGCTAATAATATACATATAAGTTAGCAATATGTTTACAATTACGTACAACTGATGATTACATTTTAATGGTTTGAAGAATTCATTTTCAGTAGAAAATGCAATTTGGTATGTACCCATAGCCATAGCTATGCTGTACAATGACATCATCATTATATGTATACCACAATAGTAGCTAGCTATAAAAGATGATGAAGGCACAACTGATTTTAGTGAAGGTTGCTATATATATACTATTGTTGCTTAGACTATAGCTGAGATGAATACTCACATTTGATTGGCTATTAGCAGGGATATATTTCTCAGTAGATCCCTTGTTTTGCTCTATAGATCCCTGCCTCTCAGGCAATATAAAACAAGTGAAATAGCGTGCTGGTAACATTGACAATGAGTGATAGTTAAATAAACTTAATGGAAATAATATTGCTACGTACTAGCTATATTTGTTGTTTGGTTTTAACAAGCAGCCACAAAGGTACATTAATTAACTCAACTATAGTCTAAAAAAGTTAGACTTCAAAACCTACAGGACTACAAAATTTATAACCCTCAGGCCCTTAGTAGCACCCTCGCTTCGCTCAGGCACCATGCCAGCTGGGCCTTCGGGTTATAAATTCTGTAGACCCCTGGGTTTTGAAGTCTAACTATTATTTAGTCAATGTGAGAGAGAACATTATGTTGGATGGCTCTCAAAAGCTATAGCTACTTACGTACGTAGCTAAGTATGGCCATCCTTCAGTTTACAATCAGAAACTGCTCGTATATACACATGAGTACATGGTAAAAGTGTTTGGGTATATCTAAAATTGGGTAGTTTCAATTGCAGTGATGCATGGCATTAATAGCTATGTCCTTTCTACATATATGTAGCTGTATAAGATGTTAGTTTATTGTTAAATCTACAGCTGTGATAACTGAAATATGATTGGCTTTGTGAAAACCCTCCACCTATAGCTACACATTACACACATTCAATTTTCTGATTTTACCACTTTTGAAACTCATAGCTACGTAGCTGCGTTTTCAACTTAAATTAGTCTGTGGATTATCAGAGAGTTGCTACGTACTTGAGAGTTTATGTTTATAAGTTATACATAAGTTAAATTTGCCCTATTATTCCAGCATTAATGCTAATGGTAAAATTATTCTGGCATAATATGCTCAGGACTAGTCTACTTACAATGTGTTTGAATTATCATGAGAAGTAGCTATGTACGTATAGCTACATTGATGTGTGGCTTAGATCACTCTATAAGTTATATGGCTTAGCTACGTAACTAAAATAATGCATGCATTGCTATATGATCAATTATATTATATTAGTGCAATATACATCGTCGGAGTGCTGATCAATTCAATAATGATATATTATGGGTAATAGCACTTTGCTATGTTGTAATTGTTAAATGACCGGATTGTTAAAAATACACAAATCACATATCCAATTTTACACATTCATAAAATATGTTAGGGAAAGTGTTAAAAGTAATTATTAGTAGCTAGACCAACTTTCATTTATGCATGGTTGCATTGAATAATGAACTAATGAGATGTAGAACTGAAATCTTAGAACTACTAGCTGTTGTGTTTCCACTAGTCCTTTATCCATGCATGCAAATTAATGGATTATTCCCGGTATTGCTAAATGAATATCTGGTGTAAAATTAGTAAACTTTATTAATATAGATAGAAACGTATATTACTACTAAATGCATTACACGTAGTTCCACCTATTATTATATTCCAGGCATGAATAATTGTGTACATTTTGCTGTGGCTATGTATTACGACATTTTTAATGTATGTATGATAAATATATTAATGTCTCCTAATTCCAGGTACATAGCTATGTACATATATATATTTGTGTGTGTTTGTGTGTGTATGTGTATATGTGTGTGTGTGTGTGTGTGTGTGTGTGTGTGTGTGTGTATGTATGTGTTTGTGTGTGTGTGTGTGTGTTTGTGTGTGTGTGTGTGTGTGTGTCTGTGTGTGTGTTTGTGTGTGTTTGTGTGTGTGTGTGTGTGTTTGTGTTTGTTTGTGTGTGTGTGTTTGTGTGTGTGTGTGTGTGTGTTTGTGTGTGTGTTTGTGTGTGTGTGTGTTTGTGTGTGTGTGTGTTTGTGTGTGTGTGTTTGTGTTTGTGTGTGTTTGTGTTTGTGTGTGTGTGTGTGTGTTTGTGTGTGTGTGTGTGTGTGTGTGTTTGTGTGTGTGTTTGTGTGTGTGTGTGTTTGTGTGTGTGTTTGTGTGTATGTATGTATGTGTGTGTTTGTGTGTGTGTGTGTTTGTGTGTGTGTGTTTGTGTGTGTGTGTGTTTGTGTGTGTGTGTGTGTGTGTTTGTGTGTGTGTATGTGTGTGTGTGTGTGTGTGTTGTGTGTGTGTGTGTGTGTGTGTGTGTGTGTGTGTGTGTGTGTGTGTGTGTGTGTGTGTGTGTGTGTGTGTGTGTGTGTGTGTGTGTGTGTGTGTGTGTGTGTGTGTGTGTGTGTAGTTGCATGCATTAAGCATGAATTGAGTTATCCACATTTAGCTAATAATTAATGTGTGCATATTCTGGGTATCTAGCTATATGCATTGGTATTATAAAATGCATGGATGGCTGTCACCTGGTAGGCGATAAAATACTAGATGTGTAATTGGATTATCATATGTGACTGTCCAAGTGTCCGAGCAAACCCAGCCTAGTTCACACCTCCAATTTTGCAAAGTTAATTGTCAATAAACTTGTTGTAATAGCTATTATATATTATGCATGTCTTTCCCAACGAACTGCAAGACCATGCGTGTTATATATGTATACGTATGTAGCTATACAGTAATGTCATTGTAGCTAATAACTTGACTGTAGCTATAAATTACTGTAATTGTTTTGCATGGGAACTAGCTAGCTACGTATGTATAGCTACAGCTACTGCCTTGTGCTCTATTCAGAGAAATTCAGGTAGTAGAAATAATAATGTTTCTTCAAGATACTGTAAGAATTGAAAAAATTGACTGTTGTAGATAAAATACACAGGACAGGTTTTTGAGAACTTGTGTGGTAGTTATAGTTAGATAGTACGTAGCTTATTCATACTGTAATAAAATTCAATGAAGCTCATGCCGATTGTACTATAACATTTTATGTATATATATAGATATAATATGTGACTAGTATTGGTTGTGTGATAACCCTCTGTGTTTGTACATTCTCCATAGCTTTACACAAATTGCTGTAGCTATAGCTAAAATGCTAAAATTGTAATATTGCATCAATTATAATGTACTAATTTTGTCAACTTGTATGCAAATTTCTATAATATGTATATACTGTAGCTACGTACCTATGTACATGCATGGAATGGCTCTGAACAGTTAGAGAGTAATGAGGCACTAAAGTTCTAAAATGGGTCAAGATTTGTAGCTCCACATGAACACAATCATGAACATGGAGATTTGTTGCTGAACCAGTCACAACAAACAGTCACATATATACGTACATACGTAGCTGCAGTGAACCTCATTAATGTGGCCACCCAAGAGACTAAAATAATTGGCTTGGCTACAAGGTTGTGTATCAAGTTTTAGCAACCATGAAGCTTTGCGAAAACCCTCCACTTACACACATCCAACTTTTTGACTTTAACACTACATAACTTTAATGTTCAATAAGGTTTTGATCTGAAAATTTCACCTAAATAGCTACTGCCCTAACATTGCTTAATGACATGTGAAAATTTAAGATAGTATCTTTACTAGATGTTAAATTATGAGTTCCTAAATTTGGATGTGTGTAGGTGGAGGGTTTTCGCAAAGCCAGTCATTATACATAAGTAGCTAGCTGTGCACAAAGATAATTATGATAATTAATTCTCAGTTCTAGATCATTTTGCATCCTGTGCAATATTCACTGAAATGTGCTTTTAAGCAGTTTTAGTCTCATATGTATATCTTCACATTTTTATATAAAAGTGTAATGTATAAAGCCTGGTCACCTGCAGCTGCTCAGTTTTTAAAGGATGCCTGCATGGATCAGAATTAAGCACATGCACATTTATTAACTTTGTGTGGCCTTATGCTGGTGTACAAAAAGTAGCTACGTATATACTCCTATTGCTAACCTCTCCTCCCTACCACAAAGTAGCTACGTATGCATACTCTAAACATATTGATGTCACATATCGCCACATACGTACATTTTAACCCCCTCCCTCTATAAAATTGTGAATAACCAAACTAAATATATATATTGATTTCATATAGCAATTGTTGATAATATGATACATACATATATAACTATAACTGTACATGTGGTATTCTAATTAAGTGTTCCTTTGCAATTTGGCGCCCCGCACAAACAAGGGATTTTCTCCTCCTCAATTGGAAACTTGTAGTCGTAAGTGATCTCTTCGGTGGCCTTGATGTCTCACTTCGCATGGATGGCAACTTTTCTCTGGGACACAACGTTGATCACCTTCGCATAACAGTTGGGCTATAAAATATAAATGGGTGTTAATAAGAATAAAATTGGTGATTTCTCAACAGAATATCAATATATCAGGTGTTCCTATTTGAGAAATTACCAAATTTGAGGTCAAAAAATCTTCAATAGCAGATACTGTAGGATCAGATAAATGTACGTAGGAGTTTAGCAATTTTTGGCCATAAAATTTCAGGCAGCTAGTTATTTTAACCTTTCATAAACTAGAAGTTAATGTATTCTAGGAGTAACCATATTGAATACAAAGGTTAAGTTTTTTGGCCTAGGAGTGCTCTAATTTTAGTATAAAACATCATTAATTTACTCATGAAAATTTTCCAGTTAAGGTGTTTAAATCTGATATTAAAATATACGTTCCCCTGGTTATACTTATACTTTAAGGGACCTCCATTAACACTTACATCACAACAATGATTGATGAATCTTGCCAAGTTTCCTTTCTTTGTAGCATCTATCACATAACTACCAATTCCAGCTGCCTCATATCTCTTCTATCTGAAGTTGGTGTGACTGAAATACTTGTATACATTTTATTAGTATGACCTACCTTTCATCGACCACTGAGGAGCATATAACCTTGCCTACATACTCAATCACCATTTTATCAGCCATGATGTTTTCCATCGCAAACAAACCCCAGCCCTGGATCTGTGATTTTGAAAACTTCAACTACGTATTTCTTGCATGCCTGCAAAAGTTATTACTCACTTGGAGTAAAATTTGTGACTGAATTTTAGAAAACTGTTCCAAATCACACATTTTTATAATTTATTTTATCACTGGCACATGAACATTTGAACAGTATTACATATTCCATAATAGTACATGGAAATCAGTGCTCAAATTACAAGAATATTCTGGAAATACAAATGCATGAAAGATATATCATTAAATACATGCAGAAATACACTGGATTTCATGTGTGATTTCCAAAATCTGGTCACAAAATATTGTTGTTGATGGATTTGATGCTGAGCTAGCAAATCATCTTTGAATAGTGTCTTGTAGAACAGTTAGTGCAGGTGGCCTAAGATGCCGCCCGTCAATATTTTCTCTATCTCAATGAAGTGCATCCATCAACATTAAGAAACTGCACTATACAGTGTGGCTACCAGATGGTGTTCTATGATGGGGCAAGAGAAGTAATAACAATAGTAGATCTCTGTGTGTGTCTGTCTGTCTGTCTGTCTGTGTGTGTGTGTAGTGAATAGTTATATGTAATAATTATATAGCTATGTAAATATTTAGAATTTCAGCTAGAATAGTGAAGAAGTACATAGGTTAATTGCTATACATTGAACAGATGATCAGGCACAAAATTTAATAGTTTACTCTATTCATTCATCTTCCTGTAGTGGTCAGAGGAATGTAGTCACTTGTTATTCCTCACATCTCACTTTTCAGATATGCTACAATTGTTAACACATCCAGCTGGTGAGTAGAGTAATTGTGTATCACTGTTTGTATATTATTCCACAATAGAGGGTGGGGCTACTGATACTGTGATCACTGAAGAGGGCATGACTGCACTGGATTTGTTTTTTGGTGGATCCACTGTAAGGAACTCCCAGCTGATGTTTGGACCCCACAATACTATCATCAACTGGAGGATCACATGAGACAGAGTGGGCTCCACCCAACTACCAACCGATGGAACACACCCACTATTGTTGGAGGTGATTTGTATAAATATCATATATAAAAAAATTAATTGTGTTGTCATTGTTATGTCATTACCAGATTATGAAGGTGTGTCAGAGGTGTGACTACTTGTACCATCTGACATGTTCTCACTGATCAGTATACTATTCCAAAGAAAAATGTTAAGGTGGGTGTGTCTAATGATCATGTGATGTAGTACTGATCATATGACCTTAGGATCATGTGACCTTAGGATGAATCAGTATGTGAGGTTCCATCTCTTTTAAGGAAGAGCTGCAATTTAGTCAGTTTCTATTACATACGCATATCAATATCATTGACATCATGAAGTACATAAGTAGCTACGTAGCTACATACATATGTAAGGACTCGTGGATACAGGGATTTTAACTTTCAACTTTAGCATTTACGTATCATAAATACGTAGCTACTAGTTAAGGCACCACTGAAAGTGCTGTATGGAAGTATGTACAAGGGGTGAGGTAGAGTGACAAGTACAGCATGAGACATAGCCGAGTGCTGTATTTGTCACGAGACCCTACACCTCGAGTGCTGTATTTTCTGTATAGCATGAGTATATGGTACTTTACCTGTAATATTGTTTTGTGTGGGATGGCACAGATTAATACGTAATTAACTCTCGTCTTCACTTAGATTTGTTGTCAAATCGGGTAAGAAATTATCACTTAAAGATTCAGGACCACTGAAAGTTGGTTTGTGAGAATCTGTATTGCTGTAGACTATTCACCACGATTCGTCATGCAATCATATCACAGTGGTGGCAGAGCTATAGCTATCTACCGGGGTCTTTGCAGGCTCCATTAAGTGCTTTGAATAGAATAGTGTAGCTAATTATATAAAAGGCTAAAATATTGACTATAGCCAACATTAAGGACTTCATTACGTTGTTTACTGATGTGTTGTTTTCCTGATCTAGTGATCTTATATTTTTGACACCTTGTGGACTGCCCACTGTGATGTACGTATTTGCTAACCACCGTACTGTATTTTCCACTTGCTTCTGTATGGAAAATACAGTGTAGTTTCTTTTGATCTCACCTATACACAAAAAATAATAATTGTTTTTGTAAAATGTAGCTAATATGTACAATCATGATTGTTAATGGTAAAATATCACCTGGGTTTAAAGTATGTACGTAGTTTCTAACATAATGGCACTATTCCACATTAATTGTGTAGCTAGCTAGGATTTGTAGAGAATGGCGGTTTGCACTGGTGAAAAACACTAAGGGAGAAACAGAACAGTTGACAGTTATACAGTTAAAGTTCTGTTTATATTAATAAACCTTTTGCATTTACTATAACTATAATATAGCTATTATAAATGTTGTGATGAAATACTACATAGCTAGTGCTTGTGTTTAATTTAACTGCATGCACGTAGCTAATAATCGGTACTGTATGCAGGGTTTCTTTCAGGGGGGGCGGGGGGAGCATTCGCCCCCCCTTGGCTTTGGCTTGCCCCCCCTTGGGAATTTTGTTCTGACAGTGAATCAATTCAAGTGTTTTAAATCTCTCCTTTAGTAGCACCCATGTTCTCCATGCCATAATGATGTTTATAGTTAGCGATAACCCTTGATTTCACAGTTATTTTGACTCTACATACAGTCTACAATATATAATATTTTGACTCTGAAATACCCTCAGATTCAATCTCAGAGCATCTATTTTTCAAAAATTTTCTGGGGGGCATGCCCCCAGACCCCCCTAGCATTAGCATGCTACGCATGCTGATTGTGCTTCGCACAATAACACATACAATCACTTAGCTTGTTGTACAGTAGGGCCCCACTTTAACTATTTGCTCCTGATCACAGAGTATATTCCTGGATCCCCTAGTTTGCTTCCAGGAGGATCATACCACATTGCCCCCCCAGTATCCCGTTATACCTCTTTTTGACCCCCTTGGCTAAAATCCTGAAAGAAACCCTGTGTATGTATGTAGTTTGCTTGATGGGCACACTTCTTTGCCTCTTTATACTACTGACACAATCTGCACGTCATGGAATGTCATATGGCTTCTTTGATTGGGCATTAGAAAGTCTGATTATAGAAGCCGTTGATGCTACATTATTACAACAAAAAGGGTACGTACATATGTAACTATAGCTATAAGGACAGGATGTTAATACATGAGTCAGAGAGACTGAGGAATTGATAGCTATAGGAGGGAAAATGAATGAAATAGAGGCTACACAGAGAAGGTACCGTATATAGTTGGTTTTTTCGAGGTACTTATATTCCATGAATGCCCGATTTTGAGTTTTTTCATGATTTTATTTTCATGAATGACCTTCCCAAAATAATGGTATTGTATTTGGTGTTACGTATTTTTCTTTTTCGTGGAATTAAAGTAGCTATACCTTGAAAAAACCAACTAGCTACGTATATGGTAGGAGAACCGGAGACTGACAGAAAATTGAACATTGAAAAGTTGGACACAGAAACATATTTCCTACATGTAGCTATACATAGCTATGTACGTAGCTAGTTGAGTAGTGCTATACTTTATAGCCATGTATAATTCAATGCAGTAATTTGAAACCACTGTAACTTGCATACGGTAGTGCCCATTTAGACTTCTCCAATTATAATGACCTATGCAGCTAACCATAAATAAAAAGGTAGCTAGATTATTATCATGATGTTAGCTATACTTTACAAATTAATAATGTTACTGTAGCTACGTACTTCTCCCTTACAGATATGGCAGCAGCCATGCAGGGCTGGAGAGAATTGGCCACCTTAAAGAACTGAGAACCTCCTACCAGCATCACGTGACTTCAATAATTATTAGTATAGCAAAAATGCTTTCTTTAGTACATATGATCACAGTTAATGTATTGTTCACAGTTATGGAGATCCCGTTTGATCAAGGATATCCAATTACTTGAAAGTGTACAACGTAGGGCAACTAAATATTAAACAACTATAGCTATAATCTTTCATATAAGTCATGGTTTGAGCATCTCCACATGTTATACCTCTTATGTTGCTATACATTTGAGCTAAATGACTTTAATGTTCTTTATTAAATCCTTGAAATTTCCATCCTCACATTTTGATATTACAAAACAATATTCAATTTGTTACTGAATCGCGGTAGCATGCAGAGCAGCTCCCTTGCAGCCACATATAAACTGAATCATGCTAGCAACATTTCACATCAGAACTCTTTCTTGACAGGATTGTCAGACTGTGAAACTTTGTCCCTGTAATAGACCTGTCACTATCAATGGCTACCATTAAGATACAGCTTACTGATTTTATGTGGTCCAAATTCACTGCTAACGTCTCACTAGATCATCCTTGCATGCTCATTCCATCTTGTGTGCCCCTGTCATCATTGCTCCAAGCTACCAGTTGTCATGTGTTACCATCCGTTGTCCAACTGCAGAACAATCATATAATTATAATTAATAACTAATCACATATAGCTAATAATATACTGATTAGCTGTGTAAATAGTTGGCCTTCTAGCTAGCTGCTTAGCTACGTATATAGCTATATATTATAGATTATAATTGTGTATAGTTTTGAACTGCTGGCAGCACTTACACGCCTTCAGCTCTCAGCCCAGAAACTGTTTTGCAATTTGCATATATAACTATATGTCATGCTTGTAATAATCTGGTGCTGTAAAACTTTCAAGTTTCAATAATAATAATAATAATACATGTGGGGGTACTATAGAGAGAATAGCTAGCTAGCTATATAGCTAAGCCATATAGCTAGCTAATTATGCAATACATGCAGTCCACCCATCTAGCTATATACGTATACGTACATAGTTATAGCTAGCACTCTGCATTTGTCAATTGTCATATCGTCTGTAAGATACAGCTAATCCCTCAAAAGCCATTCGCAATCCTCTCAGGCTACGTACCAATCATACAATCAAGGTAGAACTGCACGTGAAATGACACGCAAAAATTAAACATTTTCCTGATTCTTTGTGTGTAGGTCCACCCACATGTAACTAGTCTCGTGAACCAGCCCCTTTTTTTCTTATATATTCGGACGGGAAAAAAGGGTCTGGTGTAACTCCGTTACCTTATTCGTTCTGCCAAATCCCCAGATTTTGGGGATTGTTTATTGGTGTGGATAGGCTTGAAAGGGTCGTTAACAAGGTGCGAGTGATGCAATGCTAACGTTTCAGCAAAGGTCTGAGGTACGTGATTGAACTAGAACGTCACTCACACCTTGTTAACGACCCTTTATAGCCTATCCACACCAATAAACAATCCCCAAAATCTGGGGATTTGGCAGAACGAATAAGGTAACGGAGTTACACCAGACCCTTTTTCCCCCGTCCGAATATATAAGAAAAAAAGGGGCTGGTTCACGAGACTATCATATAACCTCAACCAAAGAATGCAATATGGCGTCTAAAGACCTCAGCGATCACCTGAAGGATCTTACTTTAGAAGATGTTATTCCCCAGAACAAAGAATTAGGACGAGGCGCTTATGGGAAAGTATTCACTGTTAAGTATCTGGGGCTACCTTGTGCCGCTAAAGAGATTCACTCCCTCCTTATTGACGGAGTCGGTCTGGAAGAAAAGAGAGCGATTAAAGATGGTTTTGTACGAGAATGTTATCACTCCAGTTTGATACGCCATCCGAACATTGTTCAGTTTATGGGTGTCTACTACGCCAAGCCGTCTGATCCAAGATGTGACCTCCCTATTATGGTGATGGAATTGATGGATACGAGTCTTACTTCCTTTATAGAGAAAAACCAGTCCAATATTGCCATGAAAACAAAGTTGTCTATTTTGCACGATGTATCACTTGGTTTGACCTATCTTCACGGTCGTCGTCCTTCCGTAATTCATCGTGATCTCTCATCAAATAATGTTTTACTAACCAGTCACCTTGTAGCAAAGATCAGTGATCTGGGTACGGCTAAGATGATACGAGCTGACAGCAAGCAGACCAAGAGCAGGTTGACAACTGCTCCTGGAACTCTTCATTTCATGCCTCCGGAGGCTTTAGAGGAAAATGACCCAGTTTATGGCACTCCAGTAGATGTTTTCTCTTTTGCTGGAATAACTGTACACCTCTTCAGTGAAGAATGGCCAACACCAAGTGCTCAAAAAAAGCGAGACCCTAAAACAAAGAAGCTTGTTGCCCTTTCAGAACCTCAGCGACGTCAACAATATCTGGACAAGATACCCGGAGAAGTGACCGCATTGAAAGAAATGATGATCCGATGTTTGGATGATGATGCTGATGAACGTCCCCCAATAAAAGAAGTGTCTGAGATGATTGAGTCACTGAAGGCAAGTTGTATACGTAGCTATATAGCTATATAGCTATATGTAAATGAATTGTGATGCTATGTATGTAGCTACGTATATAGCTACAGTATATAGTTATACATACACCGATACACGTGTAGCTAGAAGCTATGTACGTACAATGTATGTTACCATATGTATAGGTTAAAACATTGCCGCGAGTGCTATATGAAAAATAAAGCATGAGGCAACGAGGCCAACACGGCTAATACAGCACGAGGCAAAGCCAAGTGCTATATTAGCATCAAGGCCGAGTGCTTTACGTTTCGTATAGCACGAGCAAGGCAATGCTTTAACTGTTATATAGAATTATATGTAACCTACGTAGCTACAAATTCACATGCCACCATCAAAAGTCCCACTTTTGCCAATCTTTCAGCAGAACGGCTTTATTATCGGTGTTTCCCAGTGTTTCCTACTGTTTACTGCCTTGTCCATCAATATAAAACAAGAGGTATAAAATCTTCCTTGATTGCACGTTTCCAGTTCGAACAGCTTGCTAAAATTCCAATTTCGCTTGTAATTCTAATACTAAATATTTATATAAGAAGCTATAGCTACAGATAAGCTTGAGACTACAGTATGTATGTTTTTGCTGTGTGGCTACGTACATAGGTACATATATAAGGCTGCTCTGTGCAAATACAGTGTTGCAAGCCATACATCACATTTGGCAGCGTGATTGGCCAGCTTATGTGCACATACATACCAGATATAAAAATTTTATTTTATATCATAATAATTATATGATAATTGTTTTATATCATATGATAATAAAATTTATGTAGCACATCACTGGTATGTACATATGTATGTACGTATGTATGTATGTATGTATGTATGTATGTATGTATGTATGTATGTATGTATGTATGTATGTATGTATGTATGTATGTATGTATGTATGTATGTATGTATGTATGTATGTATGTATGTATGTATGTATGTATGTATGTATGTATGTATGTATGTATGTATGTATGTACGGCAGGGGTCAAATAATTTAACATAGCGTAGTCGCAATTACGAGCATACGTAAATTTTCGTACTACAGTCATACGTAATTACAGCATAGGGCATGTTGTTGTGTGCAAGTGAGTATCATACGTATGTATTCCAAAAGAGCCAAGATACATATGTAATAGTTTTTTAACTACTGTTGCGGCCGTTCATGAATCAATTATCATCCTTGTATACGTACTTTGCCAAATGGCCACGGGCAAAACAGAAGCTCCCTAAGCTTTTTGTACGCAACTTCTGAATTGAAGGAGCCGTGTGGCCGGTGAAATAGTGCACTAGGGCATGCTATGATAACAGTGGCTAATAATATTAACGTGATGCAATATTTCAAAATAGTGCACTTAAGTGACAATTGGTTTTAACATACGTAACGTAGCATCCTAGGCTTATAGTTTTACAGTTCATAAGGCTGCTACATCCATTGTATTACTATGGGCATAGTACAAATTACACTACGGTCGTACTACTGTGGCAAGCTTTAGCCTTTCGATTACGATTCGTAATATGCTTTCTATGATTACGCTATGGCGTATTACAACTACGTATGCTCATTAACTGTTTCGATCCCTACCTTATGTATATATGTATGTACGGTACAGCTCACGGCCAAGTTTACAACTCGTGTTGTTTTCTTGCGTGTGTACTTCGAGGCACTAGTCAAAACTCGCATGCCACACGAGAGTGACCCAATTGCCCGTGTAGGATTAGTACACGCGAGTCTCAATTTTCTCGACAGCATACAGCAGTATTTCACGTGTCTCATTATGAAGCTAACGAATCGGACCTTGACTCCACTCAACATGCAAATTAGTACATATTCTGTCTGTCCCAATCCACCATAGTCACTCTATACCACAACAATAACTGGACACTAAATAACGGCACCAGAAAGATAGAAATTTCATGCACCAGAGCTCTCACACGTGTTTAATCACAAAGCACACGTGATAAGGTGCTTCAATTAAAGTAGAGGCGCCATTTGTGTGGATCCTCATGTTACAGAAAAGGCGTACGCTCTGCATATACGTAAGTAGCTACGTAAGTTAAATCTCAGATGACGTGATGGCGATAAATAAGGAAGAGCGAACAGGCTTATGTACGTAGGCTTATACATTTGTCGATGCACAACACGCCCTTTCGCGAGTATTTACTGCTTACTCACGAGCACTGCTATATGGCATGCTCTATAATCAAGTACACTTGGCATGTGGTAAATATCTTTACGTGCATTCTACTACGCGTGCATAGCTCGTGTACTTGAACAAAAATCACGAGCTTCGTTCGGGTCCCACGCGAGAACATGAGTGCGATTGTAAACTTAGCCATGAGCTGTACTGTATGTATGCATACGATACAGCTCAACTCAAACTTGACACTCGCACACGTGTCTCTCGCTGGTACTCGACTTGCTTCTAAGTGAGCTCACGAGTAGGTAGCTAGTGCACTAACGTGTCCCTGGCAATCTATGGCAGTCGACACTCGTGAGGCACACCAAATTGCTCAAGTAGAGTCTCACTGTTCGCGAGTGGTAAGCTACCGGGTCGCCTTGTGAATCACTTAGCGGGTCACTTGACATGGGTTTCTTCAGTTCGCAAGTGACAATATTTCGGACTCACCCGATTTATCAACTGTTTTTGTCCGTTGATAAAGTCAAGTTCTCCTAATTCCTGATATCTTCATCATGCGTTTAACCGAGTATCTGGATGACACAAGCTGCGTGATATAAATAAGCGACACCAATTTGTTGGTGGCGCTAATAGCCTATTGACACTAACTCAGTCACATGACTATATATTGATCACAGCATAATATCGATAAGATCACGTGCAATCGTGAACGTCTCATTGTTTGTAATATAATGCGCTGGAGTGTGTGATGTTTAAGACTGGGATTAGAACAGGGCTGGGGAAGATTAGTCTCACATGGCCAGACTCTCTCCATGATAACTCTCCTTCTACATTTGTTACTCAACCTCACCATTTTGCAATCGATTATTTATGTTTATATCCATATACTAAGAAGCCGTTTATGAGGAAATCATGTGTTTATTTATTTATTATTTTATTTTTGCGGCTCTTTATGCAGGCAAGTGTTCTGAGTATAGAGTCCTGCGCTCACATGCCCTCTGAGGAACTCGTAAGGAGATTCATATGGAGATTCGTGAAATATTCTACCATTTAATCACGAATGTCATACTCTATCACTCGTGAGTCAAATTTGTGACACTACAAGAGCAACACGCAAATACATAGCACGTGAGCTTTGATGAGTGACTCGAATAAAACCTGCGGACAATCACGAGTAATCCAAAACGAGTGTCAAGTTTGAGTTGAGCTGTACCATACATGTATGAATACTGTAACTACTTACTGTACGTATATATGACACAATTTATCAAGTTTTCTTCGATCAGTACCATCTGTATGTATATACGTATGTATGTATGTATGTATGTATGTATGTATGTATGTATGTATGTATGTATGTATGTATGTATGTATGTGTGTACGTACATACGTACAGTAAGTATATACTTATGTATGTACGTACGTAGTATGTACTCATATATGTAAGTATGTATGTATGCATGTATTAGGGATGCAACAATATTACAATATATCGATATATTGCAGTATCTATTGCTGCAATATAATACAATACCATATATGACAAAACATATGAGGGGGAAAACTTTCGTGGTTTTCGCGGATTTTAGCAAAACGCAAATGTTTTATCATTGAAACTTTTCCTGCTTCACTTGAAACTTTTCCTGCTTCACTTTTCGTTTATTCTAATTTGCGCACACTCTAAAATCCGTATTGCAGAGGCGCGCATGGGCTTTAAGGCTGCAAACCGTGAAAGTTTTCCCTACATAATGCACATTGTTGATGAACCGTGAAAGTTTTCCCCCTCAAATGTTTTGTCGTATACGATATACCTGATAAAAATATCAATATATTGCAACATTTATTACCTTCAAAGTTGTAGCTAAGTATCAGATTATTACACTACAAAAATGACTGGACCTCTTGTAACCATAAATTCTTGCTTTTATACATATTTATACTTAACCTTTACTGCTAAAAACAAGTTCTAAAGACATGATGTATAAATTTAATTATATTGCAATATTGCAATACACTCAAAGGCAATATGCAATATGGCAATGACCCATATTGTTGCATCCCTTGCTTGTATGTACGTATAACTACATACGTATATGAAACAATTTATAGGCAATGAAGGTTGCTAGAAAACAACAACCAGTTGAATCTTCCTCTGATGTTCCACCTCCTTTACCTGCACGTACATATTCTGCTAGGAGTGTAAGTATTTTTATGGTGTGATAGGATTTTGGTAAACTGACAAAGCTGCATTGTCATACAAACCATACGTAGTCCAATTTACTACGTAGATATCCAAGATAACACATACATGCATATCAGAGGAGGTTGGACATGCTTTAAGTGCTGCTAAAAATAATTTTATTTATCTTTTAATTTCCTGTTTATTACGACTACTATTATGGCGATGTTTAGTCAAAGCAGTCATTATATTAATTACCGTTCAGGTAGAAAAGGCTAAGTCTTTCTTATCGACGGAATGCGTGATTTATATTTATAGCCAAAATAAGAGAGATATCAATATGAAACCACACCACCTTGAAGCTTACACGGATTACTAACCAAAATATTTACCCTGCCCCACTCAACCCCATCAATGCCGATTTTTGTATTATAACCTATGGGCTTGCACTTGTGCATGTCCAACCTCCTCTGCATGCATATGCTCATTCAATATCTTATTGTAAAAGTGTTTTGCCAGTTTTGTGAATTCATGACTTAATTAGAGGGAATCGATGGATTTGTAATTCCTTGAAATTTTTGTTATCACCCAATTAGTCCTATAGCTACATTCCTACATAAGTTAGCATATAAAGCCTGCCTTTGCCATGTCTAAATAAGTTTATGGTACATATATGTAGCTACGTAGTTTTTGAACAAAATTTGTGTAACCTACTAGTTACATACGTACGTACGTATGTTACTTGTACTGTGTATTGGGAAATTTTGAAGTAAGATTTCACTGTTTTCATGAATTACGTACGTAGCTCACAACCTCAAAAATTTAGCTACGTACTTCAAAATTTTTATATACATAGCTAATAAGCACCTGATACATACAATAGTCAAAGAGAACATCTCGAAAATTGCAGCATTCTCAAAAATTTTATATGCACATACTTTGAAAATTCCCCAAAGTATACAGTACATACATATAGCTACTGAGCTCACTCATGCAACCTACACGACAAACAACAAAGAAGTCAAGATTCCACACAGCATCTAGCGTACTATCGATGCTGTACAAAGGAGGTACATATACTTCGGGCTATTCACTACCTCCAATCAGGGCAGCTCACAGCAGCAACAAGATCATTGTTCTCAATACCTTCGGTAATACACCCTTCCTGTTGTTAAAATTCTTTGTGTCTCCACATCTTAAGCTTCTCCCTATTCCTTGGGTATGGTTTTGCATGTGAGCTTGGTAGCGTTGAGCAAATTTTAAAAAATGTTTCAGTTTTTAGGTGTACACGTCCTCTATTATATAGCAATCTTACTCATCAGATGATCAATCAAGTAGGAAGAATAATGTTCCACCTCCTGTTGCTCCTCGTCTAAAGCAGAGAGGACGTAATGTTGCTCCTACTGAAAGAGTAAAGCAGCCAGTGGTAAGTAGCTACATACATACAAATCTATATGATCATTATAATATAATTACACAGTAACAATAATACAATCATACATAACTAGTCATGTGATCCTATACCACATCTTATCCTCTCAGAGTCTGTAGCGTACTGGTTTCCTTGATACTCTTCCACTTCTAGTAATTGTAACATCTTCAGAGAGAGGCAGTAAATATAAATGTCTGTGATTTTTTCATAAGGATCCATGAGAGGTATTCACTTGATATTACGTATCTTTGGGCTACTTGTTGCCCTAGCTACCTGTCCCTCAGTTGAAACATAACCATCATAGATGAACACATGCAACAAATGTACTAACTCGCTAGAGCGATGATGTGAATGGTAGTCTTCTCAACTCAAGTGGTGCCTTATCAACATGTAGCTGGCTAGTTATACCATCATGCAGACATGATATCATCAGAGTCATGTATTCAAAGATCCTTGATATACGTATAATAAGTACTTGCATCTACGTATGTATGTAAAGTGTATACGTATGTAGCTATATGTAGTGACACCATGCAATAAATTAAGTTATAAAGCATAAGACAGCTAGTTACAGGTACATATTAGTATATAGCTATACTGTTGCTATAATGTACGTAGGTACGTAGCTAGTTTTCCTGTGGAGCAGAAGTTATGCAACTACAGTAATAATTACAGTCATGCGTAAATCAACCAAATCAATTCAATTTTATTATATTCTTGTCACTGAATACTACATACATGCATGTATACATATTTGGGAGTAATATAAAATTTTGCACAAGGTCCTTAATACGATAAGAGTTGAACTAGCTCGATTATCATAATGTAAACACATAACAAACCGATCCGCCCGAGAAGACCACATATCATCACTGGACCAGATCAGCATAAACTGAGTAGAAGTAAACAAAATCGGTATCAATTCAAATTTTTTGTGCGAATCAAGTGCTACATACAAGAAAAGGATTGCGCGCTACGTATTTCGCAGGATTCAGAAAGTAAAATATCTTCTATGTATAGCTACGTAGTTGGACAGATAAAGATGTTTAAAAGCCATCCAAGTCTGAAGTGAGGAGAGAATACAGGAGCAACTTGAAGGAGTTAGGCAAAACAAGCATGTGTACGCGAAATTCTCAAGAAAGTTGACCACTTAATGGAACATAGAGAAGAGCGGCGAGCAGTAGCTTGGCAAGTACGTATGTACATGTATCACGTGTTAAAATGTAAGCATGTACGTACATCATTATGATTTGTACACAAATAGTTAGATAATAATGACATAGACAATCATCATACGTAAGTACACCTACAAAGGGTTGTTATCAAAGTAGCTAACCTACAAATCTATCACTGTGTTACTTATCTCAATGACAACAAGTCCTTGTGATAATCTACAATTACAATTCGTCTGTTGAGAAGACGATGATTAAGAAAATATATATGGCTTTATAAAGTAGGATAGCAATGAATATGCTGGATCTCCAGATCAAAAAAAATTGTGAATACACCCTCCTCCAACTCTTAGCCTTTTTAGTACGTAGCTATATAAATAACACCTTTTCGTTCAAAATATTCCACTGCTGGTGAAGTACGAAGGCAAAAGAGTCATTTCAAATGCAGACAATTTCTTAAATAAGTAATTGGAGGATTTACGTAGTTGTTAATTTGCCTCCTAGTATTGCTATCGTGTAAACATGGCTAAATTATGTACGTATTTTCGATTTATGTCCATCGATCTGAGTAGATCGACTTGTCATGCTGTTATGAGGAGGTGCGATGTATAAAAATGCAAGAAAGCAAGAAGACAGATTTCCCTGTTGACTCCACATGGTGGGCTTCACTAAGGCTCACCCTCATTATATATGTATATTATACAAACGTAAAATAAGTTTGTGTTACTTTATTAACACTCATGTTAAGTTATTTTGTGGGTATCCTTGACCCACTAAACTTAATGACTAATTTTCACATGAAAATTTCCTGGTACGTATGTACGTACACATGTACTTACACCATGCTTTTCATTTTCATGTAATTATATACGTAGCTAGCTAGCTAGCTAGCTATATAATAAGAAAGTAATTTGTTTACTAGTCTACTTTTAGAACATGTAGTTTATTCTTTCAATAATTGATATGGTGTTCACTGTACATTACATAATTGTAATATGTACATAGTTGCAATAGTTAGCTAATTATTAGTTTTATCTGTACACACATGTATTTTAGAGTTTTGTACAAGCAAGAGCTAGCTATTATATTGTAACAATAGATACTGAATTGGCTTCTAAAATTGAATGTATGTAGCTGCCATTGATATTAGCTTTGCAAATTATTAGAAATGTTGAATGGTGGCTATGGCAGCATATCAAATCCACACACTGCATAGTTTCACTTTCAAGTCCAAACAGTGAAAGAACTTAACTGGCCCTAATAGCACTCTTTTCCACCCACATGTCTCTAAGGAAGTAAGCTAAATTGTTGTTTGGAATGGGACAGTTCATCAGCTTCCCAGCTACAAAAAGGTTCCTACAAAGACCTACTTAGGGAAATTACTCACTGCCTGCAGTCAAGTGAGCATCCACTATACAACATTGACAACTATGGAACACCCGGACTACTTGAACTGAAGTGGACACATCAGTGAGGAGCAGAGCAGGGAGAAACCAAGAGAACAAGGAAGCCAACTCATGACCAACAAATATGGAGGATTCTATTGGTCACCGTGGAGGTTGGCAAGACTCTGATACACAAGAATAGCAGCTATCATCATTCCTCCTGAGCATAAGAGTCATGAAACTGTAATTTTCCACTTATGGCACTTACTCCTCATAGGCAATATGTTTCTTGCCTTTAACGAATGTTAATGAAAATTAGCAAAGCTAGAAGATTGGTTTATTGAACAGTATGGATTCATTCTTCACACTATGTTTACTGCCATAAAGCAGGTTTTTATAGCGCCTGCATGCATATCACACAAAACGAAACAATAGTGACTTAAATTTTAGCAAACAAAGGAGTTTGCTACTCATGCACTTATAATTCAGTTGTATATAGAATGCTTTGCTATTTATGGAAGAGCTGGAGGCTATGGAGATTAGCTACATCTCTATAATATTATTTGTATGGAAAATATTCAGCTACTACGTACGTACATACCAGTCTACCAGATGCTGAACAGCACCTTAAGACTAGCGCATATATCAGGTGGTGATTTCTTGCTTGCATGCATGCACGTCTTATAATAGATCTAATTGATTAAAGGGAGACTATGTACATCAGTTTAAAACAAACTGCTCTTCAGCAGTGCCCTGAATATATACAAATACAAACTTAACATGTACATAGCTACTATAATAACAAATACACAAACAACTGACTAGCTACGTATACAACACAAACAAACTAAAACACGTACGTAACACAATAAACTACTGTAACTATACAAATATTTATATAAAAATAAATTACTAGTTCTGCACATCTCTGATGAAGTGTGAGGATCATGCATTTAGCAATACCATTAGTATATTAAAGTATCATCTCTGATAAAATGTGAGGATTCAAGAGCTGCAGTCTGATAAAGCAGACCAGTAAACATTATCAGGCTACTACACTTTGAAAGGTTCCATATGGCAATGGGATTGGTAAGCCAATTTGCCAGAAGAATTACAAACTAGATAATACTTATATGCCAAGACCAAGGGAACTAAGCAATTTAGTAACCTGAAGGCCCGAGGCTGTGGTGCCAGAGCATAGCGAGGGCGCTACTAAGGGCCTGAGGGTTACTAAATTGCTTATTTCCCGTAGGTCGTGATGTCTAACTTGCTTAGACTACACTGAACAAGAATCACATGACAATACAGTACCTTTAAACATCATTATAAGCGTGGAAGAGTTAGTTGTCGATTTCCTGAGCAAAGAGGTTTTGAAGTTTCCATGGTACCTACTTGGCCACTAGCGCTAGTGTATTTTTTGACGGTGTTTACGCGCTTAACATCTTCACGAGCAAATACGTAAGCCGAAGAAGACTAGAAACAGCGAAATGAAGTTTGTCGCACTGCTCTTTATCTAGTAAGAATGAGACATGTGTTTTGAAAGTAAAATTTATTTGATGGTCAGTCGTGCCTGAGGGCACAGGGCACTAAGTAAACATGTGTAGGTGACTAAGTGGACATGCAGGCGAGTAAGTGATTTAGTAACCCTGCAAATTCGTTATATCGTAGTCTAATACACTATACGTACCTATGTAGTTTATTTCATGAAGATAAAGTGAGGGATATCCTAAAGTTGTTTGCTTTATCTACGTACTCTGTAGTGATAGGAATATTTAATAGCCACTTTTTCAAAATTAATATAACAACGTCATTTAACTGAGCTAAGTTCAACAGTGGTTTATAACAGGAAGGAGAATTAGTTTAAAAACCTAATCTGCTTTGTTAAGGTAATCACCATGACCAAATAATTTTGGATCACAAAATGGGATCCGCAGTGCTGCATTAAATTGTCACAGAAGCTCCACATGGACCTATATCTCACCTTAGAGAAATCAAATGATTCACCAGAGTTAGGCTATAACATGTATGACGAATCTGATCTTGAGCTGGACATTGCATCCTTGTATGCAGATTGACCATACCTAGTACAACTATTGGCTTGACAGTGTGTAGCCTATGCTTTTACTTGTTATTTATGGTGGTGTTTACTGAAATAAGTTTTACGTATGTATATCTCCATGATCTATGTGTCTTTAGTGCAACAGATCAAATAAAACGTGCAGAAGTACGTACGTAGCTAACACATAGAAGTACAGACATGACTAATAACATATGTAGGTCATTCATTAGTTACATCTTAGCACTAGCAAGACAAATGAGTATAGGCTCCTATAATTTGGCAATGTAGAAAATATTTTGAAACTTAAGATATGTAGCAAGAGAGCACGTCTAAAAAATGGGAGCTCCATAAACACATGTACGTACAACCTAGTCAAATACGTACGTACATATGGTACACTGACAATGTATATTCTATCAAATAGCTAGCTGGAGTAAAAGTTGGTATAGGCGATGGAACATGGGAGCACCATCCACAGAACCATTCCCAATGTGGCCCAATATACACAGAGATGTCTAAACCGATCATAAATTTGTGGCCAAGGAACTGATTCCAGTGAACAATATTCCTTGGAAGTGGGGAGAAATAATTTCTAATGACATTGAAAAAGAAGCCAGGTCTGAACGATGAATTATAAAAAACAAGGCATGTAACAGAAGAATGGTTTACAGTGTTACAGTAATAATTTCAACAAGTTTCTACTATTGTAATACATTAATGCACTGACAACCGTGGAGTAGTTATAAGCTAAATTTATATGTGTACAGTACATAGCTAGCTCTGCGATCCCTTAGTGATGAGTTTTTTACACATAATTTCCTCTGATGTTATAGTATATTCTTAACAATGGCAGTAAATTAACCTGCATAGCACCTGTTTTTAGATGGTAAAACATCAACTTGTTCCATTGGCAAATGTAACACTCCTGTGACTAAATCAATTTCAATGATCTAAATACGTACTTTTGGCATTGTGGCATTATTTGTTACGTGACCTCTCTATCATCCTTAATTTTAGTAAGGCCACCCTTAGGATCAAAATCTAGATCAAGATCAGTTGGTACTTAGCTAATAAACTTAAGCGATTTTCTATTGAAAATAGAATTCCTATGAATAGTTTTAAAGGGGGCCCGGCTATTGCCTCCACTTCCGCTGTCTATGCATAACTCAACCAAAAGTTGCTAACTATCTTAAACTATCGTATTCACATAAAGAATTGAAGACAATTGTACAGGATCAGGGAGGAACCATGTCCGGTAGTACGTAGCTTTGCTGCAGTGGATGGTTCAGTGTGCAAGGTCATGTATCTGTGTTTGCATCAGGAGTAGACACCTGCTGGTTATGCTAACATAACTATAATAGGTAGTTAAATGCACCAGTATAACAAGAAGTAGTTGGATTGTTATACAATAACAAAAGATGAATATACTCTAATAGAAAAGTCACCATAACACAAGTGATCTAATAATAAAATATTATTAAGTACAATAAGGCTACCAAAGGAGCGAATGGGCAATGGTCTCTACTGATAAGACATCTTACAGGTAACAATACTGTGTGCTTTTATACATTAGATAGGAGTTGATGCATCAGGCTTCTCTGGTTATACAGTACATGTAGTTTCAGGTCTAGTGCAGCAGCTATACTGCTACTCAACTCAAGATCCCCAACTCTCACAAATGGAAAATTTGAAGAGTTAAGCTTTTCAAAGATATATTCCAAGCCATTTGCAACACACCAGCAGCTTTTGTCATCTACATACACTTTAGGGCCAACCACTGCAGTATTGTACGTTTACAACACAGTGGCATAGGAACAGTAGCGGCTGTAGCGGCCATGGCCACTGTACTTTTTGGCTTTTCCAAAGGCCTAAAGTAATTTTCATATGTAGGCGCTTATACCATATACGTAATTACGTCACGTCTAACACCCTGCGCTTAAAATCCGTGAGTCACTTTTAATGTGAGAGCACGTGTTTGGCTGTACTTGTATTGGCGATTGTCTGCTGCTACTCAAGGTACTTATATACAGTAACTAAGCGTGTATTCAGTGTTGAATTGTAGATGAATGAGTCTGGCCAAAGTTCACAGACCGATCCAATCGGCCAGGATCCGAGGACAGATCCAAGCGATTTACCCTTGGATTTACCAGCCAAAGCCCATCACCCAAAAGCATTCAAGTTTCTGAAGAGGAATTTCGGAAAGAAGACGGTGGTTAACCGTAGTTTTCAATCGATATGGTTTGAAAAATGGCCTTGGCTGCACTACGTCGAGAACGATGACACGGTCTTGTGTATCACGTGTGCGCAACTTAGACTTGGCATTTATATCAAAGGGATTTATGAACTGGAAAGATGCCACAGTAAAATTTGCCATTCATGAAGCAAGTAAATGTCTGGCTTCCTAAATTTCTATTGCTGATGGCCTCTACACATTTAAATTGCTTCCTACGCCTCTGCAACAACAATCAGACTGAATCAGTCTACAGACTGTCTCCAAAAGCAAAAGTCAATGAATTAAGGTTCTTCAGGCAAAGCTTGTTAACAACAGCTACATGTATGTACGTAGCTATGTGTAGTACAAGTATGTGACTGAAGATGCAACTTCCACACAAAAACTGGAATCCATTTTATTACATAAGATCATGGCTATGTACACTCAAGAACTATCCATGTACAGTGTCTCTACCGGCAAATGTGAACTTGTCTGGTTTCATGTATGGCATTTTACCGACCCTATAAAGTCATTGTGAGAATGGCATCTACGGCGTGCACCAATTGGGCTGTCTCCTTGGCCTTATAATTTAGTAGAGGCATCTTGCAATTACTTCAGTTTGGTGGATGTCCTACTCAAAACAGTTTGTAACTTAAGTTTTTTAAATCATGCCCCTACCCTCTCTTCTCCATCCCACCCACATGCTGCCTCACTATGCTAGCCTAAAATAAGTGCTAGTGTTGTACCGATTGCCAGATTTTAGGAGCATACCGATATTCGATTATTTTACATTCCAGACAGCCGATATTTCAATCCGATACCGATTATTACAAACATACAATAAAACTTACAAAAGTGTAAGATTCTGTCAAAATTAGCAAATCTATTGGTTCAGTTACAAACACAAGGCTCTTGAATTATTTGATTTTAATAAACCGATATTGTAACCTTAAAATCTACCGATACCGATTGTCACAAAATTCCCCAATAATCTGCTGTTTCCGATTGTGATCTGATTAATCGGTACAACACTAATAAGTGCCCCACCTCAAAAAAATCATCTCAACATGTACAGCCCTGCATTGGAATCCAGCCATCAGTCATTTTAACAAAGTGAGCTTAACACTACTATGTTTTGCTGCTACTACAAGACGTCCAGCTACAGGTAGTAGTGTTGTTTAATTAGTTTGAAACATGGCAGGTTTTCCCAGAGTCGATCAAAAATACGTAGTGTATGCATCTGTATAATATATGTGCACACATACATATGTACATATGTACAAACACATACTTACCTAACAGATCCCATTTACGTAAAGTGTATATTATCACTTGTCAAAGCCCTATATATAATGGAAGAAAAATAACTCAATAACCATGGCAACGTTATACACATAGCTAGCTATGTAATGTTGGTACACAACATGTATAAAAACTTTAAACTTATGTACATATATAAGTACTCAGGTGGTAAACATTGCCAAGTCCACAAATACTCTGTCTTGAAAACCTACACAAACACTGGGCAGAAGCAGATCCAGGATTTTCTAAATGGGGGTCAAAACATAGAGGTAGATCTTTAAAGCAGAGGTCTGGGAGCACCCCTGAACCTATAGGGTATTGTGTTCTTAAAACACCAAAATTATGAGTGATGCAAGTATGTTTAAGTAAATACAAGGAACTTTCTAACCATATATGGAGTAGGGGGTGTGGTGGGTACAATCCCATAGAGGTATACGTGATTTGTTTTATTTTATAAAATAGTGGTGAAATAACAATTAAGAAATAGTACATTTCATTATACCATTACATCATTGTTTTAGCTTCCCTGATATGGTTCAGGAAGGGGGATCATCCGACCCCTATGACTCCCTTGGGTCATCCCCTGCTGGGGATATATGTATAGCTATCAATTCACATGATGATTGACTTAAGGGGCATACACAGGCAACATACACAACACGCACACATGCATACATACAAAAACACAGATACAGTACTCAGTGACAATGAGAATAGCCCTACCTAGCATTGCTTCTTCCAGTTTTCTCTGTCTTTAGCCATCTCGTTCTACTTGCTCTGTCCCTCCACCTTATCAGTTTTACGTATGTCAGCTTAAAGAATAGAATAAATAATCTGTGATTGATGTACGTACATACTATACATAGATACATAACTCAATTTATAAAGATCATAATAAAATTCACATGAAATACGTACGTATATTGTAGTAGAGTGTTGAATATTCAAACAAGGGGGAAGGTTGTTCATGTAACTGAACATACATTGCTAATTAAAACACAACATGTATTAAACTGAAACCTTCACTCAAAGTATAACTGAAAGTCAATGGAATACACCAATTCTTAACACTCTAATAAATACACACTTTGATTAAAACTTCATATGGCTGCATGGTTTGGATGTTTGACGTTTTCACTGTATGCTACTGTGTACAATGATGAGATCATGTGAGTTACATTATATAATTTCCTCCAATAGGAGGTACCTCCCTTTGCAGAAGCCTTACACTCAAGAACTATGTAATCAGCAGTGCCCTGGACTTTATCACTTCTAGCAGCCAGGGGTTACCGCACCGAACACACATACGTACACACACACATACACACACACCCTTACATACGTAGAGAGAGAGAGAGCCACTTCAAAAAGTCATACTCTTATGCTGAGGCAGATGGCACACTTGAATAGTCAGAAAGTGGTCTCAAGGTGGCTGCATTAACTGCAGGCCTTCATGTTGAGTGGTATTACTTACGTACATCTATGCCTGCCATTATGATCCTGTGTCCTTCTGCATGAAGGCATGCAATAGGTGGCACACATAAAAGGTAGTCTATAGGCTGTGTTGTACATTGTTACTGACTGTATAATTCTTTCATTTTAGCTCACCCTCCTGCAATCTGTCCTCTCTCTCCTCTGTGAACCTCTCTTAGACTGACTTCTGTCCAGAGCCATCTCAAAGCATTGCCATTCTGCAATGTTAAATTCTTTCCCAACTCTATCCCTCCACCTCATCAGATGTGTGTTAGCCTAAAGAGAATAAAAGAAACATTCTCTCCCTATAAATACATTGACTGCTTATATTTTTTATGTACGTATGTACATACATAACTAGCTGGTGTTCAATTATAAGGATCATGAAATTCATATGTACAAAATGAAAGGTTATCCAAACCAGGATATTCATATACGTAGGGTCAAACACTGTTAATTATCCATACACTATGGTACATGCATAAATTCCCAGTGTAAAGCCATGTTTAATTTCTTAATTCAACTCTATCCTTTGAACATTGTAATTCAAAGCACTCTAGTAAACACACACCTTAAACATACACTGTAATAGAACAATCACAAAGCTGGTTTGGTCCACTGTATATACTAACTATAGCTACTATGCATAATGAAGAGATCATGTGAGTTACATTATATAATTTCCTCCAATAGAAGATACCTCCCTTTGCAGAAGCCTTACAAAGTGGTAACTACCATATCAAGTGGACACCTTGTTCTGACTTACCTACTCCAATGTATGATGCCTCTGTTGCTGTGTCCAATGGAACAATCTATTGCACTGGTGATACCCGTAATGATGACAATTTCAATGATGTGTACTGTTATGATAAAAACCAGTGGAAACAGTTGCCAAGACCAGGACATCGTCTGGGTGTCCTACACATGGTAGATGACAAACTGACTATTTTTGGTGGAAGAGACTCAACCACAAATAAACATCATAACAAGGTCACCACCTACAACAGCAAAACAAACAGCTGGTATAGTTGTTATCCCGATATGTTACACAACAGAAGTAAACTAGGAGTGATAACTTCTGATGATCACGTGATCATTATGGGAGGGGCCAGTAGTTCAGACACTTACCTTGATAGTATTGAGATAATGAATTACAAACATCAACTACAATGGAAAGAAGTTTCTGTTCATTTACCAGTTCCAATGTGGGGCATTAAGCCCACTATCTCTGGAGATTACATTACTATAGTGGGATACAGTCATTCTGGAGGCCGTAACAATGGATATTATCAGATACGTGTAGAAGAGATAATTTCATCATTGGACCAGCCACTCTCCACTGGTGCAGTAACTAGACAATGGAAGGAACTGTCATCTCTTACACACTGGGACACTGCTACTGTTCCATACTCCAACCCTCTCGTGATCATTGGTGGTGATGATAATAATAATAATATTCCTACATCTGATGTCTCTCTGTATGACTCATTCAAGAATTCTTGGAGGAAAGTTGATTCCCTGACAAGTGCCAGATACTGTGTTGGAGTATCTCTACTAAATGATCACACTGCAATTGTTATTGGAGGAAGTAGAGGAGGAGTAAGTGTTGAAGGAGCCATGGCATCTTCCCTCACTACAGTAGAGATTGGTAACATTGTACCCAACCAGTAGTAACTATATACTGAACTATAGCTAGCTACTATTGTAGGTATTTAGATGATGAAAGTATTTATACTTGTTATCATAAAAGAGAGATTTACGATATTTGGGATATATTACTGCATGTTAACATTGTAGTTATCTACTGTACTCTATAGTGTACTAATAATTATTTATTTGTTTGCTGATATGTTGTATTCATTTATTGTGTATTTTTTATTTACAATATAATAATTATAATACTACGTACGTAGCTACCAAGATATTTAATTTACTATATCGCTTATGTGACTGCATAGATACTGAAACATATTATGATCAATATAACAATATATATATGTACGTAGCTTAATTACGTAGCTGTGTAGCTATATACATACAAACATACATACATACATACATACATACATATACATACATACATACATACATACATACGTACGTACATACATACATACATACATACATACATACATACATACATACATACATACATACATACGTACATACACACATACATACATACATATATACATACATACATACATATATACATACGTACATACATTCACACCAAGCTAGAGATTGGCACATATACAAATGTTAATACGGCTGTACGTAGTTAACGAATATATATATAAAATTCTGGACAATGCATATGACTACTTACAGTTATATAATAACCATAGTTGAACGTCTCCTTGATATGGACTCTACAAATCAACCACACTATCAAGTTTATGGGATACAGTCCATATGTCACAAAGGATTGTACAGAATACAAGCCTTTTCAATGGCATGCATACTCTCCCAACTCTATTCAGAAAACAGGACAAATGCTACAACACAAAAACATAATGCCACTTGTGGGGATTGAACCTCTCTATTAAAGTAACACTCCAAGCCTCACTTCTTCTACAGGTGTATATAGAATATTAACTCTTCTATTAGAGTACATACAGAGCTTTCTGTGACATATCCAAAGGCCACAAATTTTACAAACTGCATATTATGCTTGTAAGCACTGCTCCAAATCAAGCCTATCATTCTCAAAATTATGAGCAATCTCACAAGCACTTCCAAAATATCAATGCCAGTGTGTAAAGGTGCTTAAAAGTTTACCTGTCATGCTCAATGCTTCACCATCCTTCTAGCACAATTCAATCGTTTGTAGATTGTAAAATTAATTATAACTTATTCACATCTACCGGTAGTACACGTGCATGCATAGCTACTGGCATGTGCATGACCAATAAATATAACTGATCCATCACTTGATAGTCTATGTAATAATTATTACCTACCATTATGTGAGAATCCCTCGCCTAGGTCTGTCTTCTTGGATGGACAGGTGGAATCTTGGGTGGAATCACTCATTGCTAGCAACAATGCACGAATTTGTTAGAATACATCAATTTTGGGATGTGGCCGGTTTCTATGGCAGTTGTTTCTAGGTCCTAAGGACGAGTGGACATGTAACTTGGGATCAGTGAAGGATTTCAAAATAAATCAGACTTGTTGATCACTTGTTGGCGAGCATGTAAGCGTATAGCTGAACAATGAAATGTGATTCTTCCAGTCCCAGCCTAGTTCACACATCCGATTTCGTAAAGTTAATGGTCTGTTCTAGTAAAATAGCTATGTTATACAACTGAGTTCAAATCTTCAGTAACAATAAAGTGATGTTAATTCTAACTAGCTAACCTTGCAATTTGTCTTCCAAAAAATTAGAAGTATATTTTCAGCTAATCATATAACTGAGCCTTAGCTAACTACGTACAACTAAGGCCACTCCAAATTGATTTCCTGTTTCCCATCCTGGTCAAACAAACTTTGGTATGCGGGCGGTGGCAAATTCCATTATTCCATTATGTTAACTACTACACACGTGTACACAACTACACATGTTTTGTACATCTCTACAAGGTGGACAATCCATGTTAACTACTACCTGACTACCTCAGTTTGCACATGCAGCATTTTAATATAGCTCATGTCTATGCTCAGGTTAACCATCGTGCTCAACTGCACTAGTGTTTTAAAGAATCCGGACTTTAACAACCACGTGATGCTTAGAAAACGTCAGTTTACGGAATAATGGAATTTTCTGGCTTGACAAGAAAACCATGTGGGCGGAGGACGGGAAACAGGAAATCAATTTGGAGTGGCCTAATGATTACGTTAAAGTTTGGATATTATTAAGTCACATTATCGCTATAGACATTACAGTGGAAACCTCGCACCATCGGTGCTTTATAAAGAGGTGTGAATTCCAGGTTACTCTTCAGGACTTAGCTAGGCTAATATCCATGATGTACATGGTGTTTACAATTCAGGGTTGTTGGGTTCCATACAATACTTAGCTAGCTAGCTACTTACTGAATATTGTATGTTTATGTAGTAGTATAATGAAATTATGGATTGGTGAATACAACAATTCAAACTGAAGGTACCAATTGATTTTAAGTTTTCTTATATACAAACTTCATCCATACATGATCAACTTTGCACTAGAACCTGTATAATCAAGATATTAATGGCATACATTGCTACTGCAGCGTTTCCTTATTTCTGTTGTTTTTACTCCATCACATTTGTCCCTATGTTTAATACACAGGTGTTAACATTTCTGATAATCCAGCTCACTCGGCGATTTGAATATCAAGCAGACAAATTTGCAGCTGCTGCAGGCAGTCAATAGAAGTTAACTCTATCAACTATGCTTCTTTGTTGAGAACTTCCACATGCATAACCCAGTGATATGCCCAAATATTAAAGTGCCACTCCTGTATGGAATGCCATTGTGGACAAAAATCCATATTTTGTATTATATATATAAATAAGACAATGATCCATAATATATAAGACATTAACTGTTTCAATAGTCCAATTCATGATTATCCAATTTACTACTTCAACTGTTGTAATAGTCCAATTTAATACTTCGACTGTTGTAATAGTCCAATTTATTACTTCAAATGTTGTAATAGTCCAATTCACTACTTCAACTGTTGTAATAGTCCAATTCACTACTTCAACTGTTGTAATAGTCCAATTCACTACTTCAACTGTTGTAATAGTCCAATTCACTACTTCAACTGTTGTAATAGTCCAATTCACTACTTCAACTGTTGTATAATAGTCCAATTCACTACTTCAACTGTTGTAATAGTCCAATTCACTACTTCAACTGTTGTAATAGTCCAATTTACTACTTCAAATGTTGTAATAGTCCAATTTATTACTTCAAATGTTGTAATAGTCCAATTCACTACTTCAACTGTTGTAATAGTCCAATTCACTACTTCAACTGTTGTAATAGTCCAATTCACTACTTCAACTGTTGTAATAGTCCAATTCACTACTTCAACTGTTGTAATAGTCCAATACACTACTTCAACTGTTGTAATAGTCCAATTCACTACTTCAACTGTTGTAATAGTCCAATTCACTACTTCAACTGTTGTAATAGTCCAATTCACTACTTCAACTGTTGTAATAGTCCAATTCACTACTTCAACTGTTGTAATAGTCCAATTCGCTACTTCAACTGTTGTAATAGTCCAATTCGCTACTTCAACTGTTGTAATAGTCCAATGCGCTACTTCAACTGTTGTAATAGTCCAATTCGCTACTTCAACTGTTGTAATAGTCCAATTCGCTACTTCAACTGTTGTAATAGTCCAATTCGCTACTTCAACTGTTGTAATAGTCCAATTCGCTACTTCAACTGTTGTAATAGTCCAATTCGCTACTTCAACTGTTGTAATAGTCCAATTCGCTACTTCAACTGTTGTAATAGTCCAATTCGCTACTTCAACTGTTGTAATAGTCCAATTCGCTACTTCAACTGTTGTAATAGTCCAATTCGCTACTTCAACTGTTGTAATAGTCCAATTCGCTACTTCAACTGTTGTAATAGTCCAATGCGCTACTTCAACTGTTGTAATAGTCCAATTCGCTACTTCAACTGTTGTAATAGTCCAATTCGCTACTTCAACTGTTGTAATAGTCCAATTCGCTACTTCAACTGTTGTAATAGTCCAATGCGCTACTTCAACTGTTGTAATAGTCCAATTCGCTACTTCAACTGTTGTAATAGTCCAATTCGCTACTTCAACTGTTGTAATAGTCCAATTTACTACTTCAACTGTTGTAATAGTCCAATTTACTACTTCAACTGTTGTAATAACTGCATGTTTTGATGATAGTCTAATTAACTACTTACCTGAGAATAGGGAATTACATCATTGTTGTCATGGTAACAAAATATTCAAGTCTGTTTATCATCCTCGAGTTGGTTTCATGTAATTTATACACAATAATGCATTTTGATAGTGTTTAGCTATATTTTTAATTACGCCATGCAATGATTGTAAAGTTCCTTTGAATATATAGGGAATCAGTTTTTATGTTGCATTTAGTCACACCAATTAGTGTTTTCTAGTACCATCTGTCTTGTTCCCCCTACTCATAAAAAGACTGAGTCGAGCGCACAAGACTAAATACCCATAACCTTTCACATAGCTTTGGTATTCAGTTGCGATTATGCGCCAATCTTTTTCATACCCTGCCTTAGGTCTCCGGCGATACAAGCGGGGATTTATAGAGGATTGTGACCAAACTTTCACGTACCCATGAGGCATTTACACAGCCATTGAGCCTAATCTATCTTTAACACGAACTTAACTTGAATTTATTGCTTTAAGGGATTTAAATATATAGTAGGGGATCTGCAAGCAACATAAAGGGTGGGTTATAGGATAACCTTTGCAAATCTCCTGCTCATCCCCGCCATTGCCCCACTTGGGTAGTTGCGGCTTAACAATGATAGGAGCCGGAATTAATATTAGCAAGAGCCCTTGTAATTAGCTCAAGTAAAAATATTGTTGTACTACAGGTATAAAAGTGTACGTATTTAATTTGGGCTGAAACGAATATCGAATAATTATAACTAAATGACATTTGGAGTTCCAATAGTTTGATTGGCTAAGCAAGCGGATATCCGAATAATGTAAAATATAATTACTGAAACTATTACAAAATATGCAAGAAATAATACAGAAAAGTAATAACTGTAGCTAGCTATATCCTAATGCTCTCTTGGTATTCTAATATGTGTACATGTAAGCGAGCAAATATCCTAACAAAATCAACAAATCGAGATTTGTTTTATTGTAGCCTTACTTTTGATTCATATAATGTATGTATACATAGCTACACCTGCATTGCATGTGCATGGATAAAACAGAGAATATAAGATCTTTTTATATAAGAGGATGCATTATAATTTTAAAAGCCGGGCACGTAGATCTTTTATTCTGGAAATTGCAAGTGATCTCAAAAAAGCACATATTAAATGTACTAGCTATAATATTTTTCTGTACATATAAGTAATACCGGTGTCAGAGCTGCTCAGCATAATAATTTATACTGACAAGATATGCTTTTAAAATGTTCTCTGTTTACTCTGTGTAACAGTACATAGCTAGTAGCTGGTGTGAAATGAAATGTCACCTGAAGTTTTGGTTTTCTCTAGATCTAACACAATGAAGGGATTTGTTAAAGACATTAACTGTCACTTGCGTTGATACAAGCCAAAGGGACCATCGAGTTTGTACCGTTGTGGATGGGATGCCAATGTGGCAGCTGTAAATTCCTCAGCAACATGTACATTGACAGGATTTCTATGCTTTGTTGCTTTGTATTTAAACTGTAATATCATGATTAAATAAATTTACTTTAATTGAATACAATTCACCCATACGGCCCACTATTTATGATCATCATAATGACATTATGTGGAGGTTTTAATAGAGTGGTTGTATTAATAGAGTATGTATGTATGTATGTATGTATGTATGTATGTATGTATGTATGTATGTATGTATGTATGTATGTATGTATGTATGCATGTATGTATGTATGTATGCATGTATGTATGTATGCATGTATGTATGTATGTATGTATGTATGTATGTATGCATGCATGCATGTACGTATGTATAATATATCATGGATGTTCCTGCAGTGGTTGGCAGTGGTCGGCACCAACCAGCAGTAAGTACTCAACTGACTGACAAAACAATCATCAATACTCTAATAGAGCATTCACTTTTTGTTTAATGTGTGAATTACTCTAATGGAAGTCTTTCAAAATATTCTTTCAACTTCTATAGCCACCACTTAATCTCCTAAACCTACATGGTAGGCACATCATAATATGTGACCATTTCTGCGAAAACCCTCCATGTTAGCATATTTTACATAGTGTCACTAACTTTCTAACAGTTACATCAATCTTCATATGCTTTGCAAGTAATTAATTGTTCATTTAGTAAATGCTGTGCAAAGTTTTGTGCTACAATATTACAAGCAACTATTAGAAAGTTATGAGACTTTAAGCATCAATAAGTTTGTCAAAATTTGCATGCTAACATGGAGGATTTTCGCAGAGCCAGTCACATATATGTATGTACGTATGTACGTATGTGTTTGTTTGTGTGTGTGTGTGTGTGCATGCGCTGCAGCCTTCTCGTGACGGACACAGTAACACATCACTTGCTTGTCTTGTGGTGTAGCTAATGGCAGCACCTCTGACTCAGACCATGTGGTGAAGACCATGCAGAGCCAGGGGTCCCTTGCGTTGGTCTTGCAAGCCAACAATGGGGATACATGCACGAGATGGTGCTGGACCAAGGACTCAGGTCCCTGCTATTGTCCATGGTCAATCCGCCGTTCTGGGGGTTCTTCCATCTGGCCTAGATTCAAAGCCTGCAAATAGGTTACTCAGTGCCCCTTGGCTGGGTGGTACAGCAACAAAATGTTGGTTACTGAGTGATAGCTGGCTATTTTTGGTGACTAGCTAGCTACTTGTTTACTTACTTTTTGTTGCAATCCCTACTCCCTTTTTAAAATTAAAATTTATTTTTCATTCTAGCTATACAACAACCATTATAATTTTCCTACAGGCTACATGCATGCACAGAACATGGTAGCTATGTATGCAAGATAAATGATGGACCTAGCTGGAAAGTGAAGTCAATATTAAATGCAGTCACGACACATATTACAACAAAACATATAATATTATGGGGAATATCATGCAGCTTATATAATACAGGTTTACAATATCGAATCGATATATCTTAAACAGTAAAGGAGACATAATTTGAATAAGTGTGCAGGGTGTATATTATTTGTACATAAGGCTATTTTTCCCATCATAATATATGCAAGCTGGATGACATAATGCTTGATCAGTAAATATCTGAACACGAACATGTATGCATACATATTCACATATGTATAAAATAAAACACATACATTTCCATGCCTTGTAACAATGTAATAGCTGCGTATTCTATTGAGTCAAATGTAACTGTCCTAGATACCTAGGCCCACCACTACCTCTTCCATATGCATTTAGCCTGTAGGAAAATGATAATGGTTGCTATAATAAACTAGGATCACTATTCTCCTGACTTGCATTCATTGCACTTGTTGGTATAGTATAGTAGGCATGATACGTAAATAGCCACGTATGCATAGATGACTACCACCAATTGCTTGATCTGTTGAAATTGAAAGCAAGTTAATATGTAACTGACAAATACAACATCACCTTGCTGTTGTATCTCCTACTTATCCAGACTGTTGTATCCCTTGTCCCGTTTGTTGTCTAGGCTTCCCTTAGGCACTGGGAGAGTACCCTAGAACAGGCTTCATCTTCTGTACAATCCTTTGGGGACCTATAACCTGACTTATACATACATTAAACTGGGATCTACGAGCAAGGCATAAAAGCATACACACACACGTACATAATACATACATACATACATACATACATACATACATACATACGTACATACATACATACATACATACATACATACATACATACATACATACATACATAGATTCATACATATAATATATGTATATACATACATACACACATATGTATGCACATACTTGCATATAGCAGTACATGCTCATTTTATCAATAACAATGGCAACTGGAAAATTCAAACCTACAGTAGCACATAATTACATATTTTACATAATGTATGAACACATACACACACCAATCCATACACACATGGGTATACAAATAGGCTTGCAAGCAAAATGGGTAGTTGAGCACCTGACATGATGGAAAATGGCTATATAAAGCATAATGAAGTAACTAAGGATCTGTCTTATAGGCAGGGTTGCCAGAGAACATGTTGCAA
Source organism: Spongia lamella (assembly GCA_963930835.1). Lineage (NCBI taxonomy): Eukaryota > Metazoa > Porifera > Demospongiae > Dictyoceratida > Spongiidae > Spongia > Spongia lamella. The sequence goes on along the minus strand of OZ005746.1, from coordinate 2,962,771 downwards.
AAATTAAATTGGGAGTGACAAATTTTACATTATTCACACATACATGGCAAGCATTAGTACATATATTTGATGGAGGTGTACAATTCTGTGAGCATAAGTATGCACACACTATCCACATATCATACGTATGTAAACAGGACAGATAATTTTGAATGATAAATCTGTATGCCAAATGGTATATGTAATGTGCAACAACATTCTGTACAATTTATTATACGTAGTTAGGAGACAAGGATTTTGCACACAAGCACAAAAATTACAGTGCCAAGTGGAACCAGCTGCTGATATGGACACTTGAAATGAGATATGTACACTTAGGTTTAGTGTAGGTCCAAAGTAAGTACATAAGCCAATCTAGAAATTAATGCAGGCTACAGTATCTCGCTGACTAGTTGATCTCAAGCTGCCCTAATTATCACACAGGTTCCACTGTAATGCTGCACAGCATTGATTGGAAATGTTGAATGCAGGTGCATCACATGATAAATCTGCTCTAGATCTGTTACATGACACTAGATTATCACCACAAACACTGCTGCTTATAATATTGGTAATATTCATTTATGTCGTGACATATGTTCTTATCATTGCCTCAGCCTTCCATGACATAGGACGTGAAAAATTCATGTCGTGCAACACTATTCCAGTGTAGTGTAAACTTTTGGAAGGAATGTTTTGTTTAAATTCATCAAGTTTGTTGATTTAAATTTTTATGCAGTAGCTAGCTACATGTATGTGATTATTAAAATTTTATTTCCATCAGCAGTAACACTACACAGGCCTTGACCTCCCATTTTGATTTCACATCTTTTTTATCCAGGCCTTTTTTAGTTCTTGGCTGCTCATTTTTTACAGCCAGGGTTTTTTTGGTTGAGATAGAATTAATGATTAATCAAATTAGCTCACCAGTTGGCTCCTGTACTTACACTGCTATTCCAAGTTTCCTTGGACCAGGGACAACTCCCAGAAGGCTGGAAAGTAGCTAATGTCATACCAGTATACAAAAAAGGAAGTCGATCTTGCTCCTCAAATTATAGGCCAATATCACTCACTAGTATTTGTTGCAAGATTATGGAACATATTGTATACTCCAATGTATTACAACACTTTCAGGAACACAATGTTTTGTGCGAGGAGCAACATGGCTTCAGGAGCAGCCGATCATGTGAAACCCAATTATTAAATACTATCAATGACTTCTCTAAGAATCTTGATATGGGAAGACAAACAGATGTGGTTTTACTTGACTTTAGCAAGGCTTTTGATAGAGTACCTCACCACCGTCTTTGCTATAAGCTTTCTCGCTATGGAATCCGAGGCAACACATTATCTTGGATTAAAAATTTTCTGTCTGGAAGATTACAGCAAGTTATTATAAATGGTCACAGTAGCAGTTACACTAAAGTGATATCAGGGGTACCTCAAGGAACAGTGTTAGCGCCATTATTATTTCTCTGTTATATTAATGATCTGCCTCAGAATGTTATTTCTAGAGTTAAGTTATATGCTGATGATGTCCTGTTGTACACCACTATACACAGTAAGGATGATTGTTTAGTTCTGCAAGAAGATCTGAATAGACTTCAGCTATGGGCCGATACGTGGCAAATGTCTTTTAATCCTGAGAAATGCGAGATAATAAGAATTGCTAATATTAAACATCCAATTGTACATGATTACACCATTCAGAAGAAAAAGATTAAGGTAGCCTCCTCTGTCAAATATTTAGGAGTATACATTGATGATCACCTAACATGGAAAGATCATATCAATCATGTAGTAAACAAAGCTAATTCAGCTAGAGCTTTTTTACAGAGGAATATTAACTCGTGCCCTACATCAGTAAAAGATGCTTGTTACAAGTCTATGATTCGTCCTATTGCAGAATATGCTGCCACAATCTGGTACCCACATACTCAATCCAGTATTTATAATCTTGAACGTATCCAAAGGAAAGCAGCAAGATTTGTTCGTAATAATTATCAAAGATATTCTAGTGTAACAGCCATGATGCGGCAACTAAACTGGCCAACTCTAGAACAACGAAGATATGAGGCTAAAGCCATCATGATGTATAAAATTCTTAATGATCTAGTACAAGTCAATCATAGTGACCTAGTTTATAATTCAAGTGTCACACGTGGCCACTCACTTCGTCTCCTCCACTTATTAACTAGAGTAGATGTATGTTCCTACTCCTTCTTCCCCTCCACCATAAGAATTTGGAACAAATTACCTGAGGATATTGTCATTTCCCCATCACTTGACTTATTTAAACTTAAATTATATAACCATTATATGTACGTTAATACCCCATTCTGGGGGCCTGTACATTAATTAATATAATAATATAATAATAATAATAATATAATATCCTGCTTGTATGAGTCTTTATGTCCTGCTTTATCGTTTATCAGAATTCTGCGGCGAGATCCACTTGAGCACCACACCACAACGAGATCTCAATAACAAAGAAAAATAACGAATTATGTACCGGTAAAGGAATAGACGCGAACTACCAACTCCCACAATCAATATAATTATAGTATTAAATAACAACTCTTGTATATTCGAGCAGTTTGTCGCGGCCATGGAAACACATAGTCTCGGTCTGGGCTGCGAGACTAGGAAACACAGCGGACACGAAAATAAGATGAGTGGAAATATACAGTGTTAAATATACGCTATTTATATGCTACACACGAGGCTAAATGTTGGTAGTCTCGCGTGGCCACACAGCTTTTTAAACCTTGCGCTCGCCTGGCTTCTTGAAATCACTTCTGTGCTGGACGTCGGTATGCGTGTGTGTGTGTGTGTGTGTGTGTGTGTGTGTGTGTGTGTGTGTGTGTGTGTGTGTGTGTGTGTGTGTGTGTGTGTGTGTGTGTGTGTGTGTGTGTGTGTGTGTGTGTGTGTGTGTGTGTGTGTGTGTGTGTGTGTGTGTGTGTGTGTGTGTCCCCGCCCCCGAGGCCATGAATAACCAGTGGCGTGATGTGGCGTGATACGTAACTGTGTGATTTGTTAAATGAGTTCTGCTGGTTTTCAATTATATGCTATGGCAATTGCCATCAATACTATCGATAGGTGTGGCCCTAGTAATGAAATGCGTTGCCAGTTACTGCCAAAGAAGAGCAAGGTGACGCTGTATTAGCCATTCATATAACAGTAAAAGGCGTTTTACCAGCTGTACATTACCATGCTAAAAAAACACTTTGGGCGTAAAAGGTGCGAGGCCAATCAGAAGCAGCATTAATATATTACAAATAGGTATGTGCGACCAAAAACTTTGATAATAAAAGGTGGCCAAGTGACAAAGCCAATCATAGTTGCAAAAATATGCTATAAACTATTGTATGTCATTCAAGTAGTGAAAAAGATTTTTGATAAGTAACTTCTTGGCCTCAACTGATATCAAAGTTTTTGGTCGCACATACCTATTTGCAGTGCTGCTTCTGATTGGCCTCGCACTTTTTTTACACTCAAGGTGTTTTTGTTTAGGAAGTATAAACACATGTTATTACTAGCAAGCAGCAGAGAAGTAACTGCATAGGCATAACTTGTACTTGCCTAGTACACAATATTACAAATTGAACTTTGAAGCTTAATTTTGAAAAACTCAGGCCTGAGATTTTTTTTAACTTGCACTACAGAGTGATACATCAATATAGATTGTATATCTGAAAGTATGCAAATCATTCAAAGGGGTCCAAGTTATGACAACTATCAACCTGAAGTGTAATAGTCCTTCTCAAATACATTCAAGTGTTTACTTCAGACTGATAATAGTATGACAGGTAGAGCATACATAGGAGAAGTGCTGATACAAATTTGGCTGAAATCCATGAAGAAATGAGTGAGTTATTAGACAAACAAGTGAATGTATAAAAAGAGAGTTTAAAAAAAACTTCCGGGGTTGACGAAAGCTCCCGCAAGAAGTAATAAAAGAAAGAAAGAGGAAAAAACGACTGCTGTGTAAAAATTTTTGTGGTGACAGGAATACATTTATAAGGCTGTATCAGAAGAATGGCTGAATATATTTCAATGAACTTCGGGATATTGATTCTTCAAACAATGAAGGTACTAATTGTCTAGTAAACGGGTGAATTGGGTGGGAAAGGATGGTTCATCGTGCGTAGTTGCACAACGGACGCCATAACACTCGCAATGGCTGGTACTTAGGAATGGTGGCGCCTACTTCCTCCATTCTCGGTTTGTTGATTCTATATAGTAAGAATGTTGTGGGTCGGTAATAACTAAGCGATAGCTTTAATGGCGGCTTAGTTAGAGCATTTGCGAGTTTGAGGGCGGTGCTACGTGTAAATAACTCACTCAGCGGTGGTCGCGTTGCTGCATTTCTTCTTGGCCTCGCGACTCACTATCGTGAGTCTTGATATATACTATCTATGACATTACTAACAAGACGGAGTCGCTTTAGTTTTAAAGGTGGGCATGTCATGTGGGTGGGGAAACGTTTAAAAGAAGACTGCCTCACATTGTTACGGTAATAATTTCGGCTTAAATCAACTTTGTATTGCTGTTAAAACGTTTTATTGCTGATGTACCAGAATATAAAACAGGTTTAAACTTAAAATTTAAATGCGTATGTGTTGCTATGTGTTCCTTAGTGATGAGTCCCTACTCACGTGACTTTATAAAAATGCAATTAGTTGTATCAAGAGTTAATAATATATATATATAGAGGAGAGTATCCTACTCCCATATACCCCTGTATTGATGCTATAGTTTTGTTGAAATGATGCAAATAATGGCAAATATAGGCAGTGAGGTACACACACATACACACACACACACACACACACACACACACACACACACACACACACACACACACACACACACACACACACACACACACACACACACACACACACACACACACATACACACACACACACACACACACACACACACACACACACACACACACGGTATATATGTCAAACAACTTTTTAATTACATGTTTCAGATCCACTGCCCACATTACTTGTGTGTGTGTGTGTGTGTGTGTGTGTGTGTGTGTGTGTGTGTGTGTGTGTGTGTGTGTGTGTGTGTGTGTGTGTGTGTGTGTGTGTGTGTGTGTGTGTGTGTGTGTGTGTGTGTGTGTGTGTGTGTGTGTGTGTGTGTGTGTGTGTGTGTGTGTGTGTGTGTGTGTGTGTGTGTGTGTGTGTGTGTGACTGTGTGTGACTGTGTGTGACTGTGTGTGAGTGTGGTATGCATACATGCATCCAACTTTTACATGTATGTGTTGTACATATTGGCTCCAGCATAATGGCACATGTACATCATGCCTATGTAATTTTTGATTTGTAAGTATGCCTACATAACATATTTGTCATACGGGATAGATTCACATGAAATAAATTATGAGATGTCTGTCCAGGAAAGATGTTAGAGCCACCCATATACATACATGCATAAACATGAAAATGCTGGTATTTAATGGGATGTAAGCAAATTACCAATTACGTTTCACATATGATTCTTTGCTTTTAACACCTGTCTTACTTGACTTAATGTACCTATATGTTTCTAGCCATTTTTATTTTTTAATAAGGCCAATATTCACTTACAGACATTTCTTACCATTCTGAGGTGGCCAAATATAGAATTTAAGATGTTATGGTGGTAGACTTCTCGACCCTTTTGAAGTCTAGCTATGCAGAGCCAATATGAAGAGCCATAATTGGTTTACAGATATGTGTTGGGATCAATGTGTGCTATGAACCTAGAGCTATTGTAACCACAAAGGATAATTTAATGTTATTTTGGTAATTATTAGAGGGTTTGTCAATGTAGGGACTAAAATCTTGTGTATGTTCAAATGAAGTATCATTGGAGCAACAAATTTGTGAAAACGTAAGATAGTAGTTGTAGGAAGTTAATGTTTATTTTCTTGTATTTTGAAGGTACTGATTTAATTCTGTTGACTTCTTGATGCAAATCCATGTGTCCAGTTAGGGTGTTGACTACACTCAAACACTGTATGCATATTGCACATGTATTTATGTTGTTTATGCTACATTTAGTGTTGTAGCTGTGCTTGGCGAGTAATGCATGATTCTGGTGTCATTTTTGTAATTTCTAGGCCACTGTTGGGTTTTTCCCTAAGTTGTTTTGGGTCAGTCAACTCTCAGTTTTTCATCAACTTGTAACTAACTTAGTTGCTAGATCCCCAGCCACTCTGCCTGTTTTTGTTTTTGTAATATAAGATTCATAGTGTAGCTTTGAGGTTATTTTTTAAAACTATGAGATGCAAGTGGCCATCCTCTGGAGGCTAGCTACACCACAAGTGTTGATACCTGTTATAGACTATTATGCATGAAGGGGCTAATTGGATCACATGCATGTGAGCACTTACAGGTGGTCATAAAGCCATCTAGCTAAAAGCTCACATTTTCAGACAAATCTAAACATACTTACGTACATGAAAGGTATAACTAAATGTGTCAGAAAGTGGTTCCAAATCATATTTTGGTATATTTTTGTGTACATTTATACACATGTAGTTTATATGGTATATATGTCAGCCTAAACACATGATGTAGTGATTATTATAAACAAGACATAATGATTTGTCGGGTGGCTATATAAAGTCCAACTCCAAAATCTGTACAATCAGCCAAAGGGTTTATATATGTTTGTAAAATAGCCATTTCTTGAGGTTGCAATGGGCATTCCACAGTAGGAATTTCTACAGATTCTACATCTTCCAAGACACATGACCCATCCCAATCAATCCCAAACTCTTCAGCATCTTCCTGTAATATCAAAACCAACATCTGTGCATGTGAATTTAAATATTAAGTGACTTACATCAGTCAAGCTCTCAGTGTTGTAAACACCAGATGCAGCTGTTTGGTCACTTGTAGCAAGCATGCCATCTATCCACAATTGCAGTGGGGAATGGTTGCCTTCTGTTCTGAGACGGTGACGACTGTATGCTTGCTTGAATACTTCTAAGTGATTGTTAATTCTTGGCAAAAAAACATAATGCAATGCAAATAAGTCTATATCGTTGGAGGGACACAGCAACTGGTTGTCTTCTAGGCTGTAAAATGTGTAGTAGAATGAGGACAAGCATGTTGAAAATACATCACGCCATAAGCGTTCTATACGCTGATTGTGCACGCTTCTACCACTGATAAAACTGCCTCGTTCTGGTCCTCTATGTGGGTGCTTCAGCATGTATTCAGACACCAGAGTGTTTTCACCTCCACGATCTGCCCTGACCCTTGAAGGCAGACCATAATGGGAAACAGCATCAACAAAGCACTGCAATACAGTTGCTGCTTTATTGTTATCACTGGCCCTCAAATAGACAGGTACACGAGAATATCCATCGATCCCTCCATGGACAACGATGCGCCACCTAATCAGCTTGTGGTTACCGTCAATGTGCCACAAGCTGTTAGGACCTGCGACTCTGTATCTACGCCGGTGTAAAATACGACGACTTCTTTCTTGTACACCCCATGGATCAACTCTTAGCATGCTATCACGAATTCTCCATCGTTGTATGTGATGGCCCTGTGACTGTAGGTAACCAGCTAGGGAATTCTGTCCTGCAGATGGAAAATTGCTGACAAAAACAGTAACTAAATTGTCCAAGTCTTGATCACTAATTTGGGAAAAATCAGTGATGTATTGGAATCCAAATTCCAATATTCGCCTTCTGATGGTACGGGCAGAGCATCCCAATAACTTGCCAATCTCCACTTGGGTGAATTGAATCTCCAGAAGATACCTTAATTCTGATTCCCTTATAGGGATACTTGGTCTGCCTTTAGTTCTGCTTGCTATTTCTCTTTCATCCTGTATACCTTTCAGCTCTTCCACAAGCACCTGGACATTTTCAGCAACCTCACCAAATTCAGGCAAATATGCATGCAAGAATGGCTGCAAAATTAACACTCTTTGCAAAAGGTTCTCCATTGCTAAGCAAGGTCCATCTAGATTGTCGTTAGGGTCGATGTTTTCAATAATCGAACGAAGGGCTGCTTCAATTCCTTGTAAGGTATCATCAACATTCTGATTCATCGCGTAGCTACATAGCTCACGTGATAAATATTATCCACTAGCTACGTCACAACATCTACCATATACTTTATGAGGCAATTGACCTATTGCATATATTAGCTGTACTGCAATAAAGCAGTGGTATTTTGCTAGTATTCTGTCTTTCAACGATATTAGCGAGCTTCGTACAAGCAATAGCGATGTCTAATCTGGACTCGAATGCAGATAGTTTTCATGGATTTTTATCTACAGAGCAAAGAAGGACCGTGGAGGAGGCAATCGGGGTTCTGGAGCAGTTGAGAAACTCTCCAGCCGCGACCACTACACCCCGTGATTCTAGTGACATGGCTGAGCGTAGTAGAACACCACAGGTGCCACCGCAAAGACCCGCAACTAACAGGATGTCTAACAGTGCACCAGGCCGTGCAGTTAGTGCAGGTCGAGGTGCAGGTTTAAGTTTAACCAGTAGGCTACGTGTGATCGATAATGATAGACCCAGTGGCAGTGGGCTGCAAAGCCTCCGTGCTCAAAATCAAGGTTAGCGGCTATGCTACTGTATGTATAGCTAGCTACTGCATGTTATATAAATATTATACAATAATTATATAGTAGATTAGCTAGTTAGCTGGTGTACATAAAAATATATAGCTATAGCCGGCTATATGGTTGTGATAGCTAGTCTATAGTTATGCTCATCATAAGCTTTTCATTTCCTTTGAAACGAAAGCAAATCGTAAAGCCACTATTCGGTGATTGTTAGTTTCTCATCCATCAATTTTATTTTTAGCAATGCGGGCGGGCGGACATTACCATTAGCTATTCCATTATGCTTTTGTACTGTTTAAAACAAGGAATTTTTATGTTTTAAATGAAAACAAAGTCCCATGGTGTATGCCGTTCCTACAACAAGCATAGATCATTTGTATAGCTACAGAGATCTTAAAATTTCCAGCAGCACATTTTGACATAAGTAAATACATTCAGTTTGCCAATCACATATGTATAAGAGCAAACTCCACACACAAGCTTTGTCACCATAGAGCAACCTCCTCCTCCTATCACAATTCATATTTCAACAGAATAATTCGTTTATGGAACTCAATGCCTGTAATTGATCTATATAACTTTATCTTTGGATATTATAAAGACTCAGCTCACCGATTATTTGTGGCCTAAATTTAATGACAACTTTACATCAGACTCTTCATGTACTTTTCATCTGCTTTGTCCATGCCATCGGTGCTCTAAGCTGCCCATCACACCTAATTATCAGCCGTTGTCAAATTTAAAACCTCATAGATAATTCATATAATCTATTGTAATTGTGACCGGATTTGCGAAAAGGGGTCTTATACACTCATCCAATTTTGCAACTTTAAGGATGTGTAACTCAGCTCATGTTTGACCTACAACTTTGAAATTTGGTACCTGACCTTTCCTGTCATTGTGGTTATACGAGATAAATTTTCAGCTTAATGGCTCACTCACAAATGAAGTTATGCCTCTTCAAAGTTGCAAAATCAGATGCATGTACAAAACCCCTTTTTGCAAATCTGGTCACATTTATGTAGTTATATAGTTTATGTCAGAGCTGTTGACAGTACTTGTCCCCAGCCCTCAGCACAGGACTAATTTTATTCTATAATTCACTTACCTACCTAATATTATTGTAAGCTGATGCTGTAAAACCTTTAATAATAATAATAATAATAATAATAATAATAATAATAATAATAATAAAGTCGGAAGGTTTTACTGTCAGTTTTACTCTTGGCTGATTTGACTCTGAACGCTTCTTTCAGTTTGTAGGGTTATAGGGGGTATTGTAATTGTAATATTTTACCAGGGGATCCACTCAGTAAAGAATACTGATTTTCAGTGAAGCCCTGAATACATACCATGTGGCCTCTGAACACCATAGGATACTTACTCACTGAAGACAATCTTGTTGAACTTACCATCAAAATCATCTGGTGTGGAGCCTGAAGTTTACCGAGATCACCCCTGTCATTTCTCTGATAGCACCTTATAAGTTCTCCTTTCATTAAATTATCTTTAAGCACCCTATCGTTTTTTATGTGCTTCTCTTTCTTTTTTTCATTGCACACATTTAGGGGATTCTATGCATGGGCTTGCGTAAACTCTTGGGCAAATACTCTATAATTTATTATACATACTCTATAATAGCTAACTCACTTATTTCATCATGGATTTCAACCAAATTTACATCAGTACTTCTCCTGTATATGCTCTACCTGTTTCAGCCAAAAGAAAGCACTTGAATGTATTTAACAGAAATTTCATTTGACTATTCTCATAATTAGGACCCCATCAAATGATTTGCATAAAAGAATTCAGACACACAAACTATATTGATGTATCAATCTTTATAGAGAAAATTGTTGCTTTCAGTTTTTTCTTCATAGTTGTAACCAAAATACCCTGTAAAGTATACTTTATATCATTCAAGTAGCCTCAGTAGAGGGATTTTGATTGATAATTTCTGGCCTTAGTAGATATCAAAATTTTTGGTTGCAGCTAGCTAGCTAGCTATACCCATTTTCTTATTGCCTTTTGCACCCAAGGTGACTGTGTTAGCATATCACTACTCCCTGTGAGTGTACATGTACACAGATGACATTTTAGCAAATCCGACTTTGATTGGCTTTGTCACTTGGCTGCCACCTTTAATTATTATAACTGGTGGCCAAGCCAGTCATAGTTGTGAAAATACCCTGTAAGCTTTGGGATGCATGTAATTTAATTTAAAGCTTTATAGTAGCTAGCTAAATCTCATAATCAAATTTATTTTAACAGAAAGATGGCAAAGAATTGAGAGTGCCAGTACCAATGCTTTTACTGCCTTGAGGCGCTCTAGGAGCAACTCAATAGCTGCTGAGCAGAGATATAATTTTGGACGCTCAAAACGTGTTAAAACAACTAACAGTTGGACACACAAATTTTATTGTTTATCTGGGGCAGATCAGCATAGGCTGCCCTCAGCAATGTTCGAGAAAAATGAATTGGTGCTAGCTGGTCTTGGAGAAAAAAAGATCTCCATATTGGATGTTAATTGTGAAACCTCAGAATTTCATGAAACCCTGTTGCAAGCATTTCCAAAGTTTCGTGATGGAGGGGGTTTCGAAATGCTTAAATGTGCTTCTAGCACAAGGAAACTGGAAGTGATACCCTTCTCAATCAGTAAATCACCAAGGCTCCTTAGATCATGGATAGGGACAGCTAGAATTTATATACGGCCCATTCAAGTTGATCTAGATCTAACTGCAGTGGAGGGAATTGATGAAGACGTGGTAAGTACAGATTAGTCAGCTACTAAGATATTCATGTAGTATATTTTATACCAGGTTGATATTAAACAACAATGCCTGCAGTGTGGAGAGAGTATACCAATTAATCTACTGAGGGATCATGTTAAAAGCTGTATATCATCAAGGTACGTACTATAGTTGTATAATGTATTATACATAACTATGCATAGCTATATGTTTATGTTTAATTAACTAGCTGGCCTTGTTATCAATATCTTGGCCATGACATATACATGTTTTTTATCAACATGTGCTACATGTGTAGCTACTACGTATAGCTACTGTGTACTGATAGTAGAGGTGCACAATACTGTATGAGCAGAAATTTTGGCTAGGATTTTAATTGATTTGGCAATTTTTTGGAGACCAACTAATTTAAATGTCATAATTTATTCGTTTACCTATGCTTCAAATCAAGTGGCAAACAATGGTGCTGTTTAACATTGAGGCTGCTTGTTGCTTAGTCTCGCATGGCTAGACCTTATTATTATTATTATCTCACAGGGCGTCTCAGTGAAAAAATCGGGTTTGACATGTAACACCATGTACCAGGCAGAGAAGAAAGTTAAATACAGTCTCCAGCTACAAAAATACAGCACAATGGCAAACAAACAAAAATGCTCATACCTGGCTTTGCACATGTAGCGAAGGAGTAGACTGTAACGAAGTTTAATTATCACGTGATTATAGGGCATTTTGTATAAATTGGCTGTATCGATTTTGCCAAAATAGAAATACCGCCAAATGCAGTTTTAGAGGAATCGCCAAATATTAGTCCCACCAAAACTTTTGCTTATACAGTAGTTAAGTTTATTTCCCAGTGAAGCCATACATAAAAGAAAGTTGTAGGGTGATAAATCTGATATTACCCTGTGGTTAGGATACCAGAATGATATCTACTTATCATCCTAGCATGATAAGTAGATATCATCCAAGAAAGCTTGTTGATGCACAAGCGAAGTTTTGATAGGTGAACATAACAAGAAGCCATTGCTTGCCTTACAAAAGAAGCAATGATTGGCATAGTCCTAGCAAGGTATATCCCAGGTGCATATATAGATATCCTTGTTTTTAACACTTGTCCTTGGCTTAGCCTCGGAGGATATCATACTCATCCCGGTATATAACTATAATTTCATTGAAAATGTTAATTATTAGTTGTGTCATTTGCTCAGTTTGACATATGGCAGCTCTGAGGAGAGTGATAATAACGTCGATGCACCTATCATTCTAGACTCAGAGATAGATGAGGTACGTATGTAAGCTTGAATTTCCTATTAGCTATGCATATAGTTATATGCATAAGGTTGTTAAACAGCTAATTGGCTTATGCCTTTGGTTTAACTAGTAACGTTAATTGTGCATTTGACTACAATTTTTTATCACTATCATAATGTATTAACCATTGCATATAATTTACTAACTTCCTTACCTGGTGGTACAGTTGGTATAGGATCCTTTGACTGCAGTATATGCTGTAGATCAAATGGCTTAAATCGCAGAGCTCTACCCAGCTGATGAATTTTAGATAAATAGTTTTGCTTGGCTCCTTAGTTATTGTAATCCTTACTCACCTTTTCTCTATATAGTAACTATCATGTTACATCAGTCGAATAATAATTCTATTTTATATTGTATCACTTCCTAACCTTCTAGGATTCACAGGAAACTGAACCACAAATCCAACAAAGTACTGTTACAGTGATGGAACAGGATAATCAAGCTGAGCAATATACCCGAGATGAGAGCCTAGATTTGCCAGATAATAAGTGAGATCATGCACTAACCATGCAGCTATGCTGCTATACATATACATGTATATAGGTAGTCAAAAAAATTTGCATCTTTCTAAAGATGTGAAAAATGCTTCTTGATTAATTTCTGTCAGTGCCTAATTGTGTTCCTATCCTTACCTTGCATGTTCTTATTGGGGCGAGCCTTAGCAAACCCCACCATATGGGATCAACAGTGAAATCTGTCTTCTTGCTTGCTTGCTTGCTTGTAACATCAAAATACCTGTATATGGCTGAAAGCCGTTTAAGTGCAAACCAACATTACATCAAACATTACAAGCATTACATAAAACACGTGGAGTGCTAACCATAGTACGCCAACCATTAAATGCTAACCATAGGCGTGTATATACCATTCAAGTGCTAACCATCATTTATTAACCACAATGTGTGAATACAACTTTCTAATCAAAGCCTAGTAAGCAATAGTAAAGCTGATCATTTGATGTTAGGATTGCACATAGCACTGAATGGCTAGATAGATACATTGAAGTACACTGTATAGTATCAGCTGCCTTGCTGCCCTATACGTATTTACTTTTCTTTATAATAGCTGATACCATCCATGACTTGTTTATTATGCATGCTTGTGATACCTTTTGCAATCAATTCATATGTTATTTCAATCCGCTGTAATTACTTTACTTTACTGTATTAATATCCGGCTAGTTTTCATGAAATACGTACCGGTACAAATTTTTAAGACCATCATGTAGATAGCTACACTGAGACTGAACTGTACATGTTTTATTCCCTGTGCTATAATTATTACAATGTGAAGTCATCAATGGTAGCTACGTAAGTGTATATATGCATCTATCAAAGCACCAGGCTCGCCCCTCAATGCTGTGCATTTCTCCTAGTATACATTATACCTACACATCAAGGCACACTATTTCATTAAAGGAAAAGTTTGGATCCACAAAAATTTGTACACAAAAAATGAAAATAACACAAATCAAAATTTAGCTAGCTACGTATATGGTTCCTTTTGTGAATATAGATATACTTCATTGGAGGACTTTATCCGTCATCTGACTAGCATTACTAGTGAAGACGAATTCTAACTGAGGATTCGAAGAGCGCATGTGCTACAGGACAGTCTTGTAGGGGTCAACAGAGCTGCATCCAGTCCCTATAAGACTTTAGTAGTAAGTGAATTATTAGCTATATCTACTTTTGAAACAGATCTAGAAAACTTGGTGCCGGCTTTCATATTGGATATTTTATTCTCACTACTGTGCCTGTTTTCTTATATATTAAATCATGTATGTGCCATATAACCAAAGGCCAGCCCGCACCTGGTTCCTTAAAATTGCTTTTGTATCTGAATGCATGTACGTATGTGTGTGTGTGTGTGTGTGTGTGTGTGTGTGTGTGTGTGTGTGTGTGTGTGTGTGTGTGTGTGTGTGTGTGTGTGTGTGTGTGTGTGTGTGTGTGTGTGTGTGTGTGTGTGTGTGTGTGTGTGTGTGTGTGTGTGTGTGTGTGTGTGTGTGTGTGTGTGTGTGTGTGTGTGTGTGTGTGTGTGTGTGCATGCATGCATGTATGTGTATCTGTGAACAAGTTGTGTGGGTGTATGTGCATGCTAAAATTATTTACAGGAAATAATGCCTGATTAGTTGGTTATATTGCTGCTTTATGGTTTCATTATATGGTACTTACCATCTATACAGTCGATAGACTTTGCCTGTTTTGGAGTGCTTCACTCCTTCACTTTAGTTGTGAGACATTTCTATGTGTATCAGTTCTTGATCCAGATGATTTCTCTGTGTATCAGTTCAATCACAATCATTTTCGTAATACTACTTGGTTACATCAGAAAATTATGATTTAGAAATAATAAACAAAAAAATTGGTACAAATAATGAATTAAACAAGGTATCCAGTTTATTAACCATATGATACCATACATGGGAAAAGTTTGGAGTGGAAAAATCGGCGAATTTGGTGAATAGAAGGCCATTCGCCAATTTTTTATCCACCAATGTTTCTTTTTAGGATCAGTTTTAGCTATACATGCGGCTCATTCACCAATATTTTACCCTCCAATTGATTCAGATCAGTGCATTTGCCAATGTTTTACCCCACCAAAATTTTCCCACGTACAGTACTCATGATATGAAGTCTACCATATTGTGGTATTAAAAATTTTTATCGTGGCATCATTATTAAGCAGCTGTTTATGCTATAAAAGAGAGAGAGTGTGTCTAACTTCAATAGTCTGGCCAAACGCACTGCGTAAAGTGATGACGTAACAACCAGTAATCACCTTAGGTGTTAAATCCTTCGATAGTGAGATGAAAGCAAGCTCACCCCTGTTATTATTTTAGCTATCCACCTTGATCCAGTAGAAGCGCCATTTATCTAAGGCTATTACCATCGATGGGAGCACAGTGATAAACTCGGCATGATATAGCTATAGCTATAGCTATATAGTAAAAGGCAGTTTAATGGAACATGGCTAAATAATTGGAAATATTTTGAAAGGTAAAATTTCTTGGAGAGGAGGCAGTGGATGAAGGCGGCCCCAAACGTGAATTTTGGAGGTTATTAGCCATGGATATGAAGGCACAAGTCTGCGCTGGCGGTGAAGATAGATTAACACTTGAACATAATGTAATAGGTTTACAGGTCAGTGAGGATTATATAACAATTAACAATTTAAACTTATTTGCATATACATGATTAAGTTCATAGCACATACATACATATATAGTACTGCATGGTTATATAATTGTTTATTGATTTTCCAAATTTATTCTAAGTGTAAAAATGACTGTTATTGCTACGTACACATGTACATGTACACTAATGAATGAGCTATAATTATGTTATATGCTTTTCTATTTCTATTCATCATACACAGAGCAACAAATTTTACAAGCTGGGAATCTTGATAGGAATGTCTTTTGCACAACAAGGGAGTGGATTCCCCTTTTTTAGTCCTACTTGTTTTAAATATCTAAGCAACCAAGACATTGCTAATTATGAAATAGACTTGCAAGATGTACACCAACAAACAAGAGAATTCTTGGAAAAGGTATACAATGTTTGTTTATGTGTGTGCATGTGTGTACATACATAGCTATATATATATATGTATGTGCGTATGCGCATATCTGTGTATGTGTCTCACATACACAATCAGAAATCAAGTTTTTTATAAGTATTGGTAATTGGAATAACATTAGCAGATTTTTAACAAATTATAATTGATGCTATTTTAATTATTTGACATAAGATAGAATTTGTATAAAGTTGAGGAAATGCACTGCAATATTGGATGAAAGATGTAGTAAAATATATAAAATATAAACAAAGGATCGGTTTTAGCATAAGCCATCAAATGTCGAGGGGTCAACCACCATAATACCATAATCTTGAGCACAACAATAATCAAAAATTCTCAGAAGTTTTTACGGTTTGAAACATGGCACTTGGATTAAAGAGATAAAGAAAACATTCTTGTGAGAACAAACCACCGTCTAAATCAGCCTAAAAGCTACGTATGTCAGTGAGATAATTAATTGATGATAAGTATAGCTAGTTACTCTAGGTTGGTATAGTACTTTCTACACAAACTGGTAACTTTAAACATTAATTTTATCTTATTGCATTTTCATTTTAAATGTACACTGCACATCTAGGTTGGTATAGTACTTTCTACACAAACTGGTAACTTTAAACATTAATTTTATCTTATTGCATTTTCATTTTAAATGTACACTGCACATCTCTGATGAAGTGTGAGGATCATTTAGCAATACCATTAGTATATTAAAGTATCATCTCTGATAAAATGTGAGGATTCAAGAGCTGCATTCTGATAAAGCAGACCAGTAAACATTATCAGGCTACTGCACTTTGAAAGGTTCCATATGACAATGGTAAGCCAATTTGCCAGAAGAATTACAAACTAAATAATACTTGTACACCAAGACCAAGGGAACTAAGCGATTTAGTAACCCGAAGGCCCGAGGTTGTGGTGCCAGAGCATAGCGAGGGCACTACTAAGGGCCTGAGGGTTACTAAATTGCTTATTTCCCGTAGGTCGTGATGTCTAACTTGCTTAGACTACACTGAACAAGAATCACATGACAATACCTTTAAACATCATTATAGGTGTGGAAGAGTTAGTTGTCGATTTCCTGAGTGAAGAGCTTTTGAAATTTCCATGGTACCTACTTGGCAACTAGCGCTAGTGTAATTTTTGACAGTGTTGATGCGCTTAACATCTTCATGAGTAAATACGTATGCCGAAGAAGACTAGAAACAGCGAAAGGAAGTTTGTCGTGCTGTTCTCTATCTAGTAAGAATGAGATGTGTGTTTTGAAAGTAAAATTTGACTGTCAGTCGTGCCTGAGGGCACAGGGCACTAAGTAAACATGTGTAGGTGACTAAGTGGACATGCAGGCGACTAAGTGATTTAGTAACTCTGCAAATTTGCTATATCATAGTCTAATACACTATACGTACCTATGTAGTTTATTTCATGAAGGATAAAGTGAAGGATATCCTAAAGTTGTTTGCTTTATCTACGTACTCTGTAGTGATAGGATATTTAATAGCCACTTTTCAAAATTAATATAACAACGTCATTTAACTGAGCTAAGTTCAACAGTGGTTTATAACAGGAAGGAGAATTAGTTTAAAAACCTAATCTGCTTTGTTAAGGTAATCACCATGACCAAATAATTTTGGATCACAAAATGGGATCCGCGGTGCTGCATTAAATTGTCACAGAAGCTCCACATGGACCTAGATCTCACCTTAGAGAAATCAACCAAATGGTTCACCAGAGTTAGGCTATAACATGTATGACGAATCTGATCTTGAGCTGGACATTGCATCCTTGTATGCAGATTGACCATACCTAGTACAACTATTGGCTTGACAGTGTGTAGCCTATGCTTTTGCTTGTTATTTATGGTGGTGTTTACTGAAATAAGTTTTACGTACGTATGTATATCTCCATGATCTATGTGTCTTTAGTGCAACAGATCAAAGAAAACGTGCAGAAGTACGTACGTAGCTAATACATAGAGGTACAGACATGAATAATAACATATGTAGGTCATCCATTAGTTACATCTTAACACTAGCAAGACAAATGAGTAGGCTTCTATAATTTGGCAATGTAGAAAATATTTTGAAACTTAGAGTTTTCTTAGCACATCTAAAAAATGGGAGCTTCATAAACACATGTACAACTTAGTCAAATACGTACACAGGTACACTGACAATGTATATTCTATCAAATAGCTACAGTAGCTGGAGTAAAAGTTGGTATAGGCGATGGATCATGGTAGCACCATCCACAGAACCATTCCCAATGTGGCCCAATATACACAGAGATGTCTAAACCGATCATAAATTTGTGGCCAAGGAACTGATTCCAGTGAACAATATTCCTTGGAAGTGGGGAGAAATAATTTCTAATGACATTGAAAAAGAAGCCAGGTCTGAACGATGAATTATAAAAAACAAGGCATGTAACAGAAGAATGGTTTACAGTGTTACAGTAATAATTTCAACAAGTTTCTACTATTGTAATACATTAAGGCACTGACAGCCGTGGAGTAGTTATAAGCTAAAGTTTATATGTGTACAGTACATAGCTAGCTCTGCGATCCCTTAGTGATGAGTTTTTTACACATAATTTCCTCTGACGTTATAGTATATTCTTAACAATGGCAGTAGAATAACCTGCATAGCACCTGTTTTTAGATGGTAAAACATCAACTTGTTCCATTGGCAAATGTAACACCCCTGTGAGTGAATCAATTTCAACAATCTAAATACATACTTTTGGCATTATGGCATTATTTGTCAAATGACTGCAACTACATATGTGACTTCCTTGTGGTTCTTGCTAGAGAAATGTATGAAACTTGCGGCAAAATGTTAGTAAACTTAACTTGTATGAACAGGCTCTTGCAATGCTTAAGACTGTTAGCTCTAGCTACATACTAGACAGATATTCACAGCATCAAGGGGTGAGCCTAAGAATGCATGAGGGTGACATATATAGTAGTTACTGTAACTGTATATTAAATCTAGTATATATTATAATTAATGTATAATGATTTCACATAATTACAGGAGTACAGGTACGTAGCTACATAAATACTTGCTAGCTAAATACTTGTACAATTTATAGCTTTAGTAGAGTAGCTAAATAAAAATATGCAAGTACATAGCTACAGTACACCTATTTCATAATGGGAAAAATGCTCTACACAAACAAAGAGAGCTTCCAAAGCAAATAGTTTTCTGTGAAACTGCTTAATATTCTACATGACTTCCTCATCATCCAATATAAACAATTTCTTATACTTACATAGCTCAACAAAGCAGCTTACAGTAACCTGAGATGGATTGGTTGATCACTGCCTTTCCCACTCATTTGAAGCATGTTATCTCAATGCTCCCTGGTCAGTGCAGGACACCTGGCTCTCTCATACTCTCTCCTTCTAGCCAATTTAGCTTCTCTCTCCTTTGGTGTTTCCCTTGACCTAATATAATCTGTCTCGCTCTCTTCTTCTCAGGCCCTCTACCATGTTATTGTTACGTATATATTGCCAACATTATGAAGCGTCAGTAAACTACCCTGGTAATTCTTCATGTGGCGACTGCACTTGTATGAAAGCATTTTGTAATTTTAAACATATTTTTTTATGAATGCGTGACACTTGCACCATCAATCTTTTTTCCCACATAAATTGTTGTGAACGTGAGTGATGTTCATACCATTCTTTTCGCTAGCATGGAGCTTGCTCAGGAAAAAAGCTATGACTATAATTACATACATAAAATGTTTTTTATGGACCACTTGTATCAGTAGCACGTATTCAGCTGATAAAAATAAACTACTTATGTATAATACTTCATACCTACATATGTACATGCCTAATATTTAATGGAATCTAAACTCTCAATTGGAATGGTCTTGAAATCAACCATAAATACAGAATTGAAATCAAAAAAAACCCATAAATCAACCATAAATCAACCATAACTCAACCATAATCCGGTCACATATGTACATAGGTTGATTCATCTTCCTACTTAGGAATTTCAAAAATGTTTACTTAGGTTAAATGCCGATGTCAGATAGCTATCTATGTATGATTTGAAGTGATGGTTTGCCTTTATTAGAATCAGCAACCTTGGCACCACTGTACTTTATAGTCACCTTTAATTCCAACTAAAGTGGGTAGGCTCACTATGGAATGTCCTCATTGCCACTAAAGAAATAGTTTCTTAGCAGTGGCCATCTGAGGGGTAGCCACAAATCCAACAGTCTACCAGCAACTTTTCTGACATTTCCACAATAGTGCCGGACAGCAATAAACTCAACATAATTAGGATCCTGAATATGCATATGGCCCATGTGCTTTAACACTTGGCATTCTTACAGGCTTACTTTCAATAACACATTCCTGCAATTCATAAAACTACAGCAGATTAATCATTATATCTTGTATCAGCTAATTCATTGAGAGTATACATATCTATCAGTTACTCAACAACTACATACACCTTCAACAGAATATACGTATTCCCAAGTGATGGGCTTGTTTACAGGTTCTGAGAAGAGTAATATCAAAAGTAAGATTATACCTAGCATGTTTCTCTGTATCATCCTTAATTTTAGTAAGGCCACCCTCAGGATCAAAATCTAGAGCAAGATCAGTTGGTACTTAGCTAATAAACTTAAGCGATTTTCTATTGAAAATAGAATTCTTATAAGTGGTACATATTAAAGAGGGCCTGGCTATTGCCTCCACTTCCACTGTCTATGAATAACTCAACCAAAAGTTAACTAACTATCAGAATCCATCGTATTCACATAAAACATTGAAGACAATTGTGCAGGATCAGGGAGTAACCATGTCCAATAGTAGCTTTACTACAGTGGATGGTTTAGTGGGCAATGTATCTGTGTTTGCATCAGGAGTAGAAACCTGCTTGTTATGCTAACATAACTATAATAGGTAGTTAAATGCACCAAGTATAATAAGAAGTGGTTGGATTGTTATACAATAACAAAAGTTGAATATACTCTAATAGAACAATCACCATAGCACAAGTGAATATATACTCTAATAATAAAACAGTGTAACTTTTTATAGCACAGGTTGTTGTGCCAGTTACGTACTACAGCATGCACACATGACTATATTATTAAGTACAATAAGGCTACCAAAGGTAAAAATGATAGCAAATGGGCCATGGGCTCTACTGATAAGACATCTTACAGGTAACAACACTGTGTGCTTTTATACATTAGACAGGAGTTGATGCATCATGCTTCTCTGGTCACAGTTTAGGGTCTAGTGCAGCAGCTACTGCTACTCAACTCAAGATCCCCAACTCCTCACAAACGTGAAATTCGAAGAGTTCAGCTTTTCAAAGATATATGCCAAGCCATTTGCAACACACCAGGCAGTTTTTTGTCATCTACACTTCATGGCCAACCACTGCAGTATTGTATGTTTACAACAACAATCAGACTGAATCAGTCCACAGACTGCCTCCAAAAGCAAAAGTTAAGAATTAAGGTTCTTCAAGCAAAGCTTCTGTTAACAACAGCTACATGTATATACGTAGCTACGTATGTGTAGTACAAATATGTGACTGTTGAGGTGGGCACTTATTTTAGGCTAGCGTAGTGAGGCAGCATGTGGGTGGGATGGAGAAGAGAGGGTAGGGAGATGATTCAAAAAACTTAAGAAACTGTTTAGAGTAGGACATCCACCAAACTGAAATAATCACAAGATGCCTCTACTACACTATAAGGTCAAGGAGGCAGCCCAATTGGTGCACTCCATAGGCGCCATTCTCACAATAATGACTTTACAGGGTCGGCAAAATGGTCCACACAAAATCAGACAAGCTCACATTTGCCTGTAGAGACACCGCATGGATAGTTCTTGAGTGTAGCTATGATCTAAAAAATCATCTCAAAAGCCCTGCAAGGAATCCATCCATCAGCCATTATTACTTAATATTACTATGTTTTTACTGCTATTACAAGACATCCAGTTACAGGCAGCAGTGTATTTTGAAATGGTAATTCTTGAAATAATACCCAAGATTGAACATGGCAGGCTTTCTCAAAAATACGTAGTGTATGCATTTGTATGTGCACTCATACATACATATGTACAAACACATACTTACCTAACAGATAACATTTGATGTTTATCACTTGTCAAAGCCCTATTATGGAAGCAAAATAGCAGGGTAACCATGGCAACATTTACATATGTATATTGATGTTGGCTACCTAAAGTATATACATAGCATGTGTAAATTATTATTACGTTTTTAAGGCCACATGAACTCTGTCCTGAAAAGTACGTACACAAACACTGGAGATATACGTATACGTAGTTATATATCAATTCACATGATGAATGACTTAAGGGGCACACATGCACATGCAACATACGTAACATGCATAGCTACTGTACATACAAACACACACACAAAGACACTCACTACTCGGTGACAGTCTCTTAGACTAGCCCCACCTGTTGCTGCTTCTTTCAGTTTTCCCTGTCCTGAGCCATCTCATTCTACTTGCTCTGTCCCTTCACC
Source organism: Spongia lamella (assembly GCA_963930835.1). Taxonomy (NCBI): domain Eukaryota; kingdom Metazoa; phylum Porifera; class Demospongiae; order Dictyoceratida; family Spongiidae; genus Spongia; species Spongia lamella. The sequence continues at coordinate 2,940,009 of OZ005746.1, read as the reverse complement.
TCATGATCATCAGTTGTGTGTTAGCTTAAAGAATAATCAATCTTAATAAATAAGTTGATTGATGTATGTAGCTACATACATAATGCCCCAATTCATAAAGATCGTAATAAATTCACATAAACTAAATTACAGTAGAGCGTGGATTATACGAACTAACAGGGAAGTGTGTTCATGTAACCAAACACTACATAAGTGCAAACAGTGTATACATACGTATGTACATATGTAAGCTACATAGCTACACTAAAGTACAATATGTATTAAACTGAAATCTTCACTCAAAATATAACCAAAAGTCAATGTGATACAGCAATTCTAAACACTCTAATAAAACACACCTACAAAACCCTGACTAAAAAATATAACAGACACCAATTATCCTGGTGTGGATAATCAACACTCCAGTGTATGTACTAACTATAGCTGCTATGCATAATGAAGAGATCATGTGAGTTACATTATTATAATTTCCTCCATTAGGAGACACCTCCCTTTGCAGAAGCCTTACAAAGTGGTAACTATCATATCAAGTGGACACCTTGTTCTGACTTACCTATTCCAATATGTCATGCCTATGTTGCTGTGTCCAATGGAACAATCTATTGCACTGGTAATTGTCCTGATGATGACAATGATAATGATGTGTACTGTTATGATACAAACCAATGGAAACAGTTGCCAAGACCAGGACATGCTATGGGTGTCTTACACATGGTAGATGACAAACTGACTATTTTTGGTGGAATTGGTTCAACCACAAGCAAATATCATAACAAGGTCACCACCTACAACAGCAAAACAAATAGCTGGTATAGTTGTTATCCAGATATGTTGCATAACAGATACCAACCAGGAGTAATAACTTCTGATGATCATGTAATTGTCATGGGAGGGGCCAGTAGTCCAGACACTTGCCTTGATAGTATTGAGATAATGAATTACAATCATCAACTACAATGGAAAGAAGTTTCTGTTCATTTACCAGTTCCAATGTGGGCCATTAACCCCACTATCTCTGGAGATTACATTACTATAGTGGGATACTCCAGTGGTAATGCCGATCGTTATGCCACACATTATCAGATACCTGTAGAAGAGATAATATCATCATTGGACCAGCCACTCTCCACTGGTGCAGTAACTAAACAATGGAAGAAACTATCATATACTGCACACTGGGACACTGCTACTGTTCCCTACTCCAACCCTATTGTGATCGTTGGTGGTCAAAGTCATGATGGTACCATCCCTACATCTGATGTCTCTATGTATGACTCATCCAAAAATTCATGGAGGAAAGTTGATTCCCTGACAAGTGCTAGAATTGATCCAGGAGTATCTTTAATAAATAACAATACTATAATTGTTATTGGAGGAAATACTAAAGGAGGAAGTATTGAAGCAGCCACGGCATCTTCCCTCACTACAGTAGAGATTGGTAACATTGTACCCAACCAGTAGTAACTATATACTGAACTATAGCTACGTAGCTATTATTGTAGGTATTTACGTAGATGATGAAAGTATTGACACTTGTCATCATAAAAGAGAGATTTATGATATTTGGGATATATTACTGCATGTTAACATTGTTACAGTAGTTATCTACTGTACTCTATAGTGTACTAATATTTATTTGTTTGCTGATATGTTGTATTCATTTATTGTGCATTTTTTATTTACAATATTTTATCCTACTAAGATACCACTAGTGTACGATGGCATAACTACTGAAACATCTGATCAGTATAATATATAACAATATGCATACATACTAATTATATAGAACTACATATTACATACATACAATAAGTCTTATTCCAAATGACATCATCATATTATATATGCTTGTTGGGGCACTCTAATATTTTCGAGTATTGAAATGTGTGAGAGAAATTTTGCGTTAGATTTTTCACGGTCCAGAAAGAAGATAACAAAATTTAACGCAATAGAAAGTACTGCCAAATATATTTAAGTGCTTTGACAACTTTTTAGGCTGAAAAAATAAAATGTTTGCTTTTATCATGTATAATATAGCCGCGGCTTACCTTATTACCATATTGGTTTTGGCAAGCTTTACTCATTTCAAAATGGCAAACAATGACAATTCACTACAAGCCTCCATTGGTCGCAACACTCGAAAATATTAGAGTCCCTCAACAAGCATAATGTGATGACGTCATTTAGAATAAGGCTTATAGGGATGGCGATATTTTGATAAGTATTAATTAGCACGAATTTTACTGGTTGTATCTATATCCAAATATGGTATGGAGACAGCCAACTCTATTTGTTAGCTTGTTCCTTCACTACACAAAAACATTATTAGCAGACACTTGTTTATAATTATACAGCTGGTAGCTAGTACTTATGCAGTTGGAATTAGCTTACTACCCAGCACATATTATTTCAGACACCTACGTATGATGCCATGTATGTACATAAGTATCAGTATAAAATAGGAATCTAGGGCAAGTTGCTTGCACTACATACGTATTGCAATATCAGTAGTTATCGAGATATTATTTTTATGAATTTTTTATCGATATTTCTTTTTGGAGATACGTATCGCCCAGCCCTAACATACAATCACACATACAAAATATGTACATACATACTACATAATATTATGTACATTCACAACCATTAATATCTACAATTACTGCAGTGTGCAATGAGTTATATCAATAATAAATGTATGTGTATGGTAATAGGGCTTGGACAAATGTTCAAATGTTTGGATATTCATTCGACTATTGTTCACTGATATCACTTTATTTGATTTTAGTCTCTATAAAGAACTTACAATTATTAAATGTGCAGCCTTTTTGTTTTGGTCTTCCAGACTTCTCTCTAATAGATCTGTGACTTTAATAGCATTCAATAAGATTATATTGGAGGGAGCAGTGGAGGAGTAGGTTTTGAAGCAGCCAAGGCATCTTCCCTCACTACAGTAGAGATCGGTAACATTGTACCCAACCAGTAGTAACTAGCTATATACTGAACTATAGCTAGCTACTATTGTAGGTATTTAGATGATGAAAGTAAGATGATGAAAGTATTTACACTTTTTATCATAAAAGAGAGATTTATGATATTTGGGATATATTACTGCATGTTAACATTGTAGTTATCTACTGTACTCTATAGTGTACTAATATTTATTGTTTGCTGATATGATGTATTCACTTATTATGCATTTAGTATTTACAATATATGTGACCCGGTCTGACAAAACCAGTCTTATTGCCGCAAAAATTTTGAGCTAAAATTCAGTCTTTCAAATTTAACAACTCTTTCTCTGAACACAATATTTTAGCACAAACTTCACCATGTATGCAGACAATCCTAAGCAATTCAATAAAGCTTACTGAATTCAAATAACACACACAGAACAAGAGATAGATACCATAATATGGATGGGTGTATTTTGCGGTGATAAGACTGGTTTTGTCAGATCAGGTCACATATATAATAATTATAATACTACGTACGTAGCTACCAAGATATTTAATTTACTATATTGCTTATGTGACTGCATAGATACTGAAACATATGATCAATATAACAATATATATATGTACGTAGCTTAATTACGTAGCTGTATAGCTATATACATACATGCATGCATACATACATACATACATACATACATACATATATACATACATACATACATACATGCATACATACATACATACATACATACATACATACATACATACATACATACATGCATATATACATACATACATACATACATACATACATACATACATACATACATACATACATACATACATACATACATACATACATACATACACACCAAGCTAGAGATTGGGACATATACAAACATCAATATGGCAGTAATCAGTTATACGTATGTAACCAATATATAAATTTGACCAATGCATATGACTACTTATAGTTATATAACCACAGTTGAACGTCTCCTTCATATGGACTCTTCAAATCAACCACACTATATCAAATTTATGGGATACAGCCCGTATGCCACAAAGGATTGTAGCCTCTTCAATGGTATGCATACTCTCCCAACCCTATTCAGAAAACGGGACAAATGCTACAACACAAAAAACACAATGTCACTTGTGGGGATTGAACCTCTCTATTAGAGTCAGGGTTGGGGTCGTTACTTTTAAAAATAACTAGTTACATATTACTCGTTACTTTCAGGAAAAGTAACTCGTTACAGTTACATATTACTCTCCCACAAAAGTAACTAGTAATGTATTACTAGTTACTTTTTTCACTAAACTACTATAAAAGTCACTTATTTGGTGGTAAAAATTACATTTAGCACTGATTCTCTGATGATAAGTAGTTTATTTTACATGAGATATGTCTGTGTAACAGTACTCATGATTGCTAACACATTTTATAAAGGAAATGACTATTAGTGGACGGATTTTTATACAGAAAAATACGGAAAGTAATATAACTAATTGTAAATTTTTACAAAGTAATATTATTACTAGTTACATATTACTTTTGAGAAAAGTAACTTGTTATATTACTTAGTTACTTTGAAAGTAATATATTACGTACGGTACGCTGCAAAAAAAAGGTAACGTTGTGTAGTGTAATGTAATTGTAGTACAATTACATTTTTCTGTAATACGATTAGTAGTTTTCTGTAATACGATTAGTAGTTTTCTGTAATACAATTTGTAATTTTTCGTAGTACAATTTGTTTTGTATTGTAGCTAGCTTCGATTCGTAGTTGTATACGTAGTACTAAGTTTTCATATTGTAATTGCATGCACGTACCATAGATAGTATAACTCCATACTATGGCTATTCTTCGAGCTATTCTTACAAACCAACTGATTACTGAAACATGCTAGTAGACTATATTATCGCCTTGCACATTAAAGACACAAATGTATAATAATAAAATACTTACCTATGGACACTTCACAATAACTAAGCAAACCAAGCATCTACGATTGAACAATAACAATAGAACAATGCTGTTCCAATTAGTGCACACTTCTTTTAGTAAATTTTGGGCGCCTAGTTTTACTGGATTATTTAGTTGTAGAAATGGAATGTTTAGGCAGCATAGTTGTAGTTTTATAGTAGTTTAGGCCTTTTACAAATAATGCAGGTTAGTTTCTAGCTTGTTTTCTGTCGTGACAGCTGTTGTAAGTTGTCACTGTGATCGGTTTTCAGCGACGTGTGACGATGAGTTGAACTTGAACTCTATGCAGGTGATGTAACATTGTAGGATAGCTATACCATAGGCGGATTTGGGGAGGGGCAAGGAGGGGCAATGCCCCCCCGACTTCACCTTTTGCTTCCCCTAATATAAAGGTACAGAAATATCCTTCACAGAAACTTTAACTAAGGTTTTATGCTTTGCATAAATTACATGTTGTGCCCCAGACACCCTGAATGTTGCCACCCCTCTCAGTAGGTCCTAGATCCGCCCATGAGCTGCTATACCATAACAATATTTAATATACAACTAGAATGATAAAAAATTAAAAATTTAAAAGGTAAGTAGGGATTGAATTCAATAGTGCTACAAAAAGTAAGGAAACAAGGAATAAGATTTTGGGACGAGAGAACATTCTGGCATGAGATAATTTATAAAAGTTTAATCCCTACTTTTGGCAAACCTATACTGAAGTGTTAGTTTTGTTCAGTTGTTGTAGTTTATCAGTTGTATATTGTTTGTCATTGAGGACCTGTATACCTACCTTCTGGTAGATACAGCCATCCTGACTAAATCAATAATAATAATAAGTGAGCCAAAAGTAGGGATTAAACTTTTATAAATTATCTCATGCCAGAATGTTCTCTCGTCCCAAAATCTTATTCCTTGTTTCCTTACTTTTTGTAGCACTATTGAATTCAATCCCTACTTACCTTTTAAATTTTTAATTTTTTATCATTCTAGTTTGTTTGCTTTTTATACATGCTAAGCATTCATAATAATCTTTCAGCAGGCGCACAAATGTTACAGGCGCTTACGTAATAATTATGCTTGTTTTCAGGCGCTTGTTAACAACGCGCTTACATGGCAAAGCAGCTGTGTGATAGCAAATAACGCTCGAAAAACAGCAAAAGCTATTTGTCCAAGGGAGGCGATTTATTCACATCATCTGATGCCCAGTATACGGAAACTTGTATATTTACCGTGTCATAGCGCATAGGATTTTTATTTTCTTACTGTTTACGGACATAGCATTAGGTTGCATTTTAATATAACGGAGTCAATATACGACGAATACAAATTCAATTTTGTTTTGGTAGCTCGATCGTATGATTTTGTTTAGTCTTAATGGATGAACTAGTTTCAAACGAGAAGCCGTCGTGGGCTAAACAATTGAAAAGACGTGGCTTGTATTACGAGGGATTGGTGGACGGTGATGATATTGAACCGCTTTTAGAAGCCCACAGAAGAAGCACTGTCACCTCATATGGAACAAGAACAAGCAGCAGGTTGACTACTAAGCCAGCAACTTCTGAGAATGCTCAAGGTACTGAAGGCAATGGTACTGTTAATAAAGCAGTTATCCAAAACAAGGTACGTATATACAATACATACTATATATTACATACTACATAGCTTGCTATATCCTCATATAATATAAGCAATCTTTATATAGAAAAAAGTAAAGTTATTTTGGAGTCACACAGTTGGATGTCACACTATTGAGCTGAATAGTACACCTTTTAGCATTGCTGAAAAACGTCTTTTGCATTGCCAATATGGGATGCATTACTTCAAGCCTCACCAGTCTACAAGCAATCGTGTTAAGCTACAGGGGACTAGGAAAATAGGGTGCAGTGCTTCTATACAGTTACGGAAATTTGTCTTTTATCCAGATTACAGTGTGGACTCTAAGTTGTCTGCTAAGAGTATGACCAAGAAGCAGGAACGAAAAGTTAAGGAAGCTGCTCTCAAACAGTTAACAGACGAGCTACATACTGAAGAAGGAGCTTCAAAAGTGCTCACGACTAACAAATACTTTGTTAGCTTGCCTACATGTGAAGCACACCATGATACACACCCAACAGGTACAAATGTTGCATTTGCTCAAAAAGTTCATCCTTTGCTGATACAAAAGATTCATGAGCTTGTATTGGCTGGTGTTTCAGAATCTATTGAAATGAAGCGTCACTTGAAGCATTATGTCTTACACTGTTTGAGTGAAGATGGACCTCCAGATCCTAATGACCGTTCATACTACCCTACCCTTGGTGACATAAGGAATCACATTAATCAAGCACAAAAGACTCTTAAGCTATCTTTGGTTGATCAAGAAAATGTTTCCATGAAGGTAGCAGAGTATTGTAGACTTTCACCTGAAACAAAAATACATTTTATACCATTCACTAAATCTGATGACAATGAAAATGGGACAGAACTACTATGGGTTCACCAAGAACCATGGCAACAGGATCTATTAATCAAGTATGGCAATACAGTAAGCATGATTGATGCCACCTACAAAACTACAAAATATGAATTGCCTTTGTTTTTCATAACAGTACGTACAAATGCTGGCTACTGTGTGGTTGCTGAGTTTATTGTACAAAGTGAAACAAAAGAAGACATACAGAATGCTCTTTCAATAATTAAATCTTGGAATCCACAATGGACTCCAAAATATTTTATGACAGATTACAGTGAAGCTGAAATTTCTGCTTTAGAAGCTACATTTCCAGATACTGTTGTTTATTTATGTGACTTCCATAGGGAACAAGCCTGGGAAAGATGGGTTAAAGCCAGTAAACATGGATTAAGTGGTACTGAAGCAGAGATTCTGTTAGATCATCTTAGAGCAATAGCTTGGGCACCATCAGTTGGCCCTGAAGAGGGTAGTAATTTATCAAAGTATCATCACTATGACTCAGCTATAGCAGTTCTGAAGGCCACAGATTTGTGGAGACGCAATGCCAATGTCCGTCAGTGGTTGACTAGCACATGGCTGAACATCCCTGAAGTATGTAGCTAGCTATATGTACTCAGATGCATACTATATAAGCTATATCATTACATAGTAGCTAACTAGCTATGTATATAACTATGTAGCTACATTACATTTATGTGTGTGTCTTATGTTTCAGAAATGGGCACGGGCATACAGAGATGACACCTATCATGCAGCTGTAAATACAAACAATGGAGCGGAAGCAATGAATAAGTTGTTAAAGTACAAATTTCTACCAAGACAGAAAAACTTGACTTTGTCATTCTTAATCATTAAGCTAATAGAGGAATTTATTCCAGCCTTACATTACAAATATGTATTTCAGAATTTTAAACAGACAAATCTATATAGAGCATATAATCCAGTTGTCGTCCCGGAATATCTCCAATGCAGGCCCAAATCAACCATCTTACACTGTCTTCATCGCAAATCCAAGAGTTTGAAGTATGTTGACTCTGATATAAAGGAAGTAGATTTGATTAGTGGAATATTTGAGGTGAAAGGAAAGTACAATGAACATACAGTAAATTTTTCTGTGCCATCATGTACATGCAAAGATTGGATAGCTCACCATATTCCTTGTAAACATTTTTTTGCAATATTCAATTTGAAAGAGAGTTGGAATTGGGACAGGTTGCCTGCATCATTTTTAGATTCTGCTTACCTGAATATTGACAATGATGCTGTATCTTCACATTTAAACCCCAAAAGTAAATCATCCTTGCATTCTGAGTCACAGCTGGATGTCCCTGAAGGATGCAATGAGCCAGCCTTGTTTGGTGACATAGAAATTATGGACACAAGTAATGAAGCTACATCTGCTATCAACACCAATATGCTTGCAACATTGCCCTCTGTTAAGGTAATACATATATAGCTGACTACAAAACTAGACACTTTAACCCAAGTAATGTTATTTTTCAAGAATTATTGAGTTTATATAATTCTATTGGTGGAGTACACATAGCTAGACATGCACCATGTTCATAATCAACACAAAATTGTAATGAAGTACGTAGCTAGCTAATCCGTTTAAATTCTTAACATCCTAAATGTGTCAATAAATATATTACATGTACTTGCTATTTTACACAGAATAACAGTCAATTGAAACAAATTGCTACAAACATGAGGATAACTTTAGGATGCTTTAAAACAATGACTTATAATCTCAATAATGACATTAGCTGTGATGTCCTTGAGGGTATCCATGCCAAGCTACGCAGTCTGTTACAAGAATTTCAAAAACAATTGCCACAATGCCATGGACTGCTGATAAGACCACAGTTAAGAAAACAGTTCAAGAAATCTTATCAGAGGAAGTTTACACTGAAGAGGCTAAAATTGCTACCAAAGTGTACGACAAGAAGGAAAAAACTTGATTCAAAGTTTCGTGCACGAGTTGGTAGAAAAGCGTGTATCCTGAGGAAGGTATGTATCTAAATTTGCTATAGCTGTGTAATAGATAAGTTTAACAGGCTGCTAATCAAGTTACTACCAATGCAAAGCAAAGCCACCATATCTCTACTGCTACTAGGAAAACACAAAACAAGACCAGATCAACTATCAAAGGTAACATGTAACTTCTTTATGTAAAAAAACAATGTATGTAGTTAATATGCACCATATATAGCTAGTGGTTTAGCGGGAATCAAGAGAAAACAACGTTGTGGAACATGTGATGCATGTACTAAAGATGACTGTGCTGAGTGTATAAACTGCCAGGATATGATAAAGTTTGGTGGTACTGGTAGGAAGAAAAAGTGTTGTGTGCAGAGGCAATGTAAGAACATCCATAAAACACAGGATAAAGGAACAGAAACTCAGGTATACAATGTTTTCATATACATTTGGTTAGTGAACTGTTTATGATTATAGATTTTGCATACCACACCTGTTCAATGTCAGGCAATTTCAGTGGATGAGATGCAACAGGTAAAAATAATAAAATAGGCAGGACCGATAATGACTATCATAGTGAATTTACTATCTGGATATCCTTATCTCAATACTTCACAGATAGCTATGTTACGGATAGATAGCTATGTCATCAAGTTTGTATTTATAAATGTATGACCTTAAGACCGTAAGCTCAATAAATGAAGTACCTTTAAGCATATTTTACAATACTTGACACAGTGTTAATGATCATGTGAAGTTAATCTAGTGTGTAAAGTATATTTCACAATAAATCAGCTTTTACGATGAAGGGTTCACTTTCTGAATCAGGATGGTGAGTTCAAAATGGATATCCATAAATTTCAGATATTTAATCAGCCCTAAAACAATGTTTTAACTTAGTTGCCATGTGATGTCGCAATTGTTACAGGCACTTCAACAGGATAAGTATTTAACACCACCAGGAGTCACTATTCCAGCAGAGTATGTACAAGTGGTTCCAGAGTATGCTCAACTTGCTGAAATACTCCATCAGTACAACCGTAAGATACATCGTGTTGCTCCCGATGGTAATTGTTTATTCAGAGCATTAGCTCATCAGGCATTTGGTGATCAGATGTATCATGCTCAAATGCGTAAAGCATTAGTCAAATTGATTAGTGATAATATGGAGAAATACAAGGCACTTTACATGGGAAGAAGGAAACTATTCAGTGAACATGTTAACTGTATGTTTAAGGATGGAATGTGGGGTACGCAGCTAGAAATACAAGCAGCAGCTGATTACCTTGGTCTACCCATATATGAACTAATGTACTGTTCTGCCACAAATAGTCACAAATGGATAGCTTTCAAGCCACGGCACGTGTTAGCAGAAGAAATGGTACCACAGCCTCATTTTCCATTTACAGTAGACCATATTGAATTGCTCCACAATAAATACCATTATGACAGCATCATATCTGGCAACGAGTGCAAACTGCAAACACCCAGCCTCAATCCTGTTGAAGATACACAGATAATGCATATTACATAATAACAGTTGTACATTATATGTATATATATTCATATTCATACATATGTGTAGAGTATACATGGCATTTTTGTATCATGCTTATTACACATATACATGTAAATTCATCTGCATTATAGCTACTCCACTTATGGAGGCTTGCACATTATTAGTAATTATAGCTCAAGTTTGGGAAAGTCCCCGGATTTCTCCCTCGTGTAACAATATTAGCTAGCCACAGTATAGTGCATGTAAGTTAATCTGTGGTCAGAATGTCAGCTAAAAGATTAATAAGTAGCGTGTTTTACAATTTATTATGTATAACTTACAATTGAGGTACCAGTATAAGAGTAATGACACAATCAAGGTCAAAGTTGAATACTACGCGCCGTTTGTAAGAAAATAAAATCCTATGCGCTATGACACGGTAAATATACAAGTTTCCGTATACTGGGCATCAGATGATGTGAATAAATCGCCTCCCATTTGTCCAAGGCTATAATCTCGAAGTTCACGATGTAATAAAGTACACGCGAAAACATCGTGCCATGGTGCCACTGCAACTAATCATATCACGTGCAAGCCAGGTTTTAGCGTGACGTAATAAGCAGAAGCCGTAACAGGCTATCGTCACCTTCGAAGGTGAGATTCACACCTTGCTAGGAATATAGAAGAACAAGGAAGGGAATGAAGGATAAAAGGAATCGCCATGGCGCAGTGGGTAAATCGTCTTCGGAACAACATTTTCGTAAATCCGCCGCCATTACCTTTATTGTGTGAAAGTTCTGGAGCCCTACACCTAGCGCAACCGGGTCTTACGGAAGGCAGGCTGGCTGGCTGGCTGGCTGGCTGACGAAATACAGGTGAATTTCTAAATTTTCAAAGTTGGCTGTAGGTCGAAATATTCGACTTGTTGCTTCGTTTAACCAAGGTACAGCATCATTACAGCCTTAGCAATGCAGTCCAGTCGGTTTTTTCGGGTAAAGCCTATTGGAAGGTTGTTTTATGAAGTGCGAAAAATCGGGAAACCATACAATTTCTTACCAATCCCTACTATTAAGTACTACCGTACTTAATGATGATTTGCAAATGTTTTAAAATAAACTATAGTTAGCTGGCTATATCTACAAAAGGAATCTTGAATGGCCGCCGGCTGCATACTTGTCTGGCTTTAGGATGAACTGTAGAGAATCACCTGTAAGACAGCAGAATTTTGTGCAGAATAATAAATTCATACAAATTATTTGCTAGTCAGACCTTTTAGTGTAGCTCAGATCGTGTAACACACACGCAGAACACTCTCGAGCGGGATGCTGTCACGTTGCAGCACCGTATAATGGCTTCGTGCATCAGTCATCGTACTATGCTGGTTGCACAGTACAAATCATAATTTGCTCTACGCTAGATGTACCGTAGTGTTGCGTACTAGCACCTGTAGTTTTGCGTAGTATGCATTGTAATTTTCTGTAGTAGGAGTTGTAATTTTGTGTTCTACGTATTGTAGTATTACTACAAAGCTCTGTAGTAGCCTCGTAAATACAATTACGAAACGTTACCTTTTTTTGCAGCGTACCGTAACTAAGTAACTAGTTACCCCCAACTCTGGAGTAACACTCCAAGCCTCACTTCTTCTAGAATATTGACTCTTCTATTAGAGTACGTAGAGCTTTCTGTGACATACGTATCCAAACTGAGGCCACAAATTTTACAAACTGCATATTATAAATGCTTTTAAGCACTGCTCCAAAATCAAGCCTATCATGATCATGCTCAAAATTATGAGCAATCTCACAAGCACTTCCGAAATATCATTGCTAGTGTGTGTAAAGTGTGCTTAAATGTTTACCCGTTATGCTCAATGCTTCACCATCCTTCTAGCACAATTCAATCGTTTGTAGATTGTAAAATTATAACTTATTCATCTACCGGTAGTACACGTGCATGCATAGCTACTGGCATGTGCATGACCAATAAATATAACTGATCCATCACTTGATAGTCTATATAATAATTATTACTTTTAGTCCATATGTCGATCATTATGAGAGAATCCCTCGCCTAGGTCTGTCTTCTTGGATCGACAGGTGGAATCGCTCGTTGCTAGCAACATTGCACGAATTTGTTAGAATACATCAATTTTGGGATGTGGCCCGTTTTCTATGGCAGTTGTTGCTAAGGTCCTAAGGACGAGTGAACATGTAACTTGGGATCAGTGATGGATTTCAGAATAAATCTGATCACTTGTTGACGAGCATGTAAGCGTATAGCTGTCTGAACAATTCCTAGTTCACACATCTGATTTCGTAGAGTTAATGGTCTATTCTAGTAAGTACGTATCTATGTTATACAAAGTTCAAATTTTCAGTAATATTAAAGTGATGTTAATTCTAAGTAGCTAACCTTGCAATTTATCTTCCAAAATTTATGTTTACAATTACGTATAACTAATGGTTACACTTTAATGGTTTGAAGAAATCATTTTCAGTAGAAAATGCAATTTCCAGGTAGCTATGTACCCATATATAGCCATAGCTATGCTGTACAATGACATCATCATTATATGTATGTATACCACAATAGTAGCTAGCTATAAAAGATGATGAAGGCACAACTGATTTTAGTGAAGGTTGCTATATATACACTATTGTTGCTTAGACTATAGCTGAGATGAATACTCACATTTGATTGGCTATTAGCAGGGATCTATTTCTCGTAGATCCCTTGTTTTGCTCTATAGATCCCTGCTTCTCAGGCAATATAAAACAAGTGAAATAGCGTGCTGGTAATGTTGACTATGGGTGAGCGTTAAATAATCTTAATGGAAGTGATATTGCTACTTACTAGCTAATTACTGCTACATTCGTTGTTTGGTTTAACAAGCAGCCGCAAAGGTACATTAATTAACTCAACTATAGTCTAAAAAATTAGACTTCAAAACCTATGGGACTACAAAATTTATAACCCTCAGGCCCTTAGTAGTGCCCTCGCTTCGCTCAGGCGCCACAACCAGGGCCTTCGGGTTATAAATTCTGTAGACCCCTGGGTTTTGAAGTCTAACTATTATTAAGTCGGTGTGAGAGAGAACATTATGTTGCATGACTCTCAAAAGCTATAGCTACTTACGTACGTAGCTACGTAGCTATCCTTCTGTTTGCAATCAGAAACTGCTCATATATACACATGAGTGTGCAAGTAACTCACCTCAAACTGAGATCCCTTTGGTAAATATACTTCTAAACTTACGTAGACAATAAATTAGAACGATTTTAGGCCTAGAAATGATGACTAGAAACCTGCCTAAACTTTAAAACTAAAACCCACAATCGATATCGAATTGATGCGCCTATATAAAGAGTGTAGTTCCACTTCGGTTTGTATATCAGAGAGTAGATCAAAGAGTTCAAAGGAACAATTTTCCCGGGTAATATCATTATAATGCCCTGTGGAGAGGGCAATATCATTATAATGCCCTGGTGAAGAGGGAATATGAGATATATTGCCCTGTTGTTTCCTTTGATCTGAGGTGTGAAAGTGGTACATTATGGGTAATAGCACTTTGCTATGCTGTAATTGTTAAATGACTGAATTGTTAAAAATACATAAATCACATAGCTATATCCAATTTTACACATTCATAAAATCTGGTAGGGAAAGTGTTAAAAGTAATTATTAGTAGCTAGACCAACTTTTATTTATGCATGGTTGCATAACATTAGCATGAACAATGAACTAAATTATGAGCTGTAGAACTGAAATCTTAGAACTACTAGCTGTTGTGTTTCCACTAGTCCTTTATCCATGCATGCAAATTAATGGATTATTCCCGGTATTGCTAAATGAATATCTAGTGTAAAATTAGTAAACTTTATTAATATAGATAGAAACGTATATTACTACTAAATGCATTACACGTAGTTCCACCTATTATTATATATAGCTAATTCCAGGAATGAATAATTGTGTATATTTTGCTGTGGCTATGTATTACGACATTTTTAATGCATGTATGTATGATAAATATATTAATGTCTTCTAATTCCAGGTACATAGCTATGTACATATATATTTGTGTGTGTTTGTATGTGTGTGTGTGTGTGTGTGTGTGTGTGTGTGTGTGTGTGTGTGTGTGTGTGTGTGCGTGTGTGTGTGTGTGTGTGTGTGTGTGTGTGTGTGTGTGTGTGTGTGTGTGTGTGTGTGTGTGTGTGTGTGTGTGTGTGTGTGTGTGTGTGTGTGTAGTCACATGCATTAAGCATGAATTGAGTTTATCCATATTTAGCTAATAATTAATGTGTGCATATTCTGGGTATCCATAGCTATATGCATTGGTATTTTAAAATACATGGATGCTGTCACCTGGTAGGCAATAAAATACTAGATGTGTAATAGGATTATCATATGTGACTGTCCAAGTGTCTGAGCAAAACCAGCCTACAGTACGTAGTTCACACCTCCAATTTTACAAATTTAATTGTCATTGTAATCATGGGCGGATCTAGGACCTACTGAGAGGGGGGGCAGAGGGGGGGGCAACATTCAGGGTGTCTGGGGCACAACATGTAATTTATGCAAAGCATAAAACCTTAGTTAAAGTTTCTGTGAAGGATATTTATATTAGGGGAAGCAAAAGGTGAAGTCGGGAGGGCATTGCCCCTCCTTGCCCCTCCCCAAATCCGCCTATGATTGTAATATATATAGCTATTATATATTATGCATGTCTTTCCCAGACCATGCATGTTATATACATATACGTTAAACTAATGTCATTGTAGCTAATAACTTGACTGTAGCTATAAATTACTGTAATTGTTTTGCATGGGAACTAGCTAGCTATGTATGTATAGCTACAGCTACTGCCTTGGTTGCTCTATTAAGAGAAATTCAGGTAGTAGAAATTATAATTTAGTTTCTTCAAGATACTGTAAGAATTGAAAAAATTGACTGTTGTAGATAAAATACGCAGGACAGATTTTTGAGAACTTGTGTGCTAGCTAGTTAGATAGTAGCTTATTCATACTGTAATAAAATTCAATGAAGCTCATACCAATTGTACTATAACTTTTTATGTATATAGCTAATAATAATAATAATATTATGTGACTAGTATTGCATGGTTGTGTGATAACCCTCTGTGTTTGTGCATTCTCCATAGCTTTACACAAATTGCTGTAGCTATAGCTAAAATGCTAAAATTGTAATATTGCACCAATTTTAATGTACTAATGTAATATTGTCAACTTGTATGCAAATTTCTACAGTATGTATATATAGCTACGTACGTACGTATGTAGCTATATAGCTACATTTTTGTACACCCACGTAAGGCCACACAAAGTTGCATGTGCTTAATTCTGATCCATGCATCCTTTAAAGACTGAGCAGCTGCAGGTGACCAGGCTTTATACATTGCACTTTTATTTAAAAATTTGAAGATATATGAGACTAAAACTGCTTAAAAGCATCTTTTAGTGAATATTGCACAGGATGCAAAACAATCTAGAACTGAGAATTAATTATCATAATGCTAGAACTTGATAACTGGACAAATTTATTTAATTTAAGTCTGCAAAGTCAAAAAGTACAATAAACTCCTTAATTTCCTAATTATAAGGCAATTGCTTAAACCACCAGTGTGTATTTTTGAGCAAACTACAGTCGACTGCCTCCATTATTAATATTCTCGCTACATACTTAGCATAACTCTCAATTCTTTTGCATTCTATAATTCGTAATATGTGTACACAAAGTTTATAGTTAAATGTATCTTTGTGCATAGCTAGCTACTTATGTAAAATGATTGGCTTTGTGAAAACCCTCCACCTACACACATCCAAATTTACAATTTTAGGAACTCATAACTTAACATCTAGTAAAGATACTATCTTAAAATTTTCACGTTATAAAGCAATGTTAGGGCAGTATTAGGTGAAATTTTCAGATCAATACCTTATTGGACATTAAAGTTACGTAGTGTTAAAGTCAAAAAATTTGATGTGTTTATATAAGTGGAGGGTTTTCACAAAGCCGGTCAGTTAAATAATATTATAGTAATACGTATAGCTAATAGCTTTGAAAGTTACAACTTGTACGTACGTATATGCCTAAGTAATAGAGTTCATCAACACCTTTAATGTTGCTATTTCAAAAAAGTGAGGTACCTTACAATGTCCTTTACTATATTCCAGGGTTGCTACAACTTCGTACACAACCTTGTAGCCAAGCCAGTTATTTTGGTCTCTTGGGTGGCCACATTAATGAGGTTTCACTGCAGCTATGTACGTATATATGTGACTGTTTGTTGTGACTGGTTCTGCAACAACTCTCCGTGTTCATGACATGCTACAAATCTTGGAACTTTAGTGCCTCATTACTCTCTAACTGTTCAGAGTCGTTCCATGCATGTACGTATGTACTCCTATTGCTAACCTCTCCTCCCTACCACAAAGTAGCTATGTATACGTACGTACTCTAAACATATTGATGTCACATATCGCCACATATCGCCACATACGTACATTTTCCCTCTATAAAATTGTGAATAACCAAACTAAAATATATATTGATTTCATATAGCAATTGTTGATAATATGATACATACATATATAGCTATAACTGTACATGTGGTATTCTAATTAAGTGTTCCTTTGCAATTTGGTGCCCCGCAGAAACAAGGGATTTTCTCCTCCTCAATGGGAAACTTGTAGTCGTAAGTGATCTCTTCGGTGGCCTTGATGTCTCGCTTAGCATAGATGGCAACCTTTCTCTTGGACCCAACGTTGATCACCTTCGCATAACAGTTGGGCTATAAAATATAAATGGGTGTTAATAAGAATAAAATTGGTGATTTCTCAACAGAATATCAATATATCAGGTGTTCCTATTTGAGAAATTACCAAATTTGAAGTCAAAAAATCTTCAATAGCAGATACTGTAGGACCAGATATATGTACGTACGTAGGATTTTAGTGATTTTTGGCGATAAAATTTTACCAGGCAGCTACTTATTTTAACCTTTCATAAACTTTAAGTTAATGTATTCTAGGAATAACCATATTGAATACAAAGGTTAAGTTCTTTTGCAATTAGCCTAGGAGTGTTCTGATTTTAGTATAAAACATTATTAATTAACTCATGAAAATTTTCCAGTTAAGGTGTTTAAATCTGATATTAAATTATGCGTTCCCCAGGTAAATTAATGGTATATACTTATACTTTAAGGGACCTCCATTAATACTTACATCACAACAGTGATTGATGAATCTTGCCAGGTTTCCTTTCTTTGTAGCATCTATCACATAGTCTTGGTCCACCCGGAACATATAACTACTGCCAATTCCAGCTGCCTCATATCTCTTCTCTCTGAAGTGGGTGTGGCTGAAATACTTGTATACATTTCTATTAGTAGGGTATACCTTTCATCGGCCACCGAGGAGCGTACAACCTCGCCTACATACTCAATCACCATTTCATCAGCCATGATGTTTTCCATCGCAAACAAACCCCATCCCTGGATCTGTGATTTTGAAAACTTTAATTGTTTCTTGCGTGCCTGCAAAAATTATTATTCACTAGGTATCAAACATTTTATGTATACAACATGTACACAAAACAATATATAGCAAAAGATTATCCGATCTGTTTGGAAATGTGATATAAAGTGGCAATATACGTACCTTGAGCTGACTCGACTTGTGGATGTCAGTGGAGGCATCACCAGTGCTGTAAACTGATGCTAGCTGGCGATGTGCAGCTCTGATTGACCGACTACGACTCAGCGACTCCTAAAATACCAGTATCACTCAAAATAACAATTTTACAAGGGTACACATGCTGTTTACTTTTTTCTTGGATGCCTCGTTCCATTGGGTGGGAGTGGCAAAGGAAGATAAGCTGTCTCGGAGATAGGCTTTCTTGTCCATGGGATCAATCTTGTAGTAGCCCTCACTACGAGCTGACCCAGTCATGTGCTGCTGTGTTAAGCTTGGTACAGGGATGGGGTCTGGTGGCATTAAGAGTCAGTTAAGGAAACATGTCTCTGTTATATCAAGAGTTCTTGGTTATATGTAATCTGGATGTTAGTTCTTATAAAACAAGTTCAGTTGCATGTGTATATGATTACACAATTATGTCCTCAGAGCCTCAGACAGAAGTCTCAATTTTTGTTCTGACATCTTACAAATGATCAGGCATTTGTATGAATACATACTGTAGTGATCTACATTTGCCTGGACATTTTATCAGTGGGGAAAACCCTTTCATTGATGGATTAGCTAACAAGGTATCCTTTAAACTTACAAACTTTTCATACACAAAACACAATAATTATTATCATATCAAAAAGGATATCTGAAGGGTAATAAGCCCAAGGAACATCACTGACTAACTCATCCTTCTCTTCCTTCAGTCTCTTTAGGGCTAACTTAAATATTTCCACATCTTCCTTGTCTGGGCCATAGCCATAACGAAACTGTTGTAGTATCTTGTCCTCTTCCTCAGCTGACCGTTGAGGAAATATTGCTTTCTTATAACTGCCACTAGCCTGTAGGTAAAAAATATTTTTCTTTAATATGATAATTAGCTATGTGATTAAGAATGAAGTAATTTTGCTATATAAAAGTAAAACTATTTTATTAGATTATATAATATTATGTACACTAGCTTGCAGAAAATATCCTATGCATGGTGACTGTTCTATTAGACTATATCGATCTTTGGCAGATATTTATTTTCTATAGCTTTTTATAAAAATTTAATTATGCTGGCATTATGCTTGATGCTTTTACCGTCCTAAAATTATGCAGGCACTTATCAAATAAAATTAGTCCGCGCGCCGCGACTGTGTTTGCATACGGCTAAACCAACCATAACTACTCGCGATCGTTACTAGCCACTTGATTGCGTGGACATTCACAGTCAACTAAACTGTTTACCAGCTCGAGGCTAATGTATCTGTGTTGTCGCAAAATTTAGACTTTTACTAAATAGCTCAGGTATGCGCGAAGGAGGAGCAAAATGCAAGCAGATTTTGCATAAAATGGTAGTGTCTTGGTGTTGCACACACCAATTATATATAAATAAATATAAATATAAATAAATATATACCCACTAGTACTTTATTCTAGTCTCTCATAGTCCCATGTAGTCTCTGGTAGTCTCTCATAGTCTCTGGTAGTCTCTCACAGTCACTGGTAGTCTCTGATAGTCTCTCATGGTCTCTCATAGTCTCTGGTAGTCTCTCACAGTCTCTGGTAGTCTCTCATGGTCTCTGGTAGTCTCTCACAGTCTCTGGTAGTCTCTCATAGTCTCTGGTAGTCTCTCACAGTCTCTGGTAGTCTCTCATAGTCTCTGGTAGTCTCTCACAGTCTCTGGTAGTCTCTCATAGTCTCTCACAGTCTCTGGTAGTCTCTCCTAGTCTCTGGTAGTCTCTGGTAGTCTCTTATAGTCTTTGGTAGTCTCTCACATTCTCTGGTAGTCTCTTATAGTCTCTGGTAGTCTCTCACAGTCTCTGGTAGTCTCTCGTAGTCTCTGGTAGTCTCTCATAGTCTCTGGTAGTCTCTTATAGTCTCTGGTAGTCTCTCACAGTCTCTGGTAGTCTTTCGTAGTCTCTGGTAGTCTCTCATAGTCTCTGGTAGTCTCTCACATTCTCTGGTAGTCTCTGGTAGTCTCTCATAGTCTCTGGTAGTCTCTCACAGTCTCTGGTAGTCTCTCATAGTCTCTGGTAGTCTCTCCTAGTCTCTGGTAGTCTCTCACAGTCTCTGGTAGTCTCTGGTAGTCTCTCACAGTCTCTGGTAGTCTCTCATGGTCTCTGGTAGTCTCTCACAGTCTCCATGGTAGTCTCTGGTAGTCTCTCATAGTCTCTGGTAGTCTCTCACAGTCTCTGGTAGTCTCTCATAGTCTCTGGTAGTCTCTTATAGTCTCTGGTAGTCTCTCACAGTCTCTGGTAGTCTCTCGTAGTCTCTGGTAGTCTCTCATAGTCTCTGGTAGTCTCTCACAGTCTCTGGAAGTCTCTCATGGTCTCTGGTAGTCTCTCACAGTCTCTGGTAGTCTCTGGTAGTCTCTCATAGTCTCTGGTAGTCTCTCACAGTCTCTGGTAGTCTCTCATAGTCTCTCACAGTCTCTGGTAGTCTCTCCTAGTCTCTGGTAGTCTCTGGTAGTCTCTGGTAGTCTCTGGTAGTCTCTTATAGTCTTTGGTAGTCTCTCACAGTCTCTGGTAGTCTCTTGTAGTCTCTGGTAGTCTCTCACAGTCTCTGGTAGTCTCTCATAGTCTCTGATAGTCTCTCATGGTCTCTCATAGTCTCTGGTAGTCTATTATAGTCTCTGGTAGTCTCTCACAGTCTCTGGTAGTCTCTCGTAGTCTCTGGTAGTCTCTCATAGTCTCTAGTAGTCTCTCACAGTCTCTGGTAGTCTCTCATAGTCTCTGGTAGTCTCTCGTAGTCTCTAGTAGTCTCTCATAGTCTCTGGTAGTCTCTCACAGTCTCTGGTAGTCTCTCATAGTCTCTGGTAGTCTCTCCTAGTCTCTGGTAGTCTCTGATAGTCTCTGGTAGTCTCTCATAGTCTCTGGTAGTCTCTCCTAGTCTCTGGTAGTCTCTGATAGTCTCTGGTAGTCTCTGGTAGTCTCTCACAGTCTCTGATAGTCTCTCATAGTCTCTGATAGTCTCTCATGGTCTCTCATAGTCTCTGGTAGTCTCTTATAGTCTCTGGTAGTCTCTCACAGTCTCTGGTAGTCTCTCGTAGTCTCTGGTAGTCTCTCATAGTCTCTGGTAGTCTCTCACAGTCTCTGGTAGTCTCTCATAGTCTCTGGTAGTCTCTGGTAGTCTCTCCTAGTCTCTGGTAGTCTCTGGTAGTCTCTTATAGTCTCTGGTAGTCTCTCACAGTCTCTGGTAGTCTCTTGTAGTCTCTGGTAGTCTCTCATAGTCTCTGATAGTCTCTTATAGTCTCTCATAGTCTCTGGTAGTCTCTTATAGTCTCTGGTAGTCTCTCACAGTCTCTGGTAGTCTCTCGTAATCTCTGGTAGTCTCTCATAGTCTCTGGTAGTCTCTCATAGTCTCTGGTAGTCTCTCCTAGTCTCTGGTAGTCTCTGATAGTCTCTGGTAGTCTCTGGTAGTCTCTCACAGTCTCTGATAGTCTCTCATAGTCTCTGATAGTCTCTCATGGTCTCTCATAGTCTCTGGTAGTCTCTTATAGTCTCTGGTAGTCTCTCACAGTCTCTGGTAGTCTCTCGTAGTCTCTGGTAGTCTCTCATAGTCTCTGGTAGTCTCTCACAGTCTCTGGTAGTCTCTCATAGTCTCTGGTAGTCTCTGGTAGTCTCTCCTAGTCTCTGGTAGTCTCTGGTAGTCTCTTATAGTCTCTGGTAGTCTCTCACAGTCTCTGGTAGTCTCTTGTAGTCTCTGGTAGTCTCTCATAGTCTCTGATAGTCTCTTATAGTCTCTCATAGTCTCTGGTAGTCTCTTATAGTCTCTGGTAGTCTCTCACAGTCTCTGGTAGTCTCTCGTAATCTCTGGTAGTCTCTCATAGTCTCTGGTAGTCTCTCATAGTCTCTGGTAGTCTCTCGTAGTCTCTCATAGTCTCTGGTAGTCTCTCACAGTCTCTGGTAGTCTCTCGTAGTCTCTGGTAGTCTCTCATAGTCTCTGGTAGTCTCTCACAGTCTCTGGAAGTCTCTCATGGTCTCTGGTAGTCTCTCACAGTCTCTGGTAGTCTCTGGTAGTCTCTCATAGTCTCTGGTAGTCTCTCACAGTCTCTGGTAGTCTCTCATAGTCTCTCACAGTCTCTGGTAGTCTCTCCTAGTCTCTGGTAGTCTCTGGTAGTCTCTGGTAGTCTCTGGTAGTCTCTTATAGTCTTTGGTAGTCTCTCACAGTCTCTGGTAGTCTCTTGTAGTCTCTGGTAGTCACTCACAGTCTCTGGTAGTCTCTCATAGTCTCTGATAGTCTCTCATGGTCTCTCATAGTCTCTGGTAGTCTATTATAGTCTCTGGTAGTCTCTCACAGTCTCTGGTAGTCTCTCGTAGTCTCTGGTAGTCTCTCATAGTCTCTGGTAGTCTCTCACAGTCTCTGGTAGTCTCTCATAGTCTCTGGTAGTCTCTCGTAGTCTCTAGTAGTCTCTCATAGTCTCTGGTAGTCTCTCACAGTCTCTGGTAGTCTCTCATAGTCTCTGGTAGTCTCTCCTAGTCTCTGGTAGTCTCTGATAGTCTCTGGTAGTCTCTCATAGTCTCTGGTAGTCTCTCCTAGTCTCTGGTAGTCTCTGATAGTCTCTGGTAGTCTCTGGTAGTCTCTCACAGTCTCTGATAGTCTCTCATAGTCTCTGATAGTCTCTCATGGTCTCTCATAGTCTCTGGTAGTCTCTTATAGTCTCTGGTAGTCTCTCACAGTCTCTGGTAGTCTCTCGTAGTCTCTGGTAGTCTCTCATAGTCTCTGGTAGTCTCTCACAGTCTCTGGTAGTCTCTCATAGTCTCTGGTAGTCTCTGGTAGTCTCTCCTAGTCTCTGGTAGTCTCTGGTAGTCTCTTATAGTCTCTGGTAGTCTCTCACAGTCTCTGGTAGTCTCTTGTAGTCTCTGGTAGTCTCTCATAGTCTCTGATAGTCTCTTATAGTCTCTCATAGTCTCTGGTAGTCTCTTATAGTCTCTGGTAGTCTCTCACAGTCTCTGGTAGTCTCTCGTAATCTCTGGTAGTCTCTCATAGTCTCTGGTAGTCTCTCATAGTCTCTGGTAGTCTCTCGTAGTCTCTCATAGTCTCTGGTAGTCTCTCACAGTCTCTGGTTGTCTCTCATAGTCTCTGGTAGTCTCTCATAGTCTCTGGTAGTCTCTCGTAGTCTCTCATAGTCTCTGGTAGTCTCTCACAGTCTCTGGTTGTCTCTCATAGTCTCTGGTAGTCTCTCATAGTCTCTGGTAGTCTCTCATAGTCTCTCACAGTCTCTGGTAGTCTCTCCTAGTCTCTGGTAGTCTCTGGTAGTCTCTGGTAGTCTCTTATAGTCTTTGGTAGTCTCTCACAGTCTCTGGTAGTCTCTTGTAGTCTCTGGTAGTCTCTCACAGTCTCTGGTAGTCTCTCATAGTCTCTGATAGTCTCTCATGGTCTCTCATAGTCTCTGGCAGTCTATTATAGTATCTGGTAGTCTCTCACAGTCTCTGGTAGTCTCTCGTAGTCTCTGGTAGTCTCTCATAGTCTCTGGTAGTCTCTCACAGTCTCTGGTAGTCTCTCATAGTCTCTGGTAGTCTCTCGTAGTCTCTAGTAGTCTCTCATAGTCTCTGGTAGTCTCTCACAGTCTCTGGTAGTCTCTCATAGTCTCTGGTAGTCTCTCCTAGTCTCTGGTAGTCTCTGATAGTCTCTGGTAGTCTCTCATAGTCTCTGGTAGTCTCTCCTAGTCTCTGGTAGTCTCTGATAGTCTCTGGTAGTCTCTGGTAGTCTCTCACAGTCTCTGATAGTCTCTCATAGTCTCTGATAGTCTCTCATGGTCTCTCATAGTCTCTGGTAGTCTCTTATAGTCTCTGGTAGTCTCTCACAGTCTCTGGTAGTCTCTCGTAGTCTCTGGTAGTCTCTCATAGTCTCTGGTAGTCTCTCACAGTCTCTGGTAGTCTCTCATAGTCTCTGGTAGTCTCTGGTAGTCTCTCCTAGTCTCTGGTAGTCTCTGGTAGTCTCTTATAGTCTGGTAGTCTCTCACAGTCTCTGGTAGTCTCTTGTAGTCTCTGGTAGTCTCTCATAGTCTCTGATAGTCTCTTATAGTCTCTCATAGTCTCTGGTAGTCTCTTATAGTCTCTGGTAGTCTCTCACAGTCTCTGGTAGTCTCTCGTAATCTCTGGTAGTCTCTCATAGTCTCTGGTAGTCTCTCATAGTCTCTGGTAGTCTCTCGTAGTCTCTCATAGTCTCTGGTAGTCTCTCACAGTCTCTGGTTGTCTCTCATAGTCTCTGGTAGTCTCTCATAGTCTCTGGTAGTCTCTTATAGTCTCTGGTAGTCTCTCACAGTCTCTGGTAGTCTCTTGTAGTCTCTGGTAGTCTCATGTAGTCTCTGGTAGTCTCTCACAGTCTCTGGTAGTCTCTCATAGTCTCTGGTAGTCTCTCACAGTCACTGGTAGTCTCTCATAGTCTCTGATAGTCTCTGGTAGTCTCTCATGGTCTCTCATAGTCTCTGGTAGTCTCTTATAGTCTCTGGTAATCTCTCACAGTCTCTGGTAGTCTCTCGTAGTCTCTGGTAGTCTCTCATAGTCTCTGGTAGTCTCTCACAGTCTCTGGTAGTCTCTGGTAGTCTCTCATAGTCTCTGGTAGTCTCTCATAGTTTCTGGTAGTCTCTCACAGTCTCTGGTAGTCTCTCATAGTCTCTGGTAGTCTCTCCTAGTCTCTGGTAGTCTCTTATAGTCTCTGGTAGTCTCTCACAGTCTCTGATAGTCTCTCATAGTCTCTGGTGGTCTCTCATAGTCTCTGGTACTCTGTAGTCTCTTATTTTCTCTCATAATCGCTCTCTGGTAGTCTCTCGTAGTCTCACATCATAATCTGTCATAGTCTCTGATAGTCTCTTATTGTCTCTGGTAGTCTCTCATAGTCTCTCATTGTCTCTCATTGGCTCTGGTAGTATCTAGTGGTTTCAGTCTCATATACATAGCTAGCTATAGTCTCTGTTAGTGGTCTCTGGTAGTATAGTCTCTCACATCAATTGCATGATAAATTTAGCTATGTATTATCAAATGTTTCTAGTATAATTATAGTTATACCTACGTATCTATAGCTAGCTTCCTAGTTATATAGCTACCCTGCAGACATGATGATCAATCTATAGCTACGATTTAGCTCAATGATAAACTAGCTAGCTATTCCCATTGCAGCATACATGAGATTGATAGCTATAAATTATAGCCAGCTACGTATATGGGTACAAACAATTGGCAATAGATAAATTAAAAATGCCGACTCCCGCTATTGTTGCGAGAGACCATACCAGGACTATGACAGACTACCAGAGAATATGTATAAGACTATGAGAGATTGCCAGAGACTATGAGAGACTACAAGAGACTATGAAAGACTACCAGAGACTATACCAGAGACTATGAGAGACTATGAGAGACTACAAGAGACTATGAAAGAATACAAGAGACTACCAGAGACTATACCAGAGACTATGAGAGACTACCAGAGACTATGAGAGACTACAAGAGACTACATGAGACTACCAGAGACTACAAGAGACTACCAGAGACTGTGAGAGACTACCAGAGACTATAAGAGACTACCAGAGACTACCAGAGACTACCAGAGACTACCAGAGACTACCAGAGACTAGGAGAGACTACCAGAGACTATGAGAGACTACCAGAGACTGTGAGAGACTACCAGAGACTATGAGAGACTACCAGAGACTACCGGACACTGTGAGAGACTATCAGAGACTACCAGAGACTGTGAGAGACTACCAAAGACTGTGAGAGACTACCAGAAACTCTGAGAGACTATGAGAGACTACCAGAGACTACAAGAGACTACCAGAGACCATGAGAGACTACTAGAGACTATTAGAGACTACATGAGACTATGAGAGACTACGAGAGACTGCCACAGACTACGAGAGACTACCAGAGACTATGAGAGACTACCAGAGACCATGAGAGACTACCAGAGACTATGAGAGACTATGAGAGACTACCAGACACTATGAGAGACTACCAGAGACTATGAGAGACTATGAGAGACTATGAGAGACTACCAGAGACTACAAGAGACTACCAGAGACTATGAGAGACTACTAGAGACTATGAGAGACTACTAGAGACTGTGAGAGACTGTAAGAGACTACCAGAGACTACCAGAGACTAGGAGAGACTACCAGAGACTATGAGAGACTACCAGAGACTGTGAGAGACTACCAGAGACTACCAGAGACTACCAGAGACTACCAGAGACTATAAGAGACTACCAGAGACTACCAGAGACTACCAGAGACTAGGAGAGACTACCAGAGAATACCAGAGACTATGAGAGACTACCAGAGATGTGAGAGACTACCAGAGACTATGAGAGACTACCAGAGACTGTGAGAGACTACCAGAGACTATGAGAGACTACCAGAGACTATGAGAGACCATGAGAGACTATCAGAGACTATCAGAGACTACCAGAGACTGTGAGAGACTACCAGAGACTATAAGAGACTACCAGAGACTACCAGACACTACCAGAGACTAGGAGAGACTACCAGAGACTACCAGAGACTATGAGATACTACCAGAGACTGTGAGAGACTACCAGAGACTATGAGAGACTACCAGAGACTGTGAGAGACTACCAGAGACTATGAGAGACTACCAGAGACTACCAGAGACTACGAGAGACTACCAGAGACTGTGAGAGAGTACCAGAGACTATAAGGGACTACCAGAGACTATGAGAGACTACCAGAGACTACAAGAGACTACCAGAGACTGTGAGAGACTACCAGAGACTAGGAGAGACTACCAGAGACTACCAGAGATGTGAGAGACTACCAGAGACTATGAGAGACTACCAGAGACTGTGAGAGACTACCAGAGACTATGAGAGACTACCAGAGACTATGAGAGACCATGAGAGACTATCAGAGACTATGAGAGACTACCAAAGACTGTGAGAGACTACCAGAGACTATAAGAGACTACCAGAGACTACCAGAGACTACCAGAGACTACCAGAGACTAGGAGAGACTACCAGAGACTATGAGAGACTACCAGAGATTGTGAGAGACTACCAGAGACTATGAGAGACTACCAGAGACTATGAGAGACTACCAGAGACTATGAGAGACTACCATAGACTATGAGAGACTACCAGAGACTACCAGAGACTACCAGAGACTACCAGAGACTGTGAGAGACTACCAGAGACTATAAGAGACTACCAGAGACTATGAGAGACCATGAGAGACTATCAGAGACTATGGGAGACTACCAGAGACTGTGAGAGACTACCAGAGACTATAAAAGACTACCAGAGACTATGAGAGACTACCAGAAACTACAAGAGACTACCAGAGACTGTGAGAGACTACCAGAGACTATAAGAGACTACCAGAGACTACCAGAGACTACCAGAGACTACAAGAGACTAGGAGAGACTACCAGAGACTGTGAGAGACCACCAGAGACTATGAGAGACTACCAGAGACTGTGAGAGACTACCGGAGACTATGAGATACTACCAGAGACTGTGAGAGACTACCAGAGACTATGAGAGACTACCAGAGACTGTGAGAGACTACTAGAGACTATGAGAGACTACCAGAGACTACCAGAGACTACGAGAGACTACCAGAGACTGTGAGAGAGTACCAGAGACTATAAGGGACTACCAGAGACTATGAGAGACTACCAGAGACTACAAGAGACTACCAGAGACTGTGAGAGACTACCAGAGACTATGAGAGACTACCAGAGACTGTGAGAGACTACCAGAGACTATGAGAGACTACCAGAGACTACCAGAGACTACGAGAGACTACCAGAGACTGTGAGAGAGTACCAGAGACTATAAGGGACTACCAGAGACTATGAGAGACTACCAGAGACTACAAGAGACTACCAGAGACTGTGAGAGGACTACCAGAGACTAGGAGAGACTACCAGAGACTACCAGAGATGTGAGAGACTACCAGAGACTATGAGAGACTACCAGAGACCTGTGAGAGACTACCAGAGACTATGAGAGACTACCAGAGACTATGAGAGACCATGAGAGACTATCAGAGACCATGAGAGACTATCAGAGACTATGAGAGACTACCAGAGACTATGAGAGACTACCAGAGACTGTGAGAGACTACCATAGACTATGAGAGACTACCAGAGACTACCAGAGACTACGAGAGACTACCAGAGACTGTGAGAGACTACCAGAGACTATAAGAGACTACCAGAGACTATGAGAGACCATGAGAGACTATCAGAGACTATGGGAGACTACCAGAGACTGTGAGAGACTACCAGAGACTATAAAGACTACCAGAGACTATGAGAGACTACCAGAAACTACAAGAGACTACCAGAGACTGTGAAAGACTACCAGAGACTATAGAGAGACTACCAGAGACTACCAGAGACTACCAGAGACTACAAGAGACTAGGAGAGACTACAGAGACTGTGAGAGACCACCAGAGACTATGAGAGACTACCAGGGACTGTGAGAGACTACCAGAGACTATAAGAGACTACCAGAGACTACCAGAGACTCAGAGACTACAAGAGACTAAGGAGAGACTACCAGAGACTGTGAGAGACCACCAGAGACTATGAGAGACTACCAGGGACTGTGAGAGACTACCAGAGACTATGAGATACTACCAGAGACTGTGAGAGACTACCAGAGACTATGAGAGACTACCAGAGACTGTGAGAGACTACCAGAGACTATGAGAGACTACCAGAGACTACCAGAGACTACGAGAGACTACCAGAGACTGTGAGAGAGTACCAGAGACTATAAGGGACTACCAGAGACTATGAGAGACTACCAGAGACTACAAGAGACTACCAGAGACTGTGAGAGACTACCAGAGACTAGGAGAGACTACCAGAGACTACCAGAGATGTGAGAGACCTACCAGAGACTATGAGAGACTACCAGAGACTGTGATAGACTACCAGAGACAATGAGAGACTACCAGAGACTATGAGAGACCATGAGAGACTATCAGAGACTATGAGAGACTACCAAAGACTGTGAGAGACTACCAGAGACTATAAGAGACTACCAGAGACTACCAGAGACTACCAGAGACTACCAGAGACTAGGAGAGACTACCAGAGACTATGAGAGACTACCAGAGATTGTGAGAGACTACCAGAGACTATGAGAGACTACCAGAGACTATGAGAGACTACCAGAGACTGTGAGAGACTACCATAGACTATGAGAGACTACCAGAGACTACCAGAGACTACGAGAGACTACCAGAGACTGTGAGAGACTACCAGAGACTATAAGAGACTACCAGAGACTATGAGAGACCATGAGAGACTATCAGAGACTATGAGAGACTACCAGAGACTGTGAGAGACTACCAGAGACTATAAAAGACTACCAGAAACTATGAGAGACTACCAGAAACTACAAGAGACTACCAGAGACTGTGAGAGACTACCAGAGACTATAAGAGACTACCAGAGACTACCAGAGACTACCAGAGACTACCAGAGACTACAAGAGACTAGGAGAGACTACCAGAGACTACCAGAGACTATGAGAGACTACCAGAGACTGTGAGAGACCACCAGAGACTATGAGAGACTACCAGAGACTGTGAGAGACTACCGGAGACTATGAGAGACTACCAGAGACTATCAGAGACTACCAAAGACTACGAGAGACTACCAGAGACCGTGAGAGACTACCAGAGACTATAAGAGACTACCAGAGACTATGAGAGACCATGAGAGACTACCAGAGACTACCAGAGACTATGAGAGACTACCACAAACTGTGA
The DNA here is from genome assembly GCA_963930835.1 of Spongia lamella. Taxonomy (NCBI): domain Eukaryota; kingdom Metazoa; phylum Porifera; class Demospongiae; order Dictyoceratida; family Spongiidae; genus Spongia; species Spongia lamella. The sequence goes on along the minus strand of OZ005746.1, from coordinate 2,909,698 downwards.
GAGACTACCAGAGACTATAAGAGACTACCAGAGACTATGAGAGACCATGAGAGACTATCAGAGACTATGAGAGACTACCAGAGACTGTGAGAGACTACCAGAGACTACAAGAGACTACCAGAGACTGTGAGAGACTACCAGAGACTATAAGAGACTACCAGAGACTACCAGAGACTAGGAGAGACTACCAGAGACTGTGAGAGACTACCAGAGACTATGAGAGACTACCAGAGACTACGAGAGACTACCAGAGACTGTGAGAGACTACCAGAGACTATAAGAGACTACCAGAGACTATGAGAGACCATGAGAGACTATCAGAGACTACCAGTGACTGTGAGAGACCACCAGAGACTACTTGGGACTATGAGAGACTAGAATAAAGTACTAGTGGGTATATATAATATATAATATGTATTTATATTTTATTTATATTTATATTTATTTATATATAATTGGTGTGTGCAACACCAAGACACTACCCTAAAATAACATACACAATTCTTAAGTCTTTACTCATGATAGTGTTTGATACAACAATTTTCACTAATGCTTAGTGGTAATTACTTACAGATGCTCTCCCATTGAAATTATCAATACAAACTGTTGCCTTATACTTCTTCTGAAATTTGAAATATAATTTTCATTGTATCCACTACTATGTTACTATGTACATCAACACTGTCACTATTACTATGTTTACCCAATTTTAATTGTCTAACTGGAGTGTAATATTTATACTTAGTTACATCATGATATTGCGATTGTTGACTGTCATTATCATGATCAGGATTATCTATCACGATAGTCGATTAATTGCTACTATTGCCCAGCTCTACATATCAGCACAACATAAAATTGTTCTGACAAAAATTGATCTGACAATAGTATAATATATGCAGCACATATCAGATCAAAGTGGGAATTGTACAGGTCGACACCAAAAGTGGTCAGATGTCCAACTGTTAGTTCGTGCGTGCAAAATAGCTTTTGAAGCACAAGGTTAATGTGACATTTGCATGGAAATTTTTTTCTCAATAGTTCTCCAGTAGCCTTGCTTCAATTTTGCTAAAATTTATTTCGACACATTTGTAAAAATGCCCTGATAAAAACAATCAATTTTAATACTATGGTTAAATTTTTGGGCCTTGAATGGTAGAAAATAATTCATGAAATATTTTACTAATTCACAGCTAATTCATAAATATCAACTCATGGCTATGAGTTGTACACTCAGACATAATGTAATTCATTTACAGTACTTGTACTTCAAGGGTCTTGTATGGTTTCCTCCATTAACACTTACATCACAACAGTGATTGATGAATCTTGCCAGGCTTCCCTTCTTTGTAGCATCTATCACATAGTCTTGGTCCATCCGAAACAGATAACTACTGCCAATTCCAGCTGCCTCATATCTCTTCTCTCTGGAGTGGGTGTGGCTGAGTTACTTGCATACATTTTTATTAGTAGGGCATACCTCTCATCGGCAACTGAGGAGCGTATAACCTCGCCTACATACTCGATCACCATTTCATCAGCCACAATGTTTTCCATTGCAAACAAGCCCCAACTGTGAATCTGTGACTTTGAAAACTTCAACTGTTTTTTGCGTGCCTGCAAAATAATACTCGTAGTAAACTTTTAACATTTTAAAAGTATTTATTGTATTTTGCGTGAGCAGATCAAAGGTTTAACCAATATATGCCATAAAGTGTCAGCAGGTAGTTATAGAACTGTGGTTGGGTAGTTATAGAATGGTAGAGTATAGTAGTTATAGAATGGTAGCTTATATTGACACTCTTCATCAAAGAAAACCATTCATTTGTGTTTTATTCACACATCAGTAGTGTAAAATACAATAAAACACTAAAAGCACTGCTGCTTCATTTGTATGAAATGTACATACAGCTCTTGGTGAGGACAAATATAGCACTCAGATTCTCCTTGTGCTGTATTTGCCACTGGACTCTCACCTGATCCTGAGCTATACTATTTCATACAAACTGGCAGCAGTGCTTTAAGTAATACGTATAGTAACGATATTATATATACAACAGGTTAGCTGATCTGTTTGGAAATGTGATATATACCGTATATGGCAAATCATTAGAGGGGGAAACTTTCACGGTTAGAATAAACAATAAACATTCACGAGAAAACTTTGTGGTAGCAGCTTCTTTTAATAATGAATGTCTAATCTAGTAAATGATTCAACAGAAAAAAATTTGCGGTTGAGTAAGGAAACGCGAAAACCGCAAAAGTTTTCCCCCTCGAATATTTTGCCGTATACGGTATTGAGTGATACCATATCCTTATTCATTAGAGTCTGGAGCTCAAGACTAAACATATTCATGCTAACAGACTTAGACCCATGGGATAGCAAACACAGTCATAGACAATACACTGTACCTTGAGTTGATTAAACTTATGAATATCAGTGGAGGCATCACCAGTGCTGAAAATTGATGCTAGCCGGCGATGTGCAGCTCTGTTCGACTGACTACCACTCAGTGACTCCTACAACAATACTCAATAACAATTCTACAAATGTAGACATGTTTATTTCTTTCCGCTTGGATGCCTCGTTCCATGGGTTGGGAGTAGCAAATGAAGGCAAGCTGTGTTGGAGATAAGCCTTCTTGTCAATTGGGTCAATCTTGTAGTACGTAGCCCTCGCTACTAGCTGACCCAGTCACTTGCTGCTGCTGTATTAACTTTCTTCTCTTGCTTGGTACTGTAACAGGGGTGGGGTCTGATGGCAGTAAGGTTTAGTTAAGGAAACATGTCTGTTATCTGGATGCCATCAGGACCACTGTAGTATTCCAGGCTCAAGTGCATGTGATTACACAAGGTATGAAATGAGAATTAAAACATGCCAAAACAAATTCAAATTTTGTTTCAAAAATGATATGTACCATAGCAATACATTTACGTACATACTGTAGTACTACATACATTTTTATTTCGACATTTTGTCAGATCAAACCAGCACATGTATAGTTTACAGTATGCAAGTTACTTCATATTTTCCTATTTGGACAAATGATAGCAAGGTTTTCCTAAAGAACGGTGGAGTTTAAAATGTTCTTGATGTGGTTGAATATTCTTTGATGGTAAAGAGACAATATCATTCTACTTTTCACTCTGGGGAAAACCCTGCCAGTGATGGATTAGTTAACAACAAGCTAAGGTATCCAAAATAGTCTTTTATGAAACTTACAAACTTCTCATAGCTTCATACAGTATCAAAAAGGATATCTGAAGGGTAATAAGCCCAAGGAACATCACTGACTAACTCATCTTTTTCTTCCTTCAGTCTCTTTAGAGCTAGCTTAAACATTTCAACATTTTCCTATTTCATTCCATGTTCCATGTATTTGTGCTGAATAACTATGTAGGGTATAACAGAGAAGAACTCGATGCAGGCTGAGTGATTGAATGAATCAATAATAGGTACTCGATGATCAGCCTATTATGCTTTTATTTTACCTATTAGCTATGCTATGCTGTTATGCTCAATATTAGCTATGCTGATGTGAAAGATTTTTGTAAACTTAAAATGATGACTGCTCTATTAGAGTATATTGATTTAGTATCATGGCAGTGATAATGCACTGTTGAGTATCATTCCATATGTTATGCATGAGGAGTCATTAAGTTTACAGATGAATCAAGATAAGGGTGTTTCTCTGCTCTAGATTTGGGAATGGTTAAATCATCAGGCGGATCACTCAACTAAATGTATTTTGGTAGCCTTGACACATTTGGTACATAAGTAAAGTGAAGATGAATGGTGGTAGAGATTCACTGATAATCAGATTGGCTATCGTAAATACCATACAATTATATCAGCAAATTTTTTCATGTCCGTAACCGTATCAAATTAGTAACAGATCCGATATAATCTGTGGGCAGTCACAGTCTATTGTTAATTACATTTTTGGGTGTGGCCAGGAAGCCATACCTTACACAAACACTGAGGTTAGCACTTGACCTACTTTGTCAATATGTATTTAATTATAACCTAACAGATGATGAAACCTTTAACTTGTGGGATACCTCCAACCTTATTTTAGGTGACTTTTATGGAGTAATTATGACTTATTGATTATATTGGATCGGTTGTGTTTTATTGGTTTGAACATTTTATTTATATTGGCTATTGGAATATCGGTAAAAAGTCATATTGGTGCACCTCTAACCTGTAAAAGACAATGCAGATGAGGTTATTTGAGATGATAACGCAATAGATAATTGTGTGCATGGAGTTAATTGCTGATCGCAATGCGATTGGGGAGTAATCGTGTAGCAGGTGAGGCGCTACGTATTTCTAGGATCCCATTTGTATGTATGTTTATATGTCCACAAAAAATTTTGAATTGTCGATTGTGGGTTTAAACTTAAAAGTATGTTGCTTGTGCTGTGTTATAAACATTACCTCTAACATTCACAGGAGAGTTTCTTTTATACCTCAAATAGCCGGTGAGTTATTGAGGCATGCACTGAAGGAAAGCCGAAGCTGGAGTTCTACTACAGTAAATAAGCTCTGCTGCACGATAAAGGTCTTAGGGTATATGCATTCCAACCTAGCAAGTCTTTTGGCAGCGCCGGATCCCTCACCTAGCTCACACCTCCAATAGCCCAACTTCCGAAATAACAAGAGCGCCAAAGTATTAGACTACATGTAGTGGCATTGTATCACATAACCAATGATTTCTACCTATTTACAAATCAGTTTTGACACGGTGCTTTATCTTTGATTGGTTTATACCCTAAGCGTTTCTGTAATACCATATAGCTCTAAACTTTGGCGGTACCTGGAATAACACATTTATGTGAAGGGTTAGTGTGGAAACGCAATAGTAATTCTAAGATTTCTTCAACAGCTCATTACGTAGCTCCATTGTTCGAGCATAAAAATTTGTTAATGCTGTGCAACCATGCATAAAGAGTTGGTCTACTAATCCAACTTTTATATATTTATATATACTGTATGCATAACTGCGCAAATAATAAACAGCTTATTATATATGAATAGCTAATTATTTACTTCATTATAAAAATACAAATAACTCATGGGCTATAATTATAGTAGTTATCATTGCAGTAGTAGCTAGCTATCTACCTATGGTCAATGACACTCAGGCCACTCATATATAATATATAGTATATGGAAGAACAATGTTGTCAAATATTTACGTAAGTATACTAATAATAAATCACAATTTAAGTGTAATATGTGACCCAGCATGAGAAACGTACGTACGTATGTACGTATGTGTGTGTAGCTACAGAATACTATGTAGTATATACAGAGTGACGTACATTTTGTAACTAAACTGCTACAGTAGGTCATCACTACAGATAAACTACTCAATTTTTAGGTACCTATAAACAAACTGTCATTTTACTATGAAGCTATATAGCAGCTACATGTACATATGTGCATGTGAGCCAGTGTGGAAGATATTATATTAGCATATCTTGCAGTATCTGATTGCAAACTCACTAATTATGAGCTAGCTATAGCTACTGAGTGAAGAAGACAGCTATAAGCAGTCAACCAGCTTAAGTAACTACAGCTAATGTGATTATACTTCAATAGTTTGAAGAAATCATTTTCAGTAGAAAATACAATTTCCAGGTATGTAGCCATATAAGCGCTATGCTGTATGATGACATCATCATTTGTAGTATTATATAAAAGATGATGAATGCAAAACTGATTTTACTGCATGAAGATATACATAAACTGTTGTTGCTTAGTTGGTGAGAGAGAGCTTACGTACATCATATTGGATATCATTCTCTTTGTCCTATTAGGAGCAAGTTTTCTAATGCCTACATGCTGCAGTGGATGCTAACAAACAGGTCAGTAGCTAGCTATATACGTAAATATGTGTAATATTAATATCAGTAGACTGGACAAAATAATGCACAAAATAACTGTTAGTATACGCTATACGTATATACATACGTAGTGATGCACATATCACAGTATCACTATACAATGGCTTTTACGCACTTAGCTAGCTACCTCTATTTAGCTATAGCTATGCAATAGAAACTATATTTGCACCGTGTTACTCACCATAAATATTATATTCATTGTATTGATAATCCTATAGCTATGTATACAATTATTTATCAGCTTCAGAGAGTGGAACTACGTATCATACCTTATAATCAGCTGATGACTCCTAAATGGATACAATCTAATGCAGAAATAACAGGAAATCACAATTTGACCCAAGCTCATTATGAAATTCTTCCTACCACCGGTACTACATATCAACGAGCTCTATGAGTTCCGCCGGTACCTACTAATGTTCTCAAATCTGATGATTGTTCGTGAGTTTCGTGAACCCCGGAAGTTTTTTCAAACTCTCTTTTTATACATTCACTTGTTTGTCTAATAACTCACTCATTTCTTCATAGATTTCAGCCAAATTTGTATCAGCACTTCTCCTATATATGCTCTACCTGTCATACTATTAATTATTAGTCTGAAGTAAACACTTGAATGTATTTGAGAAGGGCTATTACACTGCAGGTTGATAGTTGTCATAACTTGGACCCCCTTCGAATGATTTGCATAAACTTTCAGATATACAATCTATATTGATGTATCACTCTGTAGTGAAAGTTAAAATAAAATCTCGGGCTTGAGTTTTTCAAAATTAAGCTTTAAAGTTTAATTTGCAATATTGTGTGCTAGGCAAGTACAAGTTATGCCCATGCAGTACTTGAGCAATAACATGTGTTTATACTTCCAAAAAAGTAGTGATATGCTAAACAAAAACACCCTGGGTGTAAAAAAAGTGCGAGGCCAATCAGAAGCAGCATTGCAAATAGGTATGTACGACCAAAAACTTTGATATCAGTTGAGGCCAAGAAGTTACTTATGAATGATAAATGTACATAGCTAGCTATAACTATAACTATGCATAAAATTATAGCTATGCTGCACACAATGGACTGTAATTCAGCCGGTTACAAGCTAGCTGTATCTAATAACTTTATTTTTTCCATGTATCATAATGGTAGTTATAATATATTGTCTTGCCGGCCTTTAGCTATAGCTAAGTGAATATTGTCTTGACTATAGCTATAGTGTATATAGCTATTAACTTGTTCATGATCAGTTTGAATATCAATATCACTCCGGCCTACAGATGAAAGTAGCTAGCTACCCAGATAGCTACACATGCAGCAACTCTATTTTCTACCCTGTTATTACAATAACGTTAACCATTCGGTTACAATAACGATTTTTTCAGATTTCAACTGAATATTCGATTGCATGCAATAATGGTTTTTCACAATTTTTAAACCGAATATTTGGTTACAATATATTCACTCGGTGTTTCTCGGTGTTTCTGGTGTCTCCAGCGTAAGTGTCTCTAGTGTCTCTGGCATCCCTGGTGTCTCAAGGGTCTCTGATGTCTCCAATGTCCCTATTGTCTCTGGTGTAACAGTGGTATTTCCATAATGTCTCAAGTTTCCCTGATGGTGTCTCTAGAGTTTCTAGTGTTTCCAATTAGCCATCCCTGGTGTCGGCCCTAATAAATTATAATGTCCGGCTCAGTTCGGTGTCCCAGATATCTCCAGTGTCCATGGTGTTTCTCGCAACTTGTGTCTCCAGTGTCTCTAGTGTCCCCTGCTTTATTATTTCGAAGAATACATTTCTACGTATAGAGCGGTTTCACATTTTTAGGCGCTTAATTTACGTATGGCAGACGTGTGGCATGGCGGTTTCTATGCATTCTGAGGGACGGTCTGAATGGTTTTTACATTTAAGTGCCGAAGATAAGAAACGTTACACCGCCAAGTTATCATTGGTAGAAGGAATAGATCCATACGTTTTGTCTAACAACGAATTCTCCGAAGACACGGTGCATCTTCCATCACTAAGGTAAGTGATTTTAAAATATCTAGTTAGCTAACTTGCCATCAAGCATAAAGCCTATCAGCTGATTTACCTTTATGGCATGAAAAGCCTTACAAAAGCTAGTCGCAACTACACAGAACATGTACATGAACATGAACATGCATTCTTGAATTACATAATTATTTAATTTAATGTAGACTATTGTCTTGTTTATAGTTATGCTGATATTGTGGTGTATTTACTTTACACTACAAGTTTTGTCACCTTGGAAGAAGTTAAGAACTTCAAATTGCTACAAAGCTACAAGTACTTCACAGCGGGTTGGGTAATTGATCATAGATGGAAAGTATTTAATGAAGCATGTTTGATTGTTGGGAAGGTCAATCATAGTTATGCAATGTCATCTACACCGCTAAACCCTTGGGTTATTGTGAAGAATAGTGGTACAGTTGTTTGTGGTCATTGTACCTGTATGGCAGGTTTGGGGGAGACATGCTCACATATTGGTGCTCTGTTATATTGGATAGAATATACTGTACGGAAACGAGATGAAGAAAGCTGTACTTCTAAGGCCAATAAGTGGATAGAGCCTCGTAAAACTAAAAAAGTGCCATATCTGCAATTAGATGCTATTGACTTTACTTCTTCTGAAAAATGGATGAAAGTGTATCAGCATGGAAAATCAACTGCTACAGGCGCTGCTGCTGCTGCTGCTGCTGCTGCTGCTGCTGCTGCTGCTGCTGCTGCTGCTGCTGCTGCTGCTGCTGCTGCTGCTGCTGCTGCTGCTGCTGCTGCTGCTGCTGCTGCTGCTGCTGCTGCTGCTGCTGCTGCTGCTGCTGCTGCTGCTGCTGCTGCTGCTGCTGCTGCTGCTGCTGCTGCTGCTGCTGCTGCTGCTGCTGCTGCTGCTGCTGCTGCTGCTGCTGCTGCTGCTGCTGCTGCTGCTGCTGCTGCTGCTGCTGCTGCTGCTGCTGCTGCTGCTGCTGCTGCTGCTGCTGCTGCTGCTGCTGCTGCTGCTGCTGCTGCTGCTGCTGCTGCTGCTGCTGCTGCTGCTGCTGCTGCTGCTGCTGCTGCTGCTGCTGCTGCTGCTGCTGCTGCTGCTGCTGCTGCTGCTGCTGCTGCTGCTGCTGCTGCTGCTGCTGCTGCTGCTGCTGCTGCTGCTACTGGTACTGGTACTCCTACTACTGCTACTGCTACTACTACTACTACTACTACTACTACTACTACTACTACTACTACTACTACTACTACTACTACTACTACTACTACTACTACTACTACTACTACTACTACTACTACTACTACTACTACTACTACTACTACTACTACTACTACTACTACTACTACTACTACTACTACTACTACTACTACTACTACTGTAACAGCAGATGGAATGCCTGCAACTAGAAATGATGTTCAACAGTTTTTTGATAAGTGTTTAACTAGCCCTTCATTGCCAATTTTGTTCTCTGTGTTAGATGAGCCCTACTGCAAAAGCTTTGCTAAATCTGCTGACCACTTGCCAGTGTCATTGCAATCTATCTATGACCCAGAGCACTTGCAGTGTACCTACCTCGAGCTACTTGAGACAGGAGAACAAATGGCAGGATTATTATTCAAAATTAAGGTATTATTCCTTCACAAAGGTTATTAAGTCCACAACACACTGTCACAACAGCATCCAAAATCACTACATTCCCTTCCCCTTTATGTTGAAACAGTTCTTTTGACAGGACACCAGTTGCACTCATAATAGAGTATCGCTGATGTACTGCTCCAATTACACGCTCCACGTGTATGCGGACATTGGCTATGCTTCGTGTTTTCTCTACCTCTAATGGTGATAACTGACTCTTCCCTCGTGTAAAGCTTGGAATATGTAGAGAGGCACCCACTGAGCCAAGACACTCTTCTACATTAAACCCTCTGTCTGCAAGGATTACATCACCACATCTCAGCTGCTTCAGAAATCCACTATGCTCAGTAATGTGCTTATCAGAAGTACGGCCACCCCATCCCTTTGATATAAAAGTTATAACACCTTGCGGGCTAATACAAATCAAGTATTTTGCAGTATTATAATGTTTATACTGGGACCACGTACAAGCTTTAGCAAGCAATCAATAAAAAGTTCAAAGCAATCAATTATACCTGTCACCTTTAATCCATAGTTCACTCTAAAACAAAATGGCATTGTCCATTGACTTCTCTATAAAAAGTTCAAAGCAATCAATTATACCTGTCACCTTTAATCCATAGTTCACTCTAAAACAAAATGGCATTGTCCTCTGTAAGGCCTCACGAGTTGGCCATTGTATGAGATGTGGTCCCAGTTTATGATACATTGCAACGATCCATTTCTTAAATACTCGACACACAGTAGCTGAAGAAACTTGATATCTAAAGGCCAAATCTTGATTAGGAGGATTTAATCGCAGTTTCATTAAGGTTAATATGAATGAATCAAAAGGGCTGAGTTTACTGTTTGCTGAGAAAGATAGTGCTTTGATAACAAACTCAAACAGTGCTTAGCCTAACAGTATGGTAAAGTGAGGAATCCCTGTGTAAAAGACTAATATCTTTTTGTCTTCCTGTAGCTGTTCTCTAGTTGGATGGCCACTATTAACTACTTCCTGTCTGCTCTGGTTATCCAATTGTAATGCAGTGATTTCCGTCATAGTTAGCTCAGTCTGCATACTGATAGTCCTCTTCGTTCCAGCACAAACTACACTATCTATGGGTTCATCACTATCTACTTCTGGACCACTACTGCTACTAGCTTCAGCTTCTCTACTTACACATCTCCGCTTTGCTGCACTCCACCTTTCAACATCTCTTTCAACTCTCTGCTTCACTTCTTGTGCAGTAAAGGAAAATAAACTCGGGCAATATGATGGTGAATCTTTATCATCACTTTTTTGTCCTGAAATAAATAAATATTGTACGTTATCGCCTAAAGTAATACCATGCATGTAATATTTAATTGGTAGTACAAGAGTGCTTGTAAACATGCAAGTTTTCTTGTAGACTTTTTTTGATAGCGCTTGTAAACACTACAACCGCTACATGCATGCCATAGCTACATGGCTTCGTGTGCTACTTACCTCCAGTAAAATGAACACTGCATATAGCTGCATCAGGAGGAGGATTGAGGTCTTTCCTTCCGACATGGCGGCCAACCACAGCCTGCGTTTATAGGGTTTTACTGGGATTCTGTAAAACTTTATTCCTTTAGAACGATTTTCCTTAGTATCTCTATTTGTACACCCTATCGCCGAGCAGGACCTCACCATTTCTAACTACTGTTGCTACCGCCACACGCTTCTTGCCACACGTTTCAAATTAACGCCGCAGTTGTGACGTCACTTGAAACCGCTCTATAGCTCCGGGCGCTAATCTTACAACGCGCCCTGCGCGAAAAATCGGGTGTTCTTGTCAAGTAATAAGTTTTTGATACTGAGCTCGCTTCTTATGACTGGGATACTTGTGAAATCTGTGTCTGCTATACTTAATGGTAAGTATAGCTATATAATATTATACGTACGTAGTAGTTTTTTTCAGTTTATTATCGGCTCTATTATAATCGCATTCAAGTTGAGGGCGTGCCGCTTAATTATAATCGGAGTAATCAGTACTACTAATAAAATAACTTGACATATTCTGTGCATTTGATTACCTCCGAGTTTTCATTGTGTGCAACTGTGCATGTTACAGAGGAGGCAGGTAATTGCGCTTTATGTGCAAGTTACAAAAAATATAAAACTTTACCGTACAACAGCGGGGGAAACTTTGACAAACCCTCACTTCAACAGCTTCGACGAAATAAACTTTGACGAATTACCTGTCACTTTTTCTCTTGCTAAAAGCACTTATTTGGTGTAAATTGATCCGTTAAAATCTGGTGAATTCACTTGTCAAAAGTTTCCCATTGTACGATATCCATAGCAATTGATCTTATGAAGTTAGTTTTCCATGACTGAATATCATGTATACAACAATAGATGAGTATTACAGTTGTACCACTAGGCACATGTAGGTACATAGCTACATAGCATATGTATGTATATGAACCACTGAGAATACATAATTAATTAATATATGGTACTGTAATTTTACAAAATCTTGCACCTTACGAAGCATCATGCGCTAATGCTCGTGCATGTGCTTTTTTAGTCAGAGTTCTGAAAATAAGAAATATCTCTACTCAGTGACTCTGAGTGCCTATTATCAGCACTTGTTGCCGACGTACAACCTTAGCAATCACCCTATCTGAGTGTACACTTGCAGCACTGACATTGGCAACGGCTCCATTTTGGGTTGCGCATCCGCACGCATTAGCGTATGACATTTCATAAAGTGTAAGATATCAGAAAAATATAGTAATAAGAATGGTTACTATACGTATAGCTATCTTTATGTAAAAAATCATGAATTTTGTACCTATCAAAACAATTGTCAAATTTGCCATTCATTATATTTGTTACAAATAATTATTACCCGTAAAATAAATATACAGGGCCCTATGGAGACAAAACTTTTGTAACGCATGCTTTTATCCCTAACTTTAGTTCAAAGAACGATTATAAAAAGGTACGGACGGAATATAAACAGTAAACCCTCCATTTTGTTTTTATACTAAAATTAAGACTATTGGTAAGCATTAACACAGTGCACTTTTGCTATAAACAGTTAAGAGTAGCAACTTACGCAATAGAAATTTCAATACATTTAGTAAACAAAAATCGCGTTCTAATTAAAAAGCGCCATTACTCGGTAACCATAGCGATTATTAAAAGGTACGGTCGGCATTAAATAGAGTAATTCATAAGGAATCGAGTGATACCAAGTTTATCGGCATTGGCAAAGGTTAAGTGAGTGCATTTTCTTAAGTTATAAAATGGTTTAAGATTATATATTTGCTATGGGGAATGACAGAAGCTGGATTGGTTTGAAGTTTAAACTCCATGTCTACTAGCTCATTTAGTGATATAATGGCACAGAATCATCAAAGAATTGTAATATTTGTTATTGTTTTGTAATTACTGTACTTATCTACTGTGAAAAACATTCTTCATAAAATGCAAAAAAATTGACAAATCCCATTGATAAGTTTTGATATGAAGGTACATAATCAATTCACGAATAGCTGCTGAAATTAGATTTTCAGCCTTTGTGTGAGGTGAAAATGAGTAGCTAGCAATGTCTTGAAATATTTTCAACCATCACGGCGTCAATGATAACCTTATACACTAATATTTAAACTTCCACTGCATGAAAACTTGACAGTAAATGGCATTAACATGTTCACCATTCAGAACTCTTACACGAAAATGCAGTAGCTAATAGCTACCACACCATCCTATGATGTTATATATGGATATCCACCTTATGTAATGTAAAGTCCAATAATTATGTCATTTGATAACTCCATTTACATAATGAAGATGGTGGAGTGAAATATCTTGAGGTGGTCGGACATTTTGAAAATGGGAAATGTAGTTAGCTATTAGTGGGCAACTTAAAACACATGCGGATAACAATTGTGTAAAATCCGGAAATGAATAAAGGGATCTTCACTGCTTCCTACAGCTAACTTTGTTACAGGTAGTTTTGCGTACTGTATGAAAATAGAAATAAGTACTATTATCCACCCCCTGTAAAATCAGTACAGCATCACTTTAATTCAAGTAGCTACCATGGTTACCTTTACAGGTAAATGAATGGTGGTTAACAGCTGAAGAGTTAATACGTATGCTATCACTAAATACAATTAAAATCGGAGAATGTGTACGTATATCGTGAGTGTGTTACTTAAGTTAAATGAGTGTAACTTTTCATGTTTATCACTCTGATAATATAATGACAGCCTCTTACAATACATAATGGAAATTACCTTATTTTTAGTGATTTTATAAGTAAAATGTATTGATTTTCTTTTGGAAGACTCTTCTATTAGATATATAGACATACGTATACATAATTTATGTAGCTACGTGTATTTTATTGTTTCAGGAAACTAAAGAAGAAAGAAAAAGGAGTTATTCTCCCAGTGCAAGCAGAATTTCTAATCCGGTTGAAAAAACTAAAAAGCAAAAAACAGATAAAAGTGGTATGTAATTGTGTGGTTGAAATAGCATATTTATGGTTTGATACATAGCTAGATAGCTAAAATACAAAGCATGTTAATAAAGTATGTACGTACCTAACTACATTTAGCTAACCATTTAGTATTAGAGATTATGTGTATGTTTCTTATAGGCTAAGCATGGTTAGGAAATCTTTTGTTGCATAAATTACATTTACTAGCTACGTAGTTACATGTTGTGACGTTTTGTTTCAACTATAGAAGAGTGTTCCAGGCCAACCATTAAGGCTCTGCAGAGTTCTAAAATCATCAGCAATATAGGACCCAAATGGTATGAGCTAGGAATAGCACTATTGGATAATGACCAAGTGAAGCAATTGAAAATCATTGAGACCAATAACAGTGAAGTAACTAGACGCTGTACAGACATGTTAATATACTGGTTGGAAAGTCATTCTAATGCCACCTGGAATGATCTTGTACAGGCATTACAAGCTCCAGGAGTTGAGCTGAATAATGTAGCTGCAATGGTATTAGAAACATTCACTGGTTAGTTTTATTTCCTTAAGGAACTTAATAATAATAATAATATGTTTTTTGTTGGGTAGCACATGTAATGTTAGCTAGCTATGTACGTACGTACATAGCTAGCTAACTTGGAAAGGACAAGCTGACATTATAATCATCTAAAAGCTACACACTCAATAATTTGTTAATCAACTGCTATTGTTAGGAATATACATACAATGATGCATGGTACGTAGCTTTGCCCACTTTCAATCTGAGATGCTTGGTCTTGTCCATTAGTAATGTACAAGTACCGTACAGTAGCTATAGTTACTGTAAATAACTTGTTACTATGAAATTAACTGCAACCACAGTGTTATCTTCATTTATGATCCAGTGGCAGATCTAGAAGGGTTTTGGTAGTTTCGACAGAAATCCCCTTTCAGAATTCAAGACTGTTAGGCTAGTACATTTAAAGCTATATCATTCTTCCGTTTGAGAAATATCTTATTATTGTAACAGTGCCATTTAACAAACAATATATAACTCACAGAAACTGTTCCTTTCATTTCCAACTGAAACCAAGACTAACTACAAGTATTTTAGAGTAGCTGCACTCTACACTCGATAAATAAGATAATTTTATAACATAATGATATACGTATGTACGTAAGAGAACACTACTCTTGTATGAGGTATGTACAAGATTATCTCAGGTTTAGTGTTCTCTGATACAAAAATTTATTCCTTATTTTCTTAACTTTTGTAGAATTGAGAGATCACACACTATTTTTAAACCAATAATACTTCTGGTACGTAGCTTTGAGCTCCTCAACCCAAATGGCCATTGCTAACAATAGATTGGTACATGACGTACATACGTACATTTAGACTGTAAATGTGTAAATTTTATTTAAATTTGATCAGCACTATCAAGTAGATAATGCTGTACGTAGCTTATACGTAATGATGAACGTATGTTTCTAAATTACGTATATTGTGCACAAGAACCAGATGTTGTTCATGTATTAAAATGTTTCATGTGTATATATACGTATGTAGTAGAAGCCCGGTCAGATGTTGCTGTACAAACAGATCATCACGACAGACGTGAACATGATGAAATACCAGCAATAAATTTGGAACAGCATTTGAGTATGTAGTTGTGTTTATAGCTACTAGAGCTGTGCGACAATGGAAAAAGTTATATTTTGATAACTTGTGTTAAAATTATCTTGATAAACAATATTTTCTCGATAATGTTGTTAACATAAAGTTTCAAAGTCATTTGCCTCAATGTATAAAACTGTCAGGCAAAAGTATCACGTATCCCATTAGTAGCTACCAGATATCAATAATTTTCATTATTATCGTACAGCCCTAGTACAAAGTGTGGTATATGCATTATACGTATAAAATCTACTTACATATGTAGTTACTTTTTCATGTTGTACATACATACATACGTACGTATGTATTATTATTCTCTATACATATGTATGTCAGTGTAAATGATCAAAATTTACTCAGTATTAGTTTTAGTTTGGAGCTTAAATGTGTAGTGAGTTACATAGGTATTTGTTTTGTAATAATTGTATTTCACACGTTTTTTTTTTACAAAATTTGAAACTGATGCCAATACCTACCAATATTTAAATTCAAATAATTATGAGGATTAACATGGCTGATACTGATGTAATAAATATGCATACGCACATACTTTCAGCATTTCAACCTTTTAGCATTTCAGCTTTTCAGGGAATAAGACATCAGTCATACTTGCAAATGAAGATACTTATGTACGTACGTACATAAGTATGTATGTACTTCTTTACTAACAATGCATTTATCTGTTTCACTTGTGATCACCATCGTGAAACTATTACCTGGTAAAAACCTTTTTTACAAGACTGCATATTACATACGTATGTATATTAGAGTATGTGTACGTACATTTACTTGTCCATTTGTGGTGACTGTTCTACGTACTAGATTATATTGATATTTTTATTGATATTTATTTGTATTTTCATAAACACCTAGCCAAACACTTCCTGTTGTGCTGGCATTACGCTTGATGCTTTTGGTTAGGCACCTTAGCTAGCTATACATAGCTATATGTGTAATTTGCTGAAATAGTCAGTAATACTATTATGGTAATATATAATGCTAAACAAAAACACCTTGGGTGTAAAAAAAGTGCGAGGCCAATCAGAAGCAGCACTGCAAACAGGTGCGACCAAAAACTTTGATATCAGTTGAGGCCAAGAAGTTACTTATCAAAATTTTTTTAACTACTTGAATGACATACAATGGTTTACAGCATATTTTCACAAATATGATTGGCTTTGTCACTTGGCCACCTTTATTAATAATGATGGTGTGAAAAAGGTGGCCAAGTGACAAAGCCAATCATATTTGTGAAAATATGCTGTAAACCATTGTATGTCATTCAAGTAGTTAAAAAAATTTTGATAAGTAACTTCTTGGCCTCAACTGATATCAAAGTTTTTGGTCGCACCTGTTTGCAGTGCTGCTTCTGATTGGCCTCGCACTTTTTTTACACCCAGGGTGTTTTTGTTTAGCATATCACTACTTTTTTGGAAGCATAAACAGATGTTATTACTAGCAAGCAGCAGAGGCGTAGCTAGGGGTGGGCATGGTGGGGCATTTGCCCGAACGTCACTGATCTGTGCCCCACCATCAAGATTTAAAAATACATAATGTAGCTATTGTAAAATCAACGTTACTTCTTTTAACATGCACTGAGAGGAGTGGTATCGGCAGTGTTATTACGCTGGTGACAAGTCGTGTGACAAAAGTAAGGTCACGTGATCCATTAGTTTAATGATATTAAAATGGAGTCGCAAATATGGTGGACTGCAATGATGCGCCATAGTGGATCACCATTGTCGTCCCACCTGATTCATGTTTTGTGAGCAGGTACCGTAGGTATTTTATGATACAAGACATGCAATTGAATGGTTTGTACATGCCGAAGTACCTGACCAGGTGAGCCCAATGACTGTCCACTGATTTACAAGGGTCATATAGAAGAATTACTGATGAATCCTCCAGCCTTCGACATGCATGCAGACTGGAGCTTTGAGACAGCTGGATATCAAGGTCAATTATGCATGTATAAACATGTCCCAACACCCAGGTTATAAAATTAAGGACTTGTGTGAAAAACAGGGTGCCTTCTTACTGTTGGCCTTGTGTATACATGCCATCTTGTGTGGTTACATTATTTCAAACATTATATTACTGATATATATTTTCAATGTCTAGTAGATGCCCATTCAAGTAATCCAGAGGCACGTGGGCTGGTATAGTCGTGATCATCGCTGGATAGTTTCCTGGATCTTATGATCGAGTACCTATAGCTTCATGCAGCAGCATTTGTTATACATTACATCATAGCTAGGATAGTGTGCATACACTTTTCAAAGGAAGTAAATGCTCACATGAAAGTGGGCATAATGTATGCATTAATATATAACAATATACTTAGTTACATGCTTGAACCATTGCCCAACCATCAAGAAATGGCTGGCCACGCCCCTGAAGCAGCAGAGAAGTACTGCATGGACATAACTTGTACTTGCCTAGCACACAATATTGCAAATTAAACTTTGAAGCTTAATTTTGAAAAACTCAAGCCCGAGATTATGAAAAATGTTTCTAGTGTCATTCAAGAAGTCAGCTAAAAACTAATTGCTTCTGAGTGGTTTCACACTTTTTATTACACCTTGCAGGATGTTGTAAACAGATGTTATTACTAGCAAGCAGCAAAGAAGTACTGCATGGGCATAACTTGTACTTACCTAGCACACAATATTGTAAATTAAACTTTGAAGCTTAATTTTGAAAAACTCAAGACCGAGATTATTTTTTAACTTTCACTACAGAATGATACATCAATATAGATTGTGTATCTGAAGGTTTATGCAAATCATTTGAAGGGGGTCCAAGTTATGACAACTATCAACCTGCAGTATAATAGCCCTTCTCAAATACATTCAAGTGTTTACTTCAGACTAATAATAGTATGACAGGTAGAGCATACATAGGAGAAGTGCTGATACAAATTTGGCTGAAATCCATGAAGAAATGAGTGAGTTATTAGACAAACAAGTGAATGTATAAAAAGAGAGTTTGAAAAAAACTTCCGGGGTTCACGAAAACTCCCGCAAGCCCACGAAAAAAGTGTGCGATGAAAATGAAAGAAAGAAACAAAGAAAGAAAGAAAGAAAAAAAAAAAAAGACTGCCGTGTAAAAATTTTTGTGGTCACAGGAAGGCATTTATAAGGCTGTATCGGAAGAGTGGCTGAATAGATTTCTACGAAAGTCGGGATATTGATTCTTCAAACAATGAAGGTACTAATTGTCTAGTAAACGGGCGAATTGGGCGGGAAAGGATGGTTCGTCGTGCGTAGTCGCACAACGGGCGCCATAAAACCCGCAATGACTGGTACTTAGGAATGTTGGCGCCTATTTCCTCCATTCTCGGTTTGTTGATTCTATATAGTAAGAACGTTGTGGGTAGGTAATAACTAAGCGATAGCTTTAATGGCGGCTTAGTTAGAGCGTTTGCGAGTTTTAGGGCGGTGCTACGTGTAAATAACTCACTCAGTGGTCGCGTTGCTGCGCTTCTTCTTGGCCTCGCGACTCACTATCGTGAGTCTTGATTAGGGTATATACGTAGATCTGATACTACGTAGTATCGATATTGGTGTATCGCTAGTTTAAGCATGCTCAAAATTATGCCAGCATAATTTACACAAGCCTAATTCCTATCACAGATTTTTATAAAATACAAGTACTGCAGCTATACGTACATACATACATACGTATGTACGTAGCTAGCTACATAATATCATGTACCTACATATGTATATCTTTTAGTTCAATCACAACTCCAAACCAATATTAGTTCTGGTTCAGAAGTGTCATTTGTGGATTTTGATACTGTCGGTGAAGCTTTTGTGTTTTTAACTTCTGAATTGAAGTCGATGCTTGCTACAACAGATTTATCAGATTTGCAAAGATCTTGTATTGAGCAGATGAAAACACCAGGAGGAGCTCAATTGCCACCCGAGCTTATTACAAGAGTAAAATCATGTGATAACATTACTAAGCTATTTGAAGTGCTTGCAGACTCAATTTACTGGAGCTGGATTGATATTCGTTTGCTTAAAGCAATAACAGCTGCTTCAAGACTTAAAGGAGCGATTCAACTACTCTCAAGCTACAGAAAAACAGTTTTTTCAAAAAAATTAATTGATGTACTTCCCAATACTCCTGGTAAAGAAATCAAACAAAAGTATTACTCCGAGATAGTAACTAAACTAAACAAAAGTTCTAAGGAAATGACTGTAAATGAATTATTGGAATTTCGGCAACAGATGGAAGAAGTAATATTACATATTACTACAGGCACTTGTACACTTGATCACGTGAAGAAAGGCTGTATAGAAGTTCACTGGTATATTCCTACCAGTTTTGTTGATGTAGCTTACCAGGCTGCTAAGGCAAGGCGTTACCAGTTTAATGGTCTCGACCTACAGTACCTCAAGATTGGAGAATATCCAGTAATTTATGATCTATTAGTTTCACCAGATGTTGTGTCTTTTCCATCAATGTCAGTTACTGTTGGTGAGTTACGTATATTATAGAATTTATCATCACGTACATAGGCTACGAAAGTGGACCTATGTATTTAGTGAGCACATTCATTAAATTGACCATTTCTAGATAGCTAATCACTAAAATTTGCACCCTACAAAAGTAAAAACAAATTCTCTGTTTAGAAGCCAATGTATGCGCACTTAGCTACGTAGCTAGTAGCTATAATTATAATAACATATTGTAGTTTGTGTCTACTTGGTCCATTTTGCTGGCCAAGTCACATAGCTATGCAATATGTATAGTTGAATTATAAACATGCATACGTACGTAGCATCTGAAGGTGCAGTGAGGTTCAAATCAGAATATCTGTTACAACTGCTTTGTAATATTAATAGCAGATCAGAGGTGTCCTAGTTTGTAGCTACGTACATAAGTGTTTTATATAAATATTTTATGTTTTCATGCTGGTGTAGTGTACAATGTAGAATCAACAACTGAGTGTTTTTGGCCATGAACTTACATACGTAGAATGGTTTTGCCAGCAAATTGTTTTATCCATGTAAATACGTATGTACGTATAACAACATTGAAGCTTCTGCTGGCTTTCTTATTTTAATGAACATGTTGCTCAATTAATCGCTGTCCATGAACATACGTAACATGAAACTTGCCTACTCCGCATGCACATCATGTCAAGTCTATACAGCTTTGCTATGTTGACCTGCATAGTGCAGTTTCATACTATCCCATCTCCTATTAAATTAATTAAATGCATTGAGAGCATTATCATTAAGTACAGTAGTACTTAATAGTAGGGGTTGCTATGAAAAACTATGGCTTCCAGAATTTTCGCACTTTTAAAAACAACCTTACAACAGGCTTTAGCCGAAAAAACCAACCTGGATGCATTAGTACTGCTGTAACTAGGCTGTATCTTCGGCGAAAAGTCTAATATTTTAATCCATAGCGAATTTTAAAAATTTCAAACTCTACCTGTATTTCGTCTGCCAGCCAGCCTGCCTGCCAGCCAGCCAGCCTGCCGTAAGACCCAGTTCCGTAGGTGTATGGCTCCAGATGTTTCATACAACAAAGGTACGTAATCATGTCGGATTTATGTACAAAAATTTTGTTCCGACTAAGGTTTGTCTACTGCGCCATAGCTTGTCCTTTGTTCTATCTACTTCATTCCTTGATGGCAAAATTTTATGAAGGTGTCAACATTCCACGCAAGGTGTTAACATTCCACGCAAGGTGCTAAATTGTAACAATAAACACCTTGGATAGGCGCATGCTTACTGATACAATCCATAACGCGTAATGGAAGAAGAATTCAGTCTTGCCCTATAGCCTCCTATTTCGTCTTCCATAGCCAGACCAACTTGTTTACACGCCAGCTGCTTATCGATCTTCTGATTGTAAGCGCCAGATTTTAATTATAACATTAAGCGCTTATAATTGGACACCTATTAACGACCTAGTAGCTGCGTATTAAAGTTATAATGGTCTGGCTACGAGTAGAATATAGTCCTTCGTCACAGTACAAGTCATTTTACCATGCAGACACTTGGCATCGTGATGAAATGAATCTGTTGTAAAAGTGGACGTGGCACATACGTAACGAACCATTGTAAACTATGTAGATATCAATTGCTAAGAAATAATTCCAGTCTTGAGTGCCTGTAAAAGGTGTTAAACCTATAGATACTGAAATATACGTATGTAATGCCATGCAATTTAAATGGCTAGCTAGCAGCCATGCTAAAGTATGCTATAAAAAGTAAACAAACTAGATTTTTAATTTAAAAAGTGGAGTAGGGATCATAATAAAAAGTAAGGAAACAAGTAGTTAATCACTCACCACCCAGCATATTGCATGTGTTTACTCAAGTATATAATTGCAGCTAGGTAGGCGTTCATACGTGCACAAATGAACACATTCTCTAGCACTTCTACAAGATGTAATCCCTACTTTGGCTGCATGATGTTTGCAGCCAAAGTAGGGATTAAATCTTGTAGAAGTGCTAGAGAATGTGTTCATTTGTGCACGTATGAACGCCTACCTACGTAGCTGCAATTGTATACTTGAGTAAACACATGCAATAATTATGCTGAGTGGTGAGTGATTAACTACTTGTTTCCTTACTTTTTATTACGATCCCTATTCCCCTTATTTTTAAAAAATAATCTAGTAGATACCAACCCTGCTATGTACGTATATACGTACGTAAATGTACATAGCTATAATGTACGTAGCCACTTTGCCATGTACGGTACAGCTCAATTTAAACTTTACACATGCATGCAGCCACACACGTGTGCTTGCACGTTTAATGTGTGTAAAACTTCAAAAACTGACGTGTGCACGCACTGTTGCACGCAATTTTGACGTGTGCACGTGGGCCAGTGAATACACGCGACACACAAGAAATGCATGTCACGAGCTCGCACTTGGTTTGCCACACTACACGTGTGGTGTAACTACAGGTACAGTAGCTGTAGGCGATGAACTGCAACTGTTTTGCAGCTGATCGGCTTCTTTATATGTTGTAATGAGTATCACTCGAAAGTCCTAATGAAGGGGCGTGTTCATACCGAATATGCTAGGATATCTTTGTGTCATGAGTGGACAAGATCGAGTATTGTACAGCGCAAAAACTATCTGCAACTTTGAAAAGTAACTAAACTGTATATATAGCGATAGCTACTAATGTGTTCACGTTATCAGTTAGCTATATACAACACATTTAGGATATTGGCATTAATTTGTCACATTGGAATTTATCTGAGAATTACCGATGATAATCAGTAAAAGACACACCCCCAAATATAATCTATAGGCTTTAGCTTTACAGTAAGAAATTGTTTAGTGGCGTTTTTGTGTCTTGTGTCTCGATGGCAATCATGCCTTAGGTCAAGAACATGTTCATAGAGTTTATACCGTTATGCTCAGCTTACAATTCGTATACACGCCAAGGTGCATGCAAACCAGATTCAGTGGCGTGTACGTACCTGACATGCACGCGTGCTTCTGCCACACGTCTAGTGCATACACGAGTACTCTGCACGAGGGTTTCTACATCATCGATCTTGCGAGCGCACGCATGCCTGCACGCATGTGAAATGAAAAACGTATCGTGCAGAGTACATGCCACACGCGTGCCTTGTCAAGTTTAAATTGAGCTGTACCGTATGTAGAGTATGTACCTATATACGTAGCTATTGACTGATTTTACATATTAATTATTCTTTGTATAATCATGTTCGGACAATTACAATTATAGTCTGGTAGCTACTGTAGCTATACCTTAGTTATAAACCTACGTAGTTTATATCTGTAAATAGTGCTGTATCATGTTTAGCTAATACGTACATACGTACGTACGTACATATGTCTCATTTTTTGATCCACCTACACACTATTATATGATAATAATATGTAGCAACAGTAAAAGAATTCATCAACCATTACTATGACTATCTGTCAGTCAACATGGATGCAGAGGTTGTTACTCAGCGAATGGTAACCCAGCAACTACTCAGAAAAGATATTATTCATGGTTTTAGCAATTACCAGAAAAATATTCTAATATTGCATCAACTTAGAATGATGAATAAACAGGATTTATTGGCATTTATTGAATTACTTCAGACTACTGACAGTCATAAACACATTGGGAAAATGCTGAGTGATGGTAAGTAGCCAGCTAGCTAGCTACATAGCAAAATGTTTTAAGTAGCTACAGTTTACAATGAGATGACCACAGGCTTACATTTTTATGTCATGGAGTCTGATTTAGGTATTTTTCAGCTATAGGTAAGGTTACCGTTGCTACTGATCTTACTGAGCAAAGAGTCAAGATGGAGTTAACGATAAAAACTGAAAAGTTTGATCCATCATCAGTCATAAGTGAATTTCTAAACACAAAGGCCCAGTTGGAGGAGTTACTGCAAGTCTGTGACCCAATGCCAGTTGCGAAGAAATGTGGTTCTTTATTAGCCAGTGAAACTGAAAATATTCCATTATTTCCTATTGATTATGCAGAAAAGCTTCAAGAAACTGAATACATACCAGAGCTGATTCAAAAACTCAGTCCATTCATGACCTGGGAAAATCATTCCATTCTCAATGCTATAGCAGAAACTAGCAATATTCCTGAGGCTGCAATGCTCCTTGCCCAGTTTGATCATAAAATTGATCTATCCAAGCAGCTGACTAGTTTTCCCATACCGGCACCATCTCACCATATGGTGCCGCACATCAACAGTACACATACCATTCTGGCTGTCAAGGTTGACTTCGAAATATTTTGCTGTACACTTCAAAATGTTATTGATGTACGTTCACTGATACAAGAACAATGCGAGTTGACATCTTACTGTTTACAGCTACTTGCTGTAGCAAGAACTAACCCAATTATCATCTACTGGATGATTCCTAATCATATCACTCATCTTATTATTGCTAATGCTATACAATTTCAAAAGTATTTTTATAAAAACGGCATACTACAGTTGGCAGTGTATCCTGGCGTAGTGCTTTCCACTGGAAGTACTTTAAAGGTGGGTCCACTATCGTTCTTTAATCCAATTTCTGTTGATAACAAACAGGTAAATACTAACTTATTTAATGAATACTTTAATAACAGCTACATAATTGATTTTTATACAGCCAACTATCAATGAAAGTTATGATTTTAATGTTGAACTTAGCCAATTAGAGGTAAGAAATGTCATGTACGTAGCTATACTGTATTTCTAAGTAGAATAATTACATATAAAATCAGTTTAAAAATGGAGAAGCTACATTAGTACAGTTCAAAGAAATCTTGATGCCTTTGGACAGAATTCTCCCACTATACGTAGCTACATACGTAGGTACTGTTTGGGAACACACACCTGTTATTGCAGGTAATAGAATAAATGCCCATAATGTAATAAGTTTATCACCTTGGGCACCCATTAAAATGTCTGAAAAAAGCAAGCTTGCTCAAGGGTTTGACATCGAGTTCACCACAAAAGTCAAGTGACCGTTACGTATGTGCACATCTACGTACCAATTTCAACACAATAAACAAAACACATGAAACTCTTTAGTACTTGTATCTAGCAAACTGCAGCTTTAAAAGGCACTTCGTCTCTGGCATTTTCACAAAAGAAATAGGAACAACAATAGGCATGTTAAGATTACATACGTAACAAAGACCTTTGGGGATACGGTACAGATTTAATACAACTTCTCAATCGCGCGCATGTGCGAGTGCAATCACACGCGAGTGCGACCGATTGCGCTCGGAGTGCGAGTGAAACTACTCGGAAGTGAAGTAGTGCCGGCACAGGAATCAGTTTATAAGCCGTGTAATAGCTTCAATTTATTCCAGTAGCAAAACAAGGTGCTTTAGCATAAAGTAATTGTAAAATAAAGCGCTTTCATCAAAAATGGGTGTGGCACCTACTGAATATCGATCGCACGATAGTCTCGCATGGCCAGACCTCTAATTTTTTTACAGGGCACTATCGCTTGTAGTATAAGCGCCCGCAAAAAAGGGTCTGGTGACGTTCCTAGTGGTAAGTCGTTCAGACACCTCCAAGCTGACCGGAGGTGTTGATTGTTGTTGGTCACTTTGGAGCACCTCTAAAATCACTACTAACATGGCGGATGAAGTTACCAGGAAAGAAGCATTACAGACGGTGAATTTTAGGATTGCCCTGGTAAGTACATTAACTACCATGGGGTTAGAACAATTGAAACTATCTCTATGCTATCTCCAAACAGTGTTTTAAGTTTCCTTCGATTTGAAGGACAATTTGGAGGCAACTGACACAGTGCGCATAGATCAGCCATCACACGACACGTCCATCAGTAAACTGGTATGCGTAGCAGAGCTGCACGTGCTAAGCAAATTTTGTATTAGAGGCACTTCGAAGTGACCAACAACAATCAACACCTCCGGTCGGCTTGGAGGTATCTGAACGACTTGCCGCTAGGAATGCCACCAGACCCTATTTTTGCGGGAGCTTAATTATACTGCAAGCGATAGCACCCTACAAAAAATTAGAGGTCTGGCCACGTGAGACTATCGCACGATACATGTATTGAAGTAGCAGGACGAATTACTATAGGGTTTATAAAGTAGGCGTGGCACCTACTGAATATATCGAGCGCTTGTGTTGAAGTATCAGCATGAAACACTACAGTTTATGAAGTGGGCATGGCACCTACAAAATATCGAGCGCATGAAGCTTGTAAGTTGAAGTACTATAGTTATAAGGTGGGTGCGGCATATATCAGCATAGTTTTGTCTTGTACTTGCTATTACCACATATATTTGTGAAGCACTCATGAGTATTTGCACTCACACACGCGAGCGCAGACACACATGCAAGCATCACCACTCGCACTCGGGAGTGTACTACTCGCAGGTGAGACATTCCATTAAATCTGTACCGTACTTAGAGAAGTATTTGGAAAATATATGTAAACTACGTACATAGCTACTTGTGTCTTTATGTATGTATGCATGAGAGATATTATAGGTGCACACCCTTATGTGTCCCAGCCATTGTCGAGTGATATGACTCGCTTGCCCAACCATTGTCTGATTGAGATGATATGACCCGTGGGATAGTTAAGTGAAAACCGTGCCCGTCATAGCTGTATGATTGAATCGTGCAAGGGAATCTGCTTAATTACTTTTTAGCATGTGCTGTAAAGTACACACACTAATTATTAGCCACTGCTCACATGTGACTATCAAGTTTTATTTGAGCAGTAGCTAAGGATTTGAAATTTTGCTGCTAAGAACGAAGGATTATGATTTTGATTTTGGTATGAGGGAACACTTTGAAATTAGCCAAAAGTAGTAAACTGTAACAATTATGTCATGCTATAATCTATAGTGTTCTGTCATGCAAAAAACATTATGTTTTGTAGCGCTGAGAGATATCCATCCCTATATGAACTATAATTGTACGGTACCACCCAGAGGTAACGTTACAAACATGCGGCTGTGCATGTATTTTGACACACGAGTGCAAGGTACATGAATTGTTACATTTGGCTTAATGCACGCATATGGCTACCAGATAGCCGACAAGTGTGTACCAGAAGTCCCTCACACGCATGTTGTACGTACCAGATATGTGTGATAATAGAGCACACGCAAGTACACAATATACGCGTTGTGGTAAGCCACAGGCATTGATGCATGTGGCATGTCAGGGCTTGCTCATTTCAGTTCCTACGTACATATATAATTACCACTATAAAAGTATATTAACTCACCTACATAACCAGCAGTCATGGCATTAAGCATCAATAACCAATCATTTTTAAAATAAGTGCCTGCGTAAAAGAATTTATTTTATCACATGAACATAGTGGTGACCACATTTTGTAATCCAAATTTGTTGAAGCTGTTACGTATATATTCGTGTTGTTCATTTCACTGATAAGTAAGCTAGTCTATATAAGCTTTAGGCTTATGCTGTGTAATTTTATCACTATATAAATAAACAAGTCAATACGTACCTTACCAGGGATTACAAGTAGCGACAAATTATATACATAAAACATACGTAGATAGTAGAAGGGTCGAGTGGTACGTAGCAAAGATTTACTTTGCATAATTTTCACACAATAAAGTAAGAGTACACGTGAGAATAAATAGACAAGATGTATATGCTTTTACTGCACATGTGTGCTATACACACAACATGCCAATCTCCAGTACTGGAACCTGTGTTGGGATGGTTGCACATATGTACATGTAAGATGCATGCGTGCGTACTAGCTACTGTAGTTTTGCATAGTACACATTGTAATGTTCTGTAGTCGGTCGGAGTTGTATTTGTGTTCTACGTACGTATTGTATAGTAATACTACAAAGTTCTGTAGTAGCTTAGTAGTCACAATTGAAGGCTCACCACCATCAATTAAGCATAAACTACTGCGTGATTTTGTGGAGGAGCCACTTCGACTGTTGAAGGCACTGCCAACAGCCACTAAACTTTGATAATTAGTAATATTATATTTGTAATTATTACAAAACGTTAGCTACCTTTTTTGCAGCGTATCATATGTATGTATACATACGTATTTTACAGCTTTACACATACGTACATATGTATCTCATGAAAGCTAACCTACTTGCTTACCTGCTTGAATACTACGTATGTATGCATGTACATACGTAGCTATTTTCGTACATAAATATGAACTTTCAATTATATTTGTAGTTTACATTATAACCAATGAAATACGTACAATTATAATACATTTGTGACCAATATGCACTGTGAAATTACTGTGCATTATGAAGATACATTATTATTTTACTTTTATATTTTATTAGTACCATACATGCTTACATCCTACGTATATGGCATTAAAAATATACGTACATATTATGCATGTGTATTTAGGAACTTCCACAAATTATGAGTAAATTACATAAAGAAATCAATACTGGTACAAAGATAAACACGATAAAAGAAGAAGAACAATTGTCATGGGAAGTGAGTTAATAGTAGCTATGTAGTAGCTACATTGCATATTTCTAATGAGCTAAAAATTTTCACTTCAGCCACAAAAAGAACAGTTATTAAAGACAGAATCAAAAGTAAAAACAGAATCATCCCTACCAGAGAAGATAATTAGTATACAGGAAGATTATGATGTGTCAAGAAAGCATGAAAATCTATCGAGCTTAGTATTATTTGATAGTGATGGAAAGGAATTTTCAAAAGTTCTGGATCAACTGACAACAGAGAATACTAAAAGTAACCTTGCAAAGGTGTGGTATATACGTAATACTAACTACGTATGTAACTAATAGCCACACATTTTATTGTATATACACAATCAAAAATTAGCAATTATAATAATTATTATTATACATACAAATGATGCACTTGCAGAATTTGTTATGAAGCACGAAAACACCAAGCTTATGTACACACATTCATAAATTTAAGTTAGAAGGTATCTACGATACTTGCATGCGGGTCGTAAGTTGAAAAATTGCATGCGAATCACAGAATTCATAATAGATGCACACTGGTGCCCATAAATGTTGTTTGTACAAGTGTCAGGCAACCATAAACACCAAAGTCTCTGCAAAACCATGAAATTACGTATACTGCTTGTTTCGATACAACTTGTTAAAAAGAAATTACTATAATAATTCACCATTTTACAGGTACCGACTCTTGGAGTTAACTCCTACGTAGATTTATCATACTACATACGTATGTATGTACTACGTATAGAGAACTTGCGCTAACACCGTTAATCACTTAGTGAAGTCAGCCATTTGCGGTGACAGCAGAGTATTTGTATGACAGAAATTGTTAATTTAAATAAAACCTCTTTGGGAATTGTGATAAAGTTGTCAAACATGTAGCTATGCCTTTGTAGTAATCATATACCATATACGTAGCATAAATTTTTGACGAGATAAAATATTGACGAATTGTCAAATTTTTACATATGATGGAAAAACTATTGATAAAAGTTGTTACAAGCCTCCATTTCTATTTAATGTGCAATGCAAGCAAAAGTAGCTTGTTCGGCGATGTTCCAAGAAGTAGCTTGTAGTTGTAGAGTACAGGCTTACCATAGTCATATCAGTATCTTCTTGTAAATAGGCCAGACCAATCATGCAGGTGGCGCTTATCGATAATTAAGACTTAATTATAGCTAATGCTTATGTCTATTAAGAAAAGTAGCTTATGATAGACTACGTAGTTTAGCAAACATACGTACATACGTACATACGTAGCATTGAAATTTTACAACCATAGCATGAGTTGTGAATTACCAGCAGGCATAAATTAACATGATACAAGATAATATTCATAATAATCCAACGGATTGCAACAACTTTCACGTGATACATTTGTTTATCAGTGATTTCCTCCTATATAGACACAAATTAAATGCATAGAACAATAACATTCTTGTTCTTAATGGTTTTCAAGCTTGTTTATTGTAGTACACGCTGAGGTTGCTAGCTAATTACGTAGTTAGCTAAGTATCCAACTTGTATAAGTTGCTCCAACAAGCTTTTTGTTAGCCAATATTGCAAGGAACACATGCTGATGTAATGTCTTGTAATGTAAGAAACCGCAATGTCTTAAAACAAAACTTCTGTTACGATAGTATGTACGTACTGTAGCTATAACCATGGCCAAATCACATGTGCCAATATTCATAATGAATAATACAAGCAAAAATAAATGCAAATCATTATTCCATAGCAGGCAAAAGAGTATTTATGAGGCATGTAGTTGACTTCTGAACTTTCGCAAGGATATACTACTATTTTGAGTAGGACTTTAGTTCACTTATGAGCAAACATGTTTTAATTGGAAAACGATCAAACTATGAAAATATTTTGTGATAATAGCTATTGTTTATTATACTGTTAGCACATCCTTAGTTAAATATTACTCCATCTGTTGCTATAGCAACCAGTACATAATCCCAGTAGTGGAATGATGTCTCCTCAGATTATTGGGTCACAAGCTGGTACACCAATGCAGCAGCAGGGTATTATGACACAAGTGGCACCAATGATGGCTGGGGAGTTTACTTCACCTCCTAGGAGACAGTTTAGTCACATGATGACACCTCAGTTTTCAGTAAGCTATATACGTAGTTATGTTATACGTATATATGTATGTAGTTGTGTGTATATACGTACAGCTACGTACATACGTATAGCTACAAGGTCTTATTGGGGCGAGCCTGAGCGAGCCCCACATAAATGGTGTATCGAGTCGAAATCACTGCATTCCGATGGTACGACGTACGTACGTACGTACGTTACTCTAATTGTAAGCGCTATGGTAAGCAGTTATACACGCTTACTTAGCTATTTATAAATTATAGACTATAGTCTACGTGCCTATGCAAATATAATGTGGTTCTTCAGTTAGACACCGTCATGCGGTCTCTTTCTATCGCTACTATACTCACGACTGTCGCTGTGGCAAACAGTTATGCTAACTAGCTACTCCACAGTTATAGCGTCTACGCGCTTACGCTGTCGCAAATTAATATGTATAGTAGCTACTTCAGTTAGACACCTATCACAAGGTCTCAGTATAGATATATCACTACTCACGACTGGCAAAGAAATAAAGTTATGACGAAAATATTTCCAATCTAAGCGCCATTATATAAGCACTTGCTATAAATAGATATATGCGCTTATATGCATAGAGACAAAGCGCTTAATTAACAAAGTGGACTAATTGCACTAATTTAATACAAAGTTCTATACATCAATAGCTAATGTAATTATGCAAGAGTCATGTAGTCTAACTATAGAGTGTGCTTCATCAAGACTAAAGACAATTATCAGCATCACCATGCAGTCACTGGTCTTGTCACTTGTGATTATTGAAGGAGTCATGATCATTCCAATTTCATCACTTAATTTTTACACAAAAGTGTGACCTTACTTTTAAACTATATATAGCCGGGCCATATCATCGCCTTAGAAAACAATTAATAATATCTCACTAACACAACATGACCTTGGCATGTATAATGTTAACTATGCATACAGCCATACATGTCGCCAAACTTCGCGAAGGCTCGCCCCACGATGTTGAAACATCTGTCTAGTTATTAATGTGTTGAACTTGATGGTACATTGTAATACGTAAGTGTTAATTTGGAGATGAATATTTCATTTTAAAGCAATTATTGCTCTATGAATTACTGAGAAGCTACATAAGTATGGTACATTGTTTCCCAAAATGTAGTCATTTAAATAAAAATCCTCCATCATAACAAATTCTATACATGTTGTACGTACGTATGTACGTATATTACTGCCAGAAATACAAGGGTGCTTCAACAAGCTTCTTTGTTAGCTGATAATGCAAGAAGCACACGAATCTCCATATACGTAGCTATATTTCCATATACCAACATGCGGATTCTTGTTCCTGATATAACGTCTTGTGATGTAGCTACGTAGCTAAACACAATGTCTTAAAACTCCTGTAATAGCTAAAATGATTACTGGAATATGACCAAATCACATCCTTTCCTAATAATATACGTACATAAACAAAACATGAGCTCAAGTCATTTTTTACTGCAGATAAATAAGTATTTATGGGGTATCTAGTAGTTGTTTAGAAAATACGTTTACAAGAATACTGTTGTTATACGTAAGCAGGAATTTGTTTCACTTACGTACGCGCAAACATGTTTTAATAATTAATTAATTAATCATGATATTGTCAAAACAGCTATGCACTATGAAATTATTTTCTGATAATAGTTATTATTTATAATACCGTTATCACCTATAGTGTCGTAGCTATAGTAGTTCATTGTTACTCCATCTATTGCTGCAGCAACCAGTACTAAATCCCAGTAGTGGAATGATATCTCCTTGGATTATGGGGTCACAAGCTGGTACACCAATGCAGCAGCAGGTGGGTAGGAGGTCACAAATGCCACCACCTCCTTCAATGATGAGCGAGGAGCTTCTTTCAAACCCTATCAGTTACATGATGCCATCGCAGTTACCAGTAAGTAGCTTTATTGTATTTTGCGTGGGTGGATCAAAGGGTTTAACAGTGCTATTATATGCCATGAAGTGTCAGCAGGTAGTTATAGAACTGTGGTTGGGTAGTTATAGAACGATAGAATAGTTATAGAATGGTACATAGCTCATTGACACTTTTCATCAAAGAAAACCATTCATTTGTGTTTTATTCACACATCAGTAGTGTAAAATACAATAAAACACTTAAAGCACTGCTGCTTCATTTGTATGAAATATACAGCTCTTGGTGATGGTCTTGTGACAAATATAGCACTCGGCTTCGCCTCTACTATATTTGCCACTCGACTCTCACCTCGAGCTGTATATTTCATACAAACTGGCGGCAGTGCTTTAAGTAATACACGTAGTTATATTATTTCTTTCACTGATACAAAACGTACATGTACATATAACTATGTAACACTTTCACACCTCAGATCAAAGGAATCTACAGGGATACATAAGCCATGTATCATGTATCCCTATTCTCCTTCACATCTAGTGTACACCAGTGCACATGATCAAAAGGCAGATCAAAGAATTCAAAGGAAAGATTTTCCCGGGATACATCTAGATGTACACCGGATGTACACCGGTGTACATCTAGATGTATCCTGGGAAAATCTTTCCTTTGAACTCTTTGATCTACCCTTTGATCAATAAGTTGGTGCATCACTAGAGCTCTTTATATAGGCGCATAAATGTAATATCAATTGTGGCTTTTAGTTTTCTAAATTAATCTTTATTTGTAGTTGAAATATATACTTTGTTACTAGTCTTAAATTGTTTGTTTTTCGTATCCATGGAAGTTTAGAAGCTGATATAAGCCCAAAACGCCATTTGAGGTGAGTTTCTCACGTGATAAAAATAATCTATTTACTGTGTGACTTAATGTATCTACATTAATATACTCTATTTGTAACACACTCACCATTAGTTTATCAGCGATTAAACAAGTCCTGCAGCTTTATAAAAAGTTGTGGTAAACCCACAATTACCAGCACTACCATGCAAGAACGTCATGACAACGATGAAATAGAGTCCCACAATCACAACGAGTACCCGTTATTATATAAAGAGGCGGAAATATCGACGTCAAGTTTGGGCAAATTTTTAGAGTGCCGGAAGTGTTACATATTACTTGTAACATGTGCACTCGTGATTTACCTGATATGTATGCCCTCAGTCCTCGGGCCTGCGGCCCTCGGGCTTCGGGCATACATATCAGGCAAATCCCTCATGCCCATGTTACAACTATTACATGTAGCTACAAGCTCTTATACGTACTACAATGTGTTAAACTTGTAATTTACAAAGGTTGTACTATGGTGTCAAGAACATCATCAGTTGTATTTAGTTTGGTGATATAACAAAACATGTTTATAAAGTGGAAAATTCATAAAAAAATTGCTAAATTAAAACCACCAATTCACTACATATTTTTATATAGTATATTGCATAAGTGAGTTATGTAATTTTGAATTTGGAGATAATCATTTCATAATAAAGTTGTTTGTTGTGTAAAGCTACGGTACAGCTCCACTGCTCAAAATAAGGGTCGGAAGTTGGCCAGTCATTTATTCAAAGGAAGAACATTATTACACAACCCATTGGAATGTACAGTAAAGTTTGTCCTACCAGATTGGAATTTACTCGGTCATATACTAAAGTGGGTCGGAAAAGACCTATGACAGACCATTATTTTGAGCTCTGCAGTTCAAAGGCAACTTGACTCACGCAGGTAACTCACACACGTTTTTTATGCGTGTAGCCCGCAAACGTCAGTGCGTGTACGGGTATACACGTACGGTAAAGGATAACTGTGACAGGTAATCGCACAGCTTCCTCTCACAATCCTCAGTTCTTCATGCTAGTTTATTTACTCTCCACTTACTAATATATACGTATTATATAGACTGCCGTACCCTCAATGCCAGCTGCACTTCAGTAATGCATCGGCAAATTTATACCTGTACAGGTTGATTGTATAGCCATGCCTTGCTTGAAAATCAACACAAGAAGGATAACTGGTTTTCTTACATAAACTGCACAGGCTACTCCACTTTACAAACTGACAAAAGGGGATAATTATATTTCTTTGGTAGCGCCCGCGGCGTTTATGTTAGCCAATTGCATACATACATGCAGTCACCTCACCAATGTAAGACTGAGTGTTGGATAAGTCAAAGGCTTTCCTTGCAATGATAATAGTCGAAGCCTTCAGTTATTGAGTTGGATTCACTATAGTAGCTGACTGGTATGATAAACTAGTAGTACCAAGCTGTATAATAGTGAGTAGTAATTTCGTTGTATTGAAACAGATTCTTGGTAGCAGTGACCCAACAGGTGTTTCAGGTTACCTTTACAGGTACCCGAGCCCGTTTGTTGTGAACTCTGCGTTGTTACCCACATTTTGTCAACTAGTGGATGTCAAGTTGCCTTTGAGCTGTACTGTACCTATGGTGTAAGCATAGATAGTATACACCCCTGGATATGAGACTAAAAAGCGCCAACTGTTCTGGGCTGATTTTGCACCCCCCACTCTCGAATAGCAGTGAAGTAGGAAGCCGTCGGGCTTGGCTGATTATAAAGAAATCCTGCTAAACAATTGTCATGTAGAGGAACTGAAGATCGAGTCTAAGTATGTTATACTATCGATACTTGTGTACATATGGTGTACGGGAGAGAACACCGCTTTTATACAATTAAATTTCTATACAAGTAAAAAGCTGTGACAATGGGATTAGTTTAATAACACACTATTATAGCTATAACAAATAAAGATTAAGTCATAAAGGTTTTACGGCTCGGAGAGTTACAGACATTGAGTGCATGTGTTCACAAAACTTGTTGCATGGAGAAACATCATTTCTAAAAAATATGGCAGAATGTCCCAAAACATACGTAGCTAGATAATAACACATGATGATGAAAAAACACATAAACATATTTAATAAAACTACAATTCAACTGAACAGTTAGCTGACTATATGGTCACAAAAATGACTTAAAGTCAACATTTTGAATCTGTTTACAATGTGTGGCTTTGAACAACAAACAATCCAAAAAATCACCAGTATGAACAATCTGTAACATTTGAAAGCCTTCACTATCGTGTAGAGCCACAAACCAGGAGAAGTCTTTTTGGCAAATGAAACTAGCAAGGATGGAACCACCAGCTCGAAATCAATGGGCTCACGTGACTAGTTTCATATCCAGGAGGGTGTACATTTTCTATGGTCCAAAGCAGTAAAATATAACTTTGTCTGCCAATAAAATTAAATTTCCAACACCTCTCCTTAACTGGACCTTTTAAAGAGTAAACCTTCATCACAACAAATGCTATTAATTTCCATTTATGTATGTAATTATGGTACTGCCAGAAATGCAACAGTGCTCCAACAAACTTCTTTGTTAGCCAATAATGTAAGAAGCACTTGAATCTCCACACATTTTCTGTATACCTACGTTCATGTGTGTTCTCATTCATGATATAATGTCATAAACCTTTAAAACTACTGTAATACATACAAAGCTAAACCAATTGAAATGACATGTGCTAGTACTCATTACTAATAATACAAGCATAGTATTTTTCCTATGGAATACATACGTACGTAGTTATGGGGTACGTACGTATGTAAGTACTTGACTAGAGAGATTCTTTGCAGGATACTGTTACTAGCCACGAATTTGGTTCTCTTTAAGCAAATTATGAGACCATCAAAAGTATAACAACTTTCCCATAATACGTAGCTACAATTGTTACTGTGGGCACCTATGGCTATAGGTACAGTAGTTAGATGTTGTTCTATTTATTGGTACAGGCACCAGTACTAAATCCCACTAGTGGAATGATGTATCCTTGGATTATGGGGTCACAAGCTGGTACACCAATGCAGCAGCAGATGAGTATGAGGTCACAAATGCCACTACTCCCTTCATTGGTGAGTGAGGAGCTTCTTTCACCCCCTAGGAGACAACTTAGTCACATGATGCCACCACAGTTACCAGTAAGTAGTTATATTCATTAGCAAAGCAATTCTTTGGCAGTTTTATGTTTTAAACTTTCACTAAACAATTTTAAATGCTTGGATATACGTAAATATACTTGCTGTTCGCATTTTGATTTGTAAACAGGCGTGCACCGGCCAAAGGCTGGTGCACCTGGGGTCTTGAAATTGTATTTTTTGCAAAGTCGGTATGCGTGTTTGTTTGTTTGTGTGTGTGTGTCCGCCCCCAGGCTAATAGACCACTCACATGAAATGAACCCTGAATAACCAATCAAACAAGTCCTAGTGCTTTTCAGTTTCTTTATATGACACTTGCTATCGATATTACTGATGGGCGGGGCCTTAATAACGAAGCGAGTCGTGAGTTAGTAACTACTAAAGAAGAAAAAGGTAATGCTGTATTAGCCGTTCATTTCACAGTAAACGCTGTTTAACCAGCTGCACATTACTGACAAGACGGAGCAGCGCTTTAAAATGAGCATGCCTTGCGGGCTGCGGAGCTTGTAAAAGAAGACTGCCCAATAGGTACTTCTGCATAAGACAACTTTATACTACTTTTATCATTGAAGTACTGGAATATAAAACCGGTTTAAACAAAAGAATTAAATTTGTAGCTATGCGTTGCTACATATATGCCCTTAGTGATGAGTCTTTACTCACATGACTTACTCGTGATGTAACTATGTATGCGTTGCTGTACGTATTTCTTAGTGATGAATCTTTGCTCACTTGACTTACCTGTGACGTCATAAATTATTATTACAATACATTGGATAGCAGTTGATTAACAGTGCTTTAGATGGTAATACATAAACTTGTTATTTCAGAAGCTATAGCTACGTATATTCTCATGTAAATCCTACTATAAAGCACTGCCATACTTAATGTTATTAATTTGATGGAGTAATCACATACGTATACATAGTGTAGCTAACACATAATATGTACGTAGCTATATCTATAACTACGTAAACAGCTATGTACATACTAATAGTTTATTATCAAGATATTTACTTAATAGCTAGCTACTACATCACTTGTTCGTATGCTATGTATGTGGATACATTTATAACATAATCCTGTATACCATGGATATGCACCACTAGTTATTTACATAGCTAAGCTGCCTAAGCATATACGTATAGCTATATATGGTTATATATACGTATATATGTATAGCTACGTTAGAATACAAAAATGGGATTATGAGTAGCTAGTATATATTTAATATGTACGCAGCTACGTAATATGAAAGTAAAAATTATATTTTATACAATTTACGTATACGTATGTACTGTAGCTAATTGTTATTTTTGTAGTATAATTGCTATAATTGTTTTATAGCACTTAGCTATGTATGTAGCTACGTATGTGAAATTGTAGTTATAATAAACATTTTTAATAAAGTGATTTATTGTAATTTTAAAATTGTGTACAATTTACGTATAAACATAGATTATAAACGTATATACAGTATATTATGGTAGTTTATACTTACTTAGCTAGTATACGTACGCATACAGTAATTTTACTATAAAGTACTATTGTATCTATTTTAATACAGCTACGTACGTAGCTACATTAAATTTCTTTTCTTGTATCCTAATGTAGTCATTATAGTGTTGATATCTTCTTTATGTTAGCTTCTTCTTTATGTTAACAAGCACAAATTTAAAATTCATTATACGTACCACAAGAGTCTCAATTATGGATTCTTGGTACCACAGATTACATAATTGACCTAATTAGCCTATATATATTTATGCTCTAAGATTCAAACCTGAGCAGCTACGATGTGCGGATTTTACATAACAAGTCTTCATAGTTTTTATAGTACACTTATGTAGCTACGGTATAGCTCAAGTGTAACGTCGCGTATGCTCGTGAGCAACTCAAGGGGAGCATGTGAGTTACTCTATTGCAACACGTGAGTATCTTAAATCCAACACGTGAGTCACTCGGATTCAACACGCGCGCATGCCTTGGGTACTCGCGAGTTCAGTGATTCTGGAGCTACCAGTCATATTCAAGATACTTTCGTAAGCCAAAGCACAATACCTTATTGATTGGATATATTAAGCATGGTGATAAATATCTGGGCTTATCCTCTACGGGCTCGCATCTCACGCCTGATTGGCCAGCTAGCTATATAGTGATTTACTAACTCCTAGTATCATCTCTGATAAAATGTGAGGATTCAAGAGCTGCAGTCTGATAAAGCAGACCAGTAAACATTATCAGGCTACTACACTTTGAAAGGTTCCATATGGCAATGGGATTGGCCAATTTGCCAGAAGAATTACAAACTAAATAATACTTATACGCCAAGACCAAGGGAACTAAGCGATTTAGTAACCCAAAGGCCAAAGGCTGTGACGCCACAGCATAGCGAGGGTGGTATTAAGGGCCTGAGGGTTACTAAATCGCTTAGTTTCCTTAGGTTGTGGTGTCTAACTTGCTTAGACTACACTGAACAAGAATCACATGATAATACCTTTAAACATCATTATAAGCATGGAAGAGTTAGTTGTCGATTTCCTGAACGAAGAGGTTTTGAAGTTTCCATGGTACCTACTTGATCACTAGTGCTAGTGTATTTTTGATGGTGTTGACACGCTTAACATCTTCACGAGCAAATACGTAAGCCGAAGAAGACTAGAAACAGCGAAATAAAGTTTGTCGTGCTGTTCTCTATCTAGTAAGAATGAGATGTGTGTTTTGAAAGTAAAATTTGACTGTCAGTCGTGCCTGATGGCACAGGGCACTAAGTAAACATGTGTAGGTGACTAAGTGGACATGCAGGCGACTAAGTGGACATGCAGGCGACTAAGTGATTTAGTAACTCTGCAAATTTGCTATATCCTAATCTAATACACTATACGTACCTATGTAGTCTATTTCATGAAGATAAAGTGAAGGATATCCTAAAGTTGTTTGCTTTATCTACGTACTCTGTAGTGATAGGATATTTAATAGCCACTTTTTCAAAATTAATATAACAACGTCATTTAACTGAGCTAAGTTCAACAGTGGTTTATAACAGGAAGGAGAATTAGTTTAAAAACCTAATCTGCTTTGTTAAGGTAATCACCATGACCAAATAATTTTGGATCACAAAATGGGATCCGCAGTGCTGCATTAAGTTGTCACAGAAGCTCCACATGGACCTAGATCTCACCTTAGAGAAATCAACCAAATGGTTCACCAGAGTTAGGCTATAACATGTATGACAAATCTGATCTTGAGCTGGACATTGCATCCTTGTATGCAGATTGACCATACCTAGTACAACTATTGGCTTGACAGTGTGTAGTCTATGCTTTTACTTGTTATTTATGGTGGTGTTTACTGAAATAAGTTTTACGTACGTATGTATATCTCCATGATCTATGTGTCTTTAGTGCAACAGATCAAAGAAAACGTGCAGAAGTACGTACGTAGCTAATACATAGAGGTACAGACATGAATAATAACATATGTAGGTCATTCATTAGTTACATCTTAGCACTAGCAAGACAAATGAGTAGGCTCTTATAATTTGGCAATGTAGAAAATATTTTGAAACTGAGAGTTTTCTTAGCACATCTAAAAAATGGGAGCTTCATAAACACATGTACAACTTAGTCAAATACGTACACAGGTACACTGACAATGTATATTCTATCAAATAGCTAGCTGGAGTAAAAGTTGGTATAGGCGATGGAACATGGTAGCACCATCCACAGAACCATCCCCAATGTGCCCCAATATACACAGAGATGTCTAAACTGATCACAAATTTGTGGCCAAGGAACTGATTCCAGTGAACAATATTCCTTGGAAGTGGGGAGAAATAATTTCTAATGACATTGAAAAAGAAGCCAGGTCTGAACGATGAATGATAACAAACAAGGCATGTAACAGAAGAATGGTTTACAGTGTTACAGTAATAATTTCAACAAGTTTCTACTATTGTAATACATTAAGGCACTGACAGCTGTGGAGTAGTTATAAGCTAAAATTTATATGTGTACAGTACATAGCTAGCTCCGCGGTCCCTTAGTGATGAGTTTTTTACACATAATTTCCTCTGACGTTATAGTATATTCTTAACAATGGCAGTAGAATAACCTGCATAGCACCTGTTTTTAGATGGTAAAACATCAACTTGTTCCATTGGCAAATGTAACACCCCTGTGACTGAATCAATTTCAACGATCTAAATACATACTTTTGGCATTATGGCATTATTTGTCAAATGACTGCAACTATGTATGTGACTTCCTTGTGGTTCTTGCTAGAGAAATGTATGAAACTTGCGGCAAAATGTTAGTAAATTTAACTTGTATGAACAGGCTCTTGCAATGCTTAAGACTGTTAGCTCTAGCTACATACTAGACAGATATTCACAGCATCAAGGAGTGAGCCTAAGAATGCATGAGGGTGACATATATAATAGTTACTGTAACTGTATATTAAATCTAGTATATATTATAATTAATGTATAATGATTTCACATAATTACAGGAGTACAGGTACGTAGCTACATAAATACTTGCTAGCTAAATACTTGTACAATTTATAGCTTTAGTAGAGTAGCTAAATAAAAATATGCAAGTACATACATGTAGCTACACCTGTTTCATAATGGGAAAATGCTCTACACAAACAGAGAGAGCTTCCAAAGCAAATAGTTTTCTGTGAAACTGCTTAATATTCTACATGACTTCCTCATCATCCAATATAAACAATTTCTTATACTTACATACCTCAACAAAGCAGCTTACAGTAACCTGAGATGGATTGGTTGATCACTGCCTTTCCCACTCATTTGAAGCATGTTATCTCAATGCTCCCTGGTCAGTGCAGGACACCTGGCTCTCTCATACTCTCTCCTTCTAGCCAATTTAGCTTCTCTCTCCTTTGGTGTTTCCCTTGACCTAATATAATCTGTCTCGCTCTCTTCTTCTCAGGCCCTCTACCATATTATTGTTACGTATATATTGCCAATATTATGAAGCGTCAGTAAACTACCCTGGTAATTCTTCATGTGGCGACTGCACTTGTATGAAAGCATTTTGTAAGTTATCCGGTTTTTAAACATATTTTTTATGAATGCGTGACACTTGCACCATCAATCTTTTTTCCCACAAATTGTTGTGAACGTGAGTGATGTTCATACCATTCTTTTCGCTAGCATGGAGCTTGCTCAGGAAAAAAGCTATGACTATAATTACATACATAAAATGGTTTTTATGGACCACTTGTATCAGTAGCACGTATTCAGCTGATAAAAATAAACTACTTATGTATAATACTTCATACCTACATATGTACATGCCTAATATTTAATGGAATCTAAACTCTCAATTGGAATGGTCTTGAAATCAACCATAAATACAGCATTGAAATCAAAAAAAAAACTTGAAATCAACCATAAATCAACCATAAATACAGCATTAAAATCAAAAAAAAAACTTGAAATCAACCATAAATCAACCATAAATACAGCATTAAAATCAAAAAAAAAACTTGAAATCAACCATAAATCAACCATAAATACAGCATTGAAATCAAAAAAAACCCATAAATCAACCATAAATCAACCATAATCCGGTCACATATGTACATAGGTTGATTCATCTTAATTTCAAAAAATATTTACTTAGGTTAAATGCCGATGTCAGATAGCTATCTATGTATGATTTGAAGTGATGGTTTGCCTTTATTAGAATCAGCAACCTTGGCATCACTGTACTTTATAGTCACCTTTAATTCCAACTAAAGTGGGTAGGCTCACTATGGAATGTCCTCATTGCCACTAAAGAAATAGTTTCTTAGCAGTGGCCATCTGGGGGGTAGCCACAAATCCAACAGTCTACCAGCAACTTTTCTGACATTTCCACAATAGTGCCAGACAGCAATAAACTCAACATAATTAGGGTCCTGAATATGCATATGGCCCATGTGCTTTAACACTTGGCATTCTTACAGGCTTACTTTCAATAACACATTCCTGCAATTCATAAAACTACAGCAGATCAATCATTATATCTTGTATCAGCTAATTCATTGAGAGTATACATATCTATCAGTTACTCAACAACTACATACACCTTCAACAGAATATATGTATTCCCAAGTGATGGGCTTGTTTACAGGTTCTGAGAAGAGTAATATCAAAAGTAAGATTATACCTAGCATGTTTCTCTGTATCATCCTTAATTTTAGTAAGGCCACCCTCAGGATCAAAATCTAGAGCAAGATCAGTTGGTACTTAGCTAATAAACTTAAGCGATTTTCTATTGAAAATAGAATTCTTATAAGTGGTACATATTAAAGAGGGCCTGGCTATTGCCTCCACTTCCACTGTCTATGAATAACTCAACCAAAAGTTAACTAACTATCAGAATCCATCGTATTCACATAAAACATTGAAGACAATTGTGCAGGATCAGGGAGTAACCATGTCCAATAGTAGCTTTACTACAGTGGATGGTTTAGTGGGCAATGTATCTGTGTTTGCATCAGGAGTAGAAACCTGCTGGTTATGCTAACATAACTATAATAGGTAGTTAAATGCACCAAGTATAATAAAGTTGAATATACTCTAATAGAACACTCACCATAGCACAAGTGAATATATACTCTAATAATAAAACAGTAACTTTTTATAGCACAGGTTGTTGTGCCAGTTACGTACTACAGCATGCACACATGACTATATTATTAAGTACAATAAGGCTACCAAAGGTAAAAATGATAGCAAATGGGCCATGGGCTCTACTGATAAGACATCTTACAGGTAACAACACTGTGTGCTTTTATACATTAGACAGGAGTTGATGCATCATGCTTCTCTGGTCACAGTTTAGGGTCTAGTGCAGCAGCTACTGCTACTCAACTCAAGATCCCCAACTCCTCACAAACGTGAAATTCGAAGAGTTCAGCTTTTCAAAGATATATGCCAAGCCATTTGCAACACACCAGGCAGTTTTTTGTCATCTACACTTCAGGGCCAACCACTGCAGTATTGTACATTTGCAACAACAATCAGACTGAATCAGTCCACAGACTGCCTCCAAAAGCAAAAGTTAAGAATTAAGGTTCTTCAAGCAAAGCTACTGTTAACAACAGCTACATGTATATACGTAGCTACGTATGTGTAGTACAAATATTTGACTGTTGAGGTGGGCACTTATTTTAGGCTAGCGTAGTGAGGCAGCATGTGGGTGGGATGGAGAAGAGAGGGTAGGGAGATGATTCAAAAAACTTAAGAAACTGTTTAGAGTAGGACATCCACCAAACTGAAATAATCACAAGATGCCTCTACTACACTATAAGGTCAAGGAGGCAGCCCAATTGGTGCACTCCATAGGCACCATTCTCACAATAATGACTTTACAGGGTCGGCAAAATGGCCCACACAAAATCAGACAAGCTCACATTTGCCTGTAGAGACACCGCATTGATAGTTTTTGAGTGTAGCTACGATCTAAAAAATCATCTCAAAAGCCCTGCATGGAATCCATCCATCAGCCATTATTACTTAATATTACTATGTTTTTACTGCTATTACAAGACATCCAGCTACAGGCAGCAGTGTATTTTGAAATGGTAATTCTTGAAATAATACCCAAGTTTGAACATGGCAGGCTTTCTCAAAAATACGTAGTGTATGCATTTGTATGTGCACTCATACATACATACATATGTACGTACATACATATGTACAAACACATACTTACCTAACAGATAACATTTGATGTTTATCACTTGTCAAAGCCCTATTATGGAAGCAAAATAGCAGGGTAACCATGGCAACATTTACATACGTATATTGATGTTGGCTACCTAAAGTATATACATAGCATGTGTAAATTATTATTACATTTTTAAGGCCACATGAACTCTGTCCTGAAAAGTACGTACACAAACACTGGAGATATACGTATACATAGTTATATATCAATTCACATGATGAATGGCTTAAGGGGCACACATGCACATGCAACATACGTAACACCCATAGCTACTGTACATACAAACACACACACAGACACTCACTACTCGGTGACAGTCTCTTAAACTAGCCCCACCTGTTGCTGCTTCTTTCAGTTTTCCCTGTCCTGAGTCATCTCATTCTACTTGCTCTGTCCCTTCACCTCATGATCAT
The DNA here is from genome assembly GCA_963930835.1 of Spongia lamella. Taxonomy (NCBI): domain Eukaryota; kingdom Metazoa; phylum Porifera; class Demospongiae; order Dictyoceratida; family Spongiidae; genus Spongia; species Spongia lamella. The sequence continues at coordinate 2,864,847 of OZ005746.1, read as the reverse complement.
CAGTTATGTGTTAGCTTAAAGAATAATCAATCTTAATAAATAAGTTGATTGATGTATGTAGCTACATACATAATGCCCCAATTCATAAAGATCGTAATAAATTCACATAAACTAAATTACAGTAGAGTGTGGATTATACTAACTAACAGGGAAGTGTGTTCATGTAACCAAACACTACATAAGTGCAAACAGTGTATACATACGTATGTACATATGTAAGCTACATAGCTACACTAAAGTACAATATGTATTAAACTGAAATCTTCACTCAAAATATAACCAAAAGTCAATGTGATACAGCAATTCTAAACACTCTAATAAAACACACCTACAAAACTCTGACTAAAAAATATAACAGACACCAATTATCCTGGTGTGGATAATCAACACTCCAGTGTATGTACTAACTATAGCTGCTATGCATAATGAAGAGATCGTGTGAGTTACATTATTATAATTTCCTCCATTAGGAGACACCTCCCTTTGCAGAAGCCTTACAAAGTGGTAACTATCATATCAAGTGGACACCTTGTTCTGACTTACCTATTCCAATGTATAGTGTCCATGTTGCTGTGTCCAATGGAACAATCTATTGCACTGGTGTTACCCGTATTGATGATAATTTCAATGATGTGTACTGTTATGATACAAACCAGTGGAAACAGTTGCCAAGACCAGGACATAGTCTGGGTGTCTTACACATGGTAGATGACAAACTGACTATTTTTGGTGGAGCTGATTCAACCATACTCAAAGTTCACAACAAGGTCACCACCTACAACAGCAAAACAAACAGCTGGTATAGTTGTTATCCCGATATGTTACACAACAGAGACAGACCAGGAGTGATAACTTCTGATGATCATGTAATAGTTATGGGAGGGGCCAGTAGTCCAGACACTTACCTTGATAGTATTGAGATAATGAATTACAAACATCAACTACAATGGAAAGAAGTTTCTATTCATTTACCAGTTACAATGCGGTGCATTCAGCCCACTATCTCTGGAGACTACATTACTATAGTGGGATACGGTGGTAATAAAGGCCGTAACAATGGACATTATCAGATACCTGTAGCAGAAATAATATTATCATTGGACCAGCCACTCTCCACTGGTGCAGTAACTAGACAATGGAAGGAGCTGTCACCTATTACACACTGGAACACTGCTACTGTTCCCTACTCCAACCCTCCTGTGATCATTGGTGGTAGCGTTAAAGATGTTTGTATATCTGATGTCTCTCTGTATGACTCATCCAAGAATTCTTGGAGGAAGGTTGATTCTCTGACAAGTGCCAGAAATAATGTTGGAGTATCTCTACTAAACAGTCATACTGTAATCGTTATTGGAGGAAGTAGAGGAGGAGTAGATATTGAAGCATCCAAGGCATCTTCCCTCACTACAGTAGAGATTGGTAACATTGTACCCAACCAGTAGTAACTATATACTGAACTATAGCTAGCTACTATTGTAGGTATTTAGATGATGAAAGTATTTACACTTGTTATCATAAAAGAGAGATTTATGATATTTGGGATATATTACTGCATGTTAACATTGTAGTTATCTACTGTACTCTATAGTGTACTAATATTTATTTGTTTGCTGATATGTTGTAATCATTTATTATGCATTTTTTATTTACAATATTTTATCCTACAAAGATACCACTAGTCTATGATGGCATAACTACTGAAACATCTGATCAGTATAATATATAACAATATGCATACATACTAATTATATAGAACTACATATTACATACATACAATAAGTCTTATTCCAAATGACGTCATCATATTATATATGCTTGTTGGGGCACTCTAATATTTTCGAGTATTGAAATGTGAGAGAAATTTTGCGTTAGATTTTTCACGGTCCAGAAAGAAGATAACAAAATTTAATGCAATAGAAAGTACTGACAAATATATTTAAGTGTTTTGACAACTTTTCAGGCTGAAAAAATAAAATGTTTGCTTTTATCATGTATAATATAGCCGCGGCTTACCTTATTACCATATTGGTTTTGGCAAGCTTTACTCATTTCAAAATGGCAAACAATGACGATTCACTACAAGCCTCCATTGGTCGCAACACTCGAAAATATTAGAGTCCCTCAACAAGCATAATGTGATGACGTCATTTAGAATAAGGCTTATAGGGATGGCGATATTTTTGATAAGTATTAATTAGCACGACATTTTACTGGTTGTATCTATATCCAAATATGGCATGGAGACAGCCAACTCTATTTGTTAGCTTGTTCCTTCACTACACAAAAACATTATTAGCAGACACTTGTTATAATTATACAGCTGGTAGCTAGTACTTATGCAGTTAGAATTAGCTTACTACCTAGCACATATTATTTCAGACACCTACGTATGATGCCATGTATGTACGTATTAAGTATCAGTATAAAATAGGAATCTAGGGCAAGTTGCTTGCACTACATACGTATTGCAATATCAGTAGTTATCGAGATATTATTTTTATGAATTTTTTATCGATATTTCTTTTTGGAGATACGTATCGCCCAGCCCTAACATACAATCACACATACAAAATATGTACTGTACATACATACTACATAATATTATGTACATTCACAACCATTAATATCTACAATTACTGCAGCGTGCAATGAGTTATATCAATAATAAATGTATGTGTATGGTAATAGGGCTTGGACAAATGTTCAAATGTTTGGATATTCATTCGACTATTGTTCACTGATATCACTTTATTTGATTTTAGTCTCTATAAAGAACTTACAATTATTAAATGTGCAGCCTTTTTGTTTTGGTCTTCCAGACTTCTCTCTAATAGATCTCAGTCTGTGACTTTAATAGCATTCAATAAGATTATATTGGAGGGAGCAGTGGAGTAGGTTTGAAGCAGCCAAGGCATCTTCCCTCACTACAGTAGAGATTGGTAACATTGTACCCAACCAGTAGTAACTATATACTGAACTATAGCTATAGCTACTATTGTACGTAGGTATTTAGATGATGAAAGTATTTACACTTGTTATCATAATAGAGAGATTTATGATATTTGGGATATATTACTGCATGTTAACATTGTAGTTATCTACTGTACTCTATAGTGTACTAATATTTATTGTTTGCTGATATGATGTATTCACTTATTATGCATTTTGTATTTACAATATAATAATTATAATACTACGTACGTAGCTACCAAGATATTTAATTTACTACATCGCTTATGTGACTGCATAGATACTGAAACATATGATCAATATAACAATATATATATGTACGTAGCTTAATTACGTAGCTGTGTAGCTATATACATACATACATGCATGCATGCATGCATGCATACATACATACATACATACATACATACATACATACATACATACATACATACATACATACATACATACATACATACATACATACATACATACATACATACATACATACATACATACATACATACATACATACATACATACATACATACATACATACATACATACATACATACATACATACATACATACATACATACATACATACATACATACATACATACATACATACATACATACATACATACATACATACATACATACATACATACATACATACATACATACATACATACATACATACATACATACATACATACATACATACATACATACATACATACATACATACATACATACATACATACATACATACATACATACATACATACATACATACATACATACATACATACATACATACATACACACACACACACACACACATACATAATACATACATACATACATACATACATACATACATACATACATACATACATACATACATACATACATACATACATACATACATACATACATACATACATACATACATACATACATACATACACACCAAGCTAGAGATTGGGACATATACAAACATTAATACGGCAGCAATCAGTTATACGTATGTAACCAATATATAAATTCTGACCAATGCATATGACTATACTTATAGTTATATAACCACAGTTGAACGTCTCCTTCATATGGACAAAGGATTGTACAGAAGGCAAAGCCTCTTCAATGGCATGCATACTCTCCCAACTCTATTCAGAAAATGGGACAAATGCTACGACATACAACAGAAATAACACAATGTCACTTGTGGGGATCAATCCTCTCTATTAGAGTAATACTCCAAGCCTCACTTCTTCTAGAATATTGACTCTTCTATTAGAGTACATAGAGCTTTCTGTGACATACGTATCCAAACTGAGGCCACAAATTTTACAAACTGCATATTATAAATGCTTTTAAGTACTACTCCAAATCAAGCCTATCATGATCATGCTCAAAATTATGAGCAATCTCACAAGCAATTCCAAAATGTCATTGCTAGTGTGCAAAGGTGCTTAAAAGTTTACCTGTTATGTTCAATGCTTCACCATCTTTATAACACAATTCACCATCCTTCTAGCATCCTTCACCATCCTTCTACTGAGCACAATTCAATCGTTTGTAGATTGTAAAATTAATTATAACTTATTCATCTACCGGTAGAACACGTGCATGCATAGCTACTGGCATGTGCATGACCAATAAATATAACTGATCCATCACTTGATAGTCTATATAATAATTATTACTTTTAGTCCATATGTCGACCATTATGAGAGAATCCCTCGCCTAGGTCTGTCTTCTTGGATCGACAGGTGGAATCGCTCGTTGCTAGCAACATTGCACGAATTTGTTAGAATACATCAATTTTGGGATGTGGCCCGTTTTCTATGGCAGTTGTTGCTAAGGTCCTAAGGACTAGTGAACATGTAACTTGGGATCAGTGATGGATTTCAGAATAAATCTGATCACTTGTTGACGAGCATGTAAGCGTATAGCTGTCTGAACAATTTCAGTCCCAGCCTAGTTCACACATCTGATTTCGTAGAGTTAATGGTCTATTCTAGTAAGTAGCTATCTATGTTATACAAAGTTCAAATTTTCTTCAGTAATATTAAAGTGATGTTAATTCTAACTAGCTAACCTTGCAATTTATCTTCCAAAATTTATGTTTACAATTAGCTACGTATAACTAATGATTACACTTTAATGGTTTGAAGAAATCATTTTCAGTAGAAAATGCAATTTCCAGGTAGCTATGTACCCATAGCCATAGCTATGCTGTACAATGACATCATCATTATACGTACGTATACCACAATAGTAGCTAGCTATAAAAGATGATGAAGGCACAACTGATTTTAGTGAAGGTTGCTATATATACACTATTGTTGCTTAGACTATAGCTGAGATGAATACTCACATTTGATTGGCTATTAGCAGGGATCTATTTCTCGTAGATCCCTTGTTTTGCTCTATAGATCCATGCCTCTCAGGCAATATAAAACAAGTGAAATAGCGTGCTGGTAATGTTGACTATGGGTGAGCGTTAAATAATCTTAATGGAAGTGATATTGCTACGTCTGGCTAATTACTGCTACATTCGTTGTTTGGTTTAACAAGCAGCCGCAAAGGTACATTAATTAACTCAACTATAGTCTAAAAATTAGACTTCAAAACCTACGGGACTACAAAATTTATAACCCTCAGGCCCTTAGTAGTGCCCTTGCTTCGCTCAGGCACCACAACCAGGCCCTTCGGGTTATAAATTCTGTAGACCCCTGGGTTTTGAAGTCTAACTATTATTAAGTCGGTGTGAGAGAGAAAATTATGTTGCATGACTCTCAAAAGCTATAGCTACTTACGTACGTAGCTACGTAGCTATCCTTCTGTTTGCAATCAGAAACTGCTCATATATACACATGAGCGTGCAAGTAACTCACCTCAAACTGAGATCCCTTTGGTAAATATACTTCTAAACTTACGTAGACAATAAATTAGAACGATTTTAGGCCTAGAAATGATGACTAGAAACCTGCCTAAACTTTAAAACGAAAACCCACAATCGATATCGAATTGATGCGCTTATATAAAGAGTGTAATTCCGCTTCGGTTTGTATATCAGAGAGTAGATCAAAGAGTTCAAAGGAACAATTTTCCCGGGTAATATCATTATAATGCCCTGTGGAGAGGGCAATATCATTATAATGCCCTGGTGAAGAGGGAATATGAGATATATTGCCCTGTTGTTTCCTTTGATCTGAGGTGTGAAAGTGGTACATTATGGGTAATAGCACTTTGCTATGCTGTAATTGTTAAATGACTGAATTGTTAAAAATACATAAATCACATAGCTATATCCAATTTTACACATTCATAAAATCTGGTAGGGAAAGTGTTAAAAGTAATTATTAGTAGCTAGACCAACTTTTATTTATGCATAGTTGCATAACATTAGCATGAACAATGAACTAAATAAATGAGCTGTAAAACTGAAATCTTAGAACTACTAGCTGTTGTGTTTCCACTAGTCCTTTATCCATGCATGCAAATTAATGGATTATTCCCAGTATTGCTAAATGAATATCTAGTGTAAAATTAGTAAACTTTATTAATATAGATAGAAACGTTTATTACTACTAAATGCATTACACGTAGTTCCACCTATTATTATATATAGCTAATTCCAGGAATGAATAATTGTGTATATTTTGCTGTGGCTATGTATTACGACATTTTTAATGCATGTATGTGTGATAAATATATTAATGTATGTATGATAAATATATTAATGTCTCCTAATTCCAGGTACATAGCTATGTACATATATATTTGTGTGTGTTTGTATGTGTATGTGTGTGTGTGTGTGTGTGTGTGTGTGTGTGTGTGTGTGTGTGTGTGTGTGTGTGTGTGTGTGTGTGTGTGTGTGTGTGTGTGTGTGTGTGTGTGTGTGTGTGTGTGCAGTATGTGTGTGTGCAGTATGTGTGTGTGTGTGTGTGTGTGTGTGTGTGTGTGTGTGTGTGTGTGTGTGTGTGTGTGTGTGTGTGTGTGTGTGTGTGTGTGTGTGTGTGTGTGTGTGTGTGTGTGTAGTATGTAGTGTGTGTGTGTGTGTGTGTGTGTGTGTGTGTGTGTGTGTGTGTGTGTGTGTGTGTGTGTGTGTGTGTGTGTGTGTATGTGTGTGTGTGTGTGTGTGTGTGTGTGTGTGTGTGTGTGTGTGTGTGTGTGTGTGTGTGTGTGTGTGTGTGTGTGTGTGTGTGTGTGTGTGTGTGTGTGTGTGTGTGTGTGTGTGTGTGTGTGTGTGTGTGTAGTATGTGTGTGTGTGTGTGTGTGTGTGTGTGTGTGTGTGTGTGTGTGTGTGTGTGTGTGTGTGTGTGTGTGTGTGTGTGTGTGTGTGTGTGTGTGTGTGTGTGTGTGTGTGTGTGTGTGTGTGTGTGTGTGTGTGTGTGTGTGTGTGTGTGTGTGTGTGTGTGTGTGTGTGTGTGTGTGTGTAGTATGTGTGTGTGTGTGTGTGTGTGTGTGTGTGTGTGTGTGTGTGTGTGTGTGTGTGTGTGTGTGTGTGTGTGTGTGTGTGTGTGTGTGTGTGTGTGTGTGTGTGTGTGTGTGTGTGTGTGTGTGTGTGTGTAGTCGCATGCATTAAGCATGAATTGAGTTTATCCATATTTAGCTAATAATTAATGTGTGCATATTCTGGGTATCCATAGCTATATGCATTGGTATTTTAAAATACATGGATGGCTGTCACCTGGTAGGCAATAAAATACTAGATGTGTAATAGGATTATCATATGTGACTGTCCAAGTGTCTGAGCAAAACCAGCCTACAGTACATAGTTCACACCTCCAATTTTACAAATTTAATTGTCATTGTAATATATATGGGCGTAAAAAAAGTGCGAGGCCAATCAGAAGCAGCATTGCAAATAGGTATGTACGACCAAAAACGTTGAGGCCAAGAAATTACTTATCAAAAATCTACTTGAATGACATAATAGTTTATAGCAAATTGTCACAACTATGATTGACTTTGTCACTTGGCCACCTTTATTAATAATGATGGTGTGAAAAAGGTGGCCAAGTGACAAAGTCAATCATAGTTGTGACAATATGCTATAAACTATTGTGTCATTCAAGTAGATTTTTGATAAGTAATTTCTTGGCCTCAACTGATATCAACGTTTTTGGTCGTACATACCTATTTGCAATGCTGCTTCTGATTGGCCTCGCACTTTTTTATGCCCAGGGTGTTTTTGTTTAGCATATCACTACTTTTTTGGAAGTATAAACAGATGTTATTACTAGCAAGCAACAGAGAAGTACTGCATGGGCATAACTTGTACTTGCCTAGCACACAAAATTGCAAATTAAACTTTGAAGCTTAATTTTGAAAAACTCAAGCCCGAGATTTTTTTTTAACTTTCACTACAGAGTGATACATCAATATAGATTGTGTATCTGAAAGTTTATGCAAATCATTCGATGGCGTCCAAGTTATGACAACTATCAACCTGCAGTGTAATAGTCCTTCTCAAATACATTCAAGTGTTTACTTCAGACTGATAATAGTATGACAGGTAGAGCATACATAGGAGAAGTGCTGATACAAATTTGGCTGAAATCCATGAAGAAATGAGTGAGTTATTAGACAAACAAGTGAATGTATAAAAGGGAGTTTGAAAAAAACTTCCGGGGTTCACGAAAGCTCCCGCAAGCCCCTGAAAAAAGTGTGCGATGAAGAAAGAAAGAAAGAAAGAAAGAAAAAAATGACTGCCGTGTAAAAATTTTTGTGGTCACAGGAAGGCATTTATAAGGCTGTATCGGAAGAATGGCTGAATAGATTTCTACGAAGTTCGGGATATTGATTCTTCAAACAATGAAGGTACTAATTGTCTAGTAAACGGGCGAATTGGGCGGGAAACGATGGTTCGTCGTGCGTAGTCGCACAACGGGCGCCATAAAACTCGCAATGGCTGGTACTTAGGAATGGTGGTGCCTATTCCTCCATTCTCGGTTTATTGATTCTATATAGTAAGAACGTTGTGGGTCGGTAATAACTAAGCGATAGCTTTAATGGCGGCTTAGCTAGAGCGTTTGCGAGTTTCAGGGCGGTGCTACATGTAAATAACTCACTCAGTGGTCGCGTTGCTGTGCTTCTTCTTGGCCTCGCGACTCACTATCGTGAGTCTTGATAGCTATTAAATATTATGCATGTCTTTCCCAGACCATGCATGTTATATACATATACGTTAAACTAATGTCATTGTAGCTAATAACTTGACTGTAGCTATAAATTACTGTAATTGTTTTGCATGGGAACTAGCTAGCTACGTATGTATAGCTACAGCTACTGCCTTGGTTGCTCTATTAAGAGAAATTCAGGTAGTAGAAATTATAATTTAGTTTCTTCAAGATACTGTAACAGGGCCGTAGGAAGCAACTTGAAAGTGGGGAGGCTGTCAGAAGGATCTCTATACAGGAGTTTTGTTTAGCTATCTAATTTGGCAGCTCATTCTAGGGGGGTCTGGGGCATGCCCCCAGGAAAATTTTGAAATTTAGTTCATCTGAGATTGCATTCTGAGCCATTTTACTGAGAGGCTTTAATTTGATAATATGTATGTAAGTATAAGCTAGAGGCTATTATGTAGCCAAGTATAGCTATTTAGCAAATTTGAATACTAAAATGATTGGTTCTATCAACTTCTGTAAGTATTTACTCTAGATCACTCGGCTTGAACTCGGTATGGCATCTTTCCAATTGGACTAAGAACCCTGTTGAAATAAAAGTTTTCTTCAAGCAATGAGCTGACTGAAGCTGATTGTTCTGGTAAGCAACAATGCATGAAAAGCAGAAAGCTAGATCTTGGTCTTTATCACAGTGCAGCCAAGGCCAGCGATCAAACCATTGCTGCTGAAACGACACTGAGCGCCAGCTTAACAATTCACGCTGAGGGAATTGAAACTTACGTGGTTGGTGAGCCTTATTACCAATAGGAAGTTCCATCATGCTCATAAGGCCGTTGTTAAATAATTTAGCAAATCGATTCTAAAAACGCCACACCACCGATGCTTAAAATTATCGATTGTGGGTTCATATATTTTATATTATAAAAATGCACGTGCATGGTTAAGTGAATCATGGTTACAGGTATGTTTATAGTGTATAAAATTATAATTTATAAAAGGTGGTGAAAAAGTGGGGAGGCTTAAGCCGCCCCAGCCGCCCCGCTTCCGACGGCCCTGTGTAAGAATTGAAAAAATTGACTGTTGTAGATAAAATACGCAGGACAGATTTTTGAGAACTTGTGTGCTAGCTAGTTAGATAGTAGCTTATTCATACTGTAATAAGATTCAATGAAGCTCATACCAATTGTACTATAACTTTTTATGTATATATAGCTAATAATAATAATAATAATAATATTATGTGACTAGTATTGCATGGTTGTGTGATAACCCTCTGTGTTTGTGCATTCTCCATAGTTTTACACAAATTGCTGTAGCTATAGCTAAAATGCTAAAATTGTAATATTGCACCAATTTTAATGTACTAATATAATATTGTCAACTTGTATGCAAATTTCTACAGTATGTATATATAGCTACGTACGTACGTACGTACATTGGAACGGCTCTGAACAGTTAGAGAGTAATGAGGCACTAAAGTTCCAAGATTTGTAGCATATCATGAACACGGAGAGTTGTTGCAGAACCAGTCACAACAAACAGTCACATATATACGTACATAGCTGCAGTGAAACCTCATTAATGTGGCCACCCAAGAGACCAAAATAACTGGCTTGGCTACAAGGTTGTGTACGAAGTTGTAGCAACCCTGGAATATAGTAAAGGATATTGTAAGGTACCTCACTTTTTTGAAATAGCAACATTAAAGGTGTTGATGAACTCTATTACTTAGGCATATACGTACGTACAAGTTGTAACTTTCAAAGCTATTAGCTATACGTATTACTATAATATTATTTAACTGACCGGCTTTGCGAAAACCCTCCACTTATTTAACACATCAAATTTTTGACTTTAACACTACGTAACTTTAATGTCCAATAAGGTATTGATCTGAAAATTTCACCTAATACTGCCCTAACATTGCTTTATGACGTGAAAATTTTAAGATAGTATCTTTACTAGATGTTAAGTTATGAGTTCCTAAAATTGTAAATTTGGATGTGCGTAGGTAGAGGGTTTTCACAAAGCCAATCATTTTACATAAGTAGCTAGCTATGCACAAAGATACATTTATCTATAAACTTTGTGTACACATATTACGAATTATAGAATGCAAAAGAATTGAGAGTTATGCTAAGTATGTAGCTAGAATATTAATAATGGAGGTAGTCGACTGTAGTTTGCTCAAAAATACACACTGGTGGTTTAAGCAATTGCCTTATAATTAGGAAATTAAGGAGTTTATTGTACTTTTTGACTTTGCAGACTTAAATTAAATAAATTTGTCCAGTTATCAAGTTCTAGCATTATGATAATTAATTCTCAGTTCTAGATTGTTTTGCATCCTGTGCAATATTCACTAAAAGATGCTTTTAAGCAGTTTTAGTCTCATATATCTTCACATTTTTAAATAAAAGTGCAATGTATAAAGCCTGGTCACCTGCAGCTGCTCAGTCTTTAAAGGATGCATGGCTCAGAATTAAGCACATGCAACTTTGTGTGGCCTTACGTGGGTGTACAAAAATGTAGCTATATAGCTACTCCTATTGCTAACCTCTCCTCCCTACCACAAAGTAGCTATGTATACGTACGTACTCTAAACATATTGATGTCACATATTGCCACATACGTACATTTTCCCTCTATAAAATTGTGAATAACCAAACTAAAATATATATTGATTTCATATAGCAATTGTTGATAATATGATACATACATATATAGCTATAACTGTACATGTGGTATTCTAATTAAGTGTTCCTTTGCAATTTGGTGCCCCGCAGAAACAAGGGATTTTCTCCTCCTCAATGGGAAACTTGTAGTCGTAAGTGATCTCTTCGGTGGCTTGATGTCTCGCTTAGCATAGATGACAACCTTTCTCTTGGACCCAACGTTGATCACCTTCGCATAACAGTTGGGCTATAAAATATAAATGGGTGTTAATAAGAATAAAATTAGTGATTTCTCAACAGAATATCAATATATCAGGTGTTCCTATTTGAGAAATTACCAAATTTGAAGTCAAAAAATCTTCAATAGCAGATACTGTAGGACCAGATATATGTACGTAGGATTTTAGTGATTTTTGGCGATAAAATTTTACCAGGCAGCTACTTATTTTAACCTTTCATAAACTTTAAGTTAATTATTCTAGGAATAACCATATTGAATACAAAGGTTAAGTTCTTTTGCAATTAGCCTAGGAGTGTTCTGATTTTAGTATAAAACATTATTAATTAACTCATGAAAATTTTCCAGTTAAGGTGTTTAAATCTGATATTAAATTATGCGTTCCCCAGGTAAATTAATGGTATATACTTATACTTTAAGGGACCTCCATTAATACTTACATCACAACAGTGATTGATGAATCTTGCCAGGTTTCCTTTCTTTGTAGCATCTATCACATAGTCTTGGTCCACCCGGAACATATAACTACTGCCAATTCCAGCTGCCTCATATCTCTTCTCTCTGAAGTGGGTGTGGCTGAAATACTTGTATACATTTCTATTAGTAGGGTATACCTTTCATCGGCCACCGAGGAGCGTACAACCTCGCCTACATACTCAATCACCATTTCATCAGCCATGATGTTTTCCATCGCAAACAAACCCCATCCCTGGATCTGTGATTTTGAAAACTTTAATTGTTTCTTGCGTGCCTGCAAAAATTATTATTCACTAGGTATCAAACACTTTATGTATACAACATGTACACAAAACAATATATAGCAAAAGATTATCCGATCTGTTTGGAAATGTGATATAAAGTGGCAATATACGTACCTTGAGCTGACTCGACTTGTGGATGTCAGTGGAGGCATCACCAGTGCTGTAAACTGATGCTAGCCGGCGATGTGCAGCTCTGATTGACCGACTACGACTCAGCGACTCCTAAAATACCAGTATCACTCAAAATAACAATTTTACAAGGGTACACATGCTGTTTACTTTTTTCTTGGATGCCTCGTTCCATTGGGTGGGAGTGGCAAAGGAAGATAAGCTGTCTCGGAGATAGGCTTTCTTGTCCATGGGGTCAATCTTGTAGTAGCCCTCACTACGAGCTGACCCAGTCACGTGCTGCTGTGTTAAGCTTGGTACAGGGATGGGGTCTGGTGGCATTAAGAGTCAGTTAAGGAAACATGTCTCTGTTATATCAAGAGTTCTTGGTTATATGTAATCTGGATGTTAGTTCTTATAAAACAAGTTCAGTTGCATGTGTATATGATTACACAATTATGTCCTCAGAGCCTCAGACAGAAGTCTCAATTCTTGTTCTGACATCTTACAAATGATCAGACATTTGTATGAATACATACTGTAGTGATACATTTTGCCTGGACATTTTATCAGTGGGGAAAACCCTGTCAGTGATGGATTAGCTAATAAGGTATCCTTTTAAACTTACAAACTTTTCATACACAAAACACAATAATTATTATCATATCAAAAAGGATATCTGAAGGGTAATCAGCCCAAGAAACATCACTGACTAACTCATCCTTCTCTTCCTTCAGTCTCTTTAGGGCTAACTTAAACATTTCCACATCTTCCTTGTCTGGGTCATAGCCATAACGAAACTGTTGTAGTATCTTGTCCTCTTCCTCAGCTGACCGTTGAGGAAATATTGTTTTCTTATAACTGTCACTAGCCTGTAGGTAAAAAAATATTTTTCTTTAATATGATAATTATGTGATTAAGAATGAAGTAATTTTGCTATATAAAAGTAAAACTATTTTATTAGATTATCATTAAGTACGGTAGTACTTAATAGTAGGGATTGGTAAGAAATTGTATGGTTTCCCGATTTTTCGCACTTCATAAAACAACCTTCCAATAGGCTTTACCCGAAAAAACCGACTGGAATGCATTGGCAAGGCTGTAATGATGCTGTACCTTGGTAAAACTAAGCGACAAGTCGAATATTTCGACCTACAGCCAACTTTGAAAATTTCGAAATTCACCTGTATTTCGTCTGCCTGCCAGCCTGACAGCCTGCCTGCCAGCCTGCCATAAGACCCGGTTGCACTAGGTGTAGGGCTCCAGAGCTTTCACACAATAAAGGTAATGGTGGCGGATTTACGAAAATGTTGTTCCGAAGACGATTTACCCACTGCGCCATGGCGATTCCTTTTATCCTTCATTCCCTTCCTTGTTCTTCTATATTCCTAGCAAGGTGTGAATCTCACCTTCGAAGGTGACGATAGCCTGTTACGGCTTCTGCTCATTACGTCACGCTAAAACCTGGCTTGCACGTGATATAATTAGTTACAGTGGCACACGATGTTTTCGCGTGTACGCGTGTACTTTATTACATCGTGAACTTCGAGATTATAGCCTTGGACAAATAGCTTTTGCTGTTTTTCGAGCGTTATTTGCTATCACACAGCTGCTTTGCCATGTAAGCGCGTTGTTAACAAGCGCCTGAAAACAAGCATAATTATTACGTAAGCGCCTGTAACATTTGTGCGCCTGCTGAAAGATTATTATGAATGCTTAGCACGTATAAAAAGCAAACAAACTAGAATGATAAAAAATTAAAAATTTAAAAGGTAAGTAGGGATTGAATTCAATAGTGCTACAAAAAGTAAGGAAACAAGGAATAAGATTTTGGGACGAGAACATTCTGGCATGAGATAATTTATAAAAGTTTAATCCCTACTTTTGGCTCACTTATTATTATTATTGATTTAGTCAGGATGGCTGTATCTACCAGAAGGTAGGTATACAGGTCCTTAATGACAAACAATATACAACTGATAAACTACAACAACTGAACAAAACTAACACTTCAGTATAGGTTTGCCAAAAGTAGGGATTAAACTTTTATAAATTATCTCATGCCAGAATGTTCTCGTCCCAAAATCTTATTCCTTGTTTCCTTACTTTTTGTAGCACTATTGAATTCAATCCCTACTTACCTTTTAAATTTTTAATTTTTTATATATGTACACTAGCTTGCAGAAAATAATCTATGCATGGTGACTGTTCTATTAGACTATATCGATATTTGGCAGATATTTATTTTCTATAGCTTTTTATAAAAATATTATGCTGGCATTATGCTTGATGCTTTTACCATCCTAAAATTATGCAGGCACTTATCAAATAAAATTAGGCCGCGCGCCGCGACTGCGTTTGCATATGGCTAAAACCAACCATAACTACTCGCGATCGTTACTGACCACTTGATTGCGTGGACGTTCACAGTCAACTAAACTATTTTACCAGCTCGAGGCTAATGTATCTGTGTTGTCGCAAAATTTAGACTTTTACTAAATAGCTCAGGTATGCGCGAAAGAGGAGCAAAATGCAAGCAGATTTTGCAAGTTACAGCCTTGATGCCCCATAAAACAACATACACAATTCTTAAGTCTTTACAAACTTACCATCACTGAGCTCCGCCACTTGGAATTGATTTGAGAGATTTTTAAGCTGTCCCGTGAGCTGTTATTAATGAAAACGGCGCGCGTCTCCGTTGAGAGATTTTAGTGTTGCGAATATTACGCATGCGCGATTATTAGGATAGGCAAAACACTACTGTACAATGGATAAATTGACACATACGCTTGTGGTGTCTTCTACTAAATCATACACAAATAATTAGCTCAATTTAGTAGCTGTTGTTATAGGAACTTGCTCACATCATTAGATTTGTCTACAGGGTTACTCCAGTGTAGTCTGGGTCTGGTTCACGAGACTAACTCCAGTGACTATTAAACAACAACGAGAACAGATTAAATAAATATTTCATACTATCTACTTATGATGCTCTATTAATGCAACTGACGAGGAAACATTCTAATAGAACATACGAAACGCCTTCAGTGTGGCTTACATGGGCTGGGGTCACAACCACTCTGATACTACATAGCTATAGACACTCGCAACTGATCATGATTATGAGTTGTCAGATATACAGAAGTATCGTATAGCAAGTTTATTTGCGAGGCGCAATTTTTGCGAATCGTTTGTTTAATAGTCTAGCAGTAATATTCGTGATTCCTCGCAAAAAATAGGACTTCGCAAATAAAACCCCTATATGGTATTTGTAAACATACCTTCTATGAAATTTGTAAAAAGCATGCATCAATTTGGATTACCAATGCATTGTAAGTTGACAAGATTGTCTTACCAGTAAATCGGTAGCTAGTACATGTAGAAGCTATAGGTTAACTCAAATGGTTGTTGTGTACATATTAATGAACAACAAATGTTAGGGGTCATTCACAAAAATTTCAGCATTTACGTGAGCGTACAAAGAGTACTTTTTGCTAACGTCTCCTCTCTACCACAAGCATACTCTGAAAATGTTGATGTCACATGATCATCATAGACTTTCTGTATCAACATTTATCAAGCGTACGTACAATTTAACCCAAATCCCCTTACGTGCTCTTTGAAGACAAACATAAAGGCTGAAAATTGTGAATGATCCTAAGTTAGCATTTATAGCATTTCTTGATCAATGGTTGGTCATATGATATGTAACTGTGGTATTCTAATTAAGTGTTCCTCTGCAGTTTGGTGCCCCGCACAAACAAGGGATCTTCTCCTCCTCAATGGGAAACTTGTAGTCGTAAGTGATCTCTTCGGTGGCCTTGATGTCTCGCTTCGAATAGATGACAATCTTCCTCTGGAACCCAAAGTTGATCACCTTTGCATAACAGTTGGGCTATAAAACAAAAAAGTGGGTATAAAATAAGTACATGAAATATTTTACTAATTCACAGCTGATTCATAAATATCAACTCATGCTCATGGCTATAAATTGTTCACATTAAAATTAATACACTCCACCATAACGCAATTCATTACTTAAACTTCAAGGGTTGTATGGTTTCCTCCATTAACACTTACATCACAACAGTGATTGATGAATCTTGCCAGGCTTCCCTTCTTTGTAGCATCTATCACATAGTCTTGGTCCATCCGAAACAGATAACTACTGCCAATTCCAGCTGCCTCATATCTCTTCTCTCTGGAGTGGGTGTGGCTGAGTTACTTGCATACATTTTTATTAGTAGGGCATACCTTTCATCGGCAACTGAGGAGCGTATAACCTCGCCTACATACTCGATCACCATTTCATCAGCCGCGATGTTTTCCATTGCAAACAAGCCCCAACCGTGAATCCGTGATTTTGAAAACTTCAACTGTTTCTTGTGTGCCTGCATAATAATACTCGTGGTAAGCTTTTAGGGCAAGGAAACATTTAAAAAGTATTTAATGTATTTTGCGTGGGCAGATCAAAGGGTTTAGTCTATTATATGCCATAAAGTGTCAGTAGGTAGTTATAGAACTGTGGTTGGGTAGTTGAAGCACTGTGGTTGGGTAGTTAAAGCACTGTGGTTGGGTAGTTATAGAATGGTAGAGTAGTTATAGAATGGTAGCTCATGGACACTTTTCATCAAAGAAAACCATTCAGTATGTGTCATCAGTAGTGTAAAATACAATAAAACACTTAAAGCACTGCTGCTTTGTTTGTATGAAATATACAGCTCTTGGTGAGGGTCTTGTGACAAATATAGCACTCGGCTTCGCCTTGTGCTATATTTAGGCTTAAGTCTATTATGCTTCTAAATTTACCTATTATTCTTTCCGGAAATTCTTTTTAAAACCACCTATTATTCCTGAAATTATTCCCACTTTTAACCAAACTTGCGAGTACAAATTATATTACAACAAATAATTACCTTAAAATTAAGTATAAAAGCTGTCAGCAGCAAAAGATTTCCTTAGATGTCGCCATAGATACGAGAAATATTTGATTGTGGGTTTAAATTTATACAAGTGTGAGTGTACAATGGCTTGGAAAACAAGACAACCGCCTTGATTTTAAATATATCAGTGATTATAAAGTAAGTTTCTTGTACTTTTAAGCTACAAGTGTTAGTTTATAACACAGTGTAAACTAAAATATCCTATTACGTATTCCGGAATTATTCTCAATTCTTTTTTCATCCAATTGTTCCCAAAATTATTCCAGCATAATAGACGCATGCCTAGCAATATTTGCCACTCGACTCTCACCTCGAGCTGTATATTTCATATATACAAACTGGCAGCAGTGCTTTAAGTAAGTAATACATATACGTAGTAACGATATTGTATATACAACAGGTTAGCTGATCTGTTTGGAAATGTGATACCATATACGGCAAATCATTAGAGGGAGAAAACTTTTGTGGCTAGAATAAATAATAAACATTCACGGGAAAACTTTCGTGGTAGCAGCTTCTTTTAATAATGAATGTCTAATCTAGTAAACGATTTGCGGTTAAGTAAAGAAACGCGAAAACCGCAAAAGTTTTCCCCTTGAATGTTTTGCCGTATAAGGTATTGAGTGATACCATATCCTTATTCATTAGAGTTTGGAGCTCAAGACTAAATATATTCATGCTAACAGAGTTAGACCCGTGGGATAGCAAACACAATCATAGACAATATTGTACACTGTACCTTAATTGAGTTGATTAAATTTGTGGATGTCAGTGGAGGCATCACCAGTGCTGAAAACTGATGCTAGCCGGCGATGTGCAGCTCTGTTTGACCGACTACGACTCAGTGACTCCTACAACAATACTCAATAACAATTCTACAAATGTAGACATGTTTACTTCTTTCCACTTGGATGCCTCGTTCCATGGGGTGGGAGTAGCAAATGAAGGCAAGCTGTGTCAGAGATAAGCCTTCTTGTCCATGGGGTCAATCTTGTATTAGCCCTCGCTACGAGCTGACCCAGTCACATGCTGCTGCTGTGTTAGCTTTCTTCTCTTGGTTGGTACAGGGATGGGGTCTGGTGGCAGTAAGATTTAATTAAGGAAACATGTCTGTTATCTGGATGCCATCGGGACCACTGTAGTGTTCCAGGCTCAAGTGCATGTGATTATATAAGGTATGAAATTAGAATTAATTAATTAAAACATGCCAAAACAAAATCAAATTTTGTTCTGACATCCACCAAAAATGATATGTATACCGTAGCAATACATTTACATACTGTAGTAATACATACATTTTTGTTTGGATATTTTGTCAGATCAAACCAGCACATGTACAGTTTACACTATGCAAGTTACGTTCTTTATATTTTCCAATTTGGACAAATGATGGCAAGATTTTCCTAAAGAACGGTGGAGTTTAAAATGTTCTTGATGTGTTTGAATATTCTTTGATGTTGATGGTAAAGAGACAATATCACTCTACTTTTCACTCTGGAGAAAACCTGCCAGTGATGGATTAGTTAACAAGGTATACAAAATAGTCTTTTATGAAACTTACAAACTTCTCGTAGCTTCATATCAAAAAGGATATCTGAAGGGTAATAAGTCCAAGGAACATCACTGACTAACTCATCTTTCTCTTCCTTCAATTTCTTTAGAGCTACGTATATAGCTTAAACATTTCAACATTTCCTTGTCTCATACCCATAGATTGGGAATATTATTTGAAAGAGACTTTTGCATTTAGTATAAAATAGCCATCTGATTTGGCTAGCTATGTTGCTACTGAACATTATGCTTATAGTTTTGCTGTACGTACGTGCGCATAATTAAAATTTGAATTTCACACAGTAGCTATGTACGTAGCTACTGTTTATTTGAATGTGCATGATTATTCTATTCTGTTCCATTTCATTCCGTATTCCATGTATTTGAACACAAGTAGTGCTGAATAACGATGAAGGTTATAACAGAGGAGAATATTATAGTGCTTGATGCAGGCTGATTGATTGAATGAATCAAGTCATTTTCAATAGGTACTCGATGATCAGCCTATTATGCTTTTATTAGCTATGCTATGCTGTTATGCTCAATATTATGCTCATGTAAAAGATTTTTGTAAACTTAAAAATGGTGACTGTTCTATTAGAGTATATTGATTTTAGTATTGAATACATGGTAGTGAATGCACTGTCGAGTACCAATTCCGTATGCCATGCATAAGGAGTCATTAAGTTTACAGATGAATCAAGATAAGACAGTAGGTCATCACTACAAGTAAAAATACCCAATTTTTAGGTACCTAAACAAACTGTCATTTTACCATGAAGCTATATGGTAGCTACATGTACATATGTGAGCCAGTGTGGAAGATATACATTTGCGTATCTTGCAGTATCTGATCGCAAACTCACTGCATGATAAAAAATATCAGCTAGCTATAGCTACTGCATGAGTGAAGAAGACAGCTATCTGATAAGCAGTCAACTAGCTTAAGTAACTATAGCTAATGTGATTATACTTCAATAGTTTGAAGAAATCATTTTCAGTAGAAAATGCAATTTCCAATTATGTAGCCATAGAAGCACTATGCTAAATGATGACATCATCATTTGAAATTTAATATTATATAAAAGATGATGAATGCAAAACTGCTTTTACTGCGGCATGAAGATATACGTAAACTGTTGTTGCTTAGTTGGTGTGAGAGAGCTTATGTACATCATGTTGGATATCATTCTCTTTGTGCTATTAGGAGCAAGTTTTCTAATGCCTACTGCAATGGATGCTAACAAACAGGTCAGTAGCTAGCTATATATGTAACTATGTGTAATATTAATATCAGTAGACTGCACAAAATAACTTTTATAGTACGTATATACATACGTAGTGATGCACATATCACAGTATCACTATATACAATGGCTTTTACGCATATAGCTAGCTACCTCCATTTAGCTATAGCTAAGCAATAGAAATATTTGCACCGTGTTACTCACCGTAAATATCATATTCATTGTATTGATAATCCTACGTATACAATTATTTATCAGCTTCAGAGAGTGGAAGCTATCATACCCTATAATCAGCTGATGACTCCTAAATGGATACAATCAAATAACTGGAAATCACAATTTGACCAAAGCTTATTATGAATTTCTTCTTACCACCGGTACTACATATCAACGAGCTCTATGAGTTCCACTGGTGCCTCCTAATGTCCAAAAATCCGATGATAATATTACTGTAATGTAGTGTTGTTTTGGTACTACCATAACTAAAACTAAAAGTATTTTTGGTATGGCCATTTTACTTTTGGTTAACCAAAACTACAGTATAACTAAAATTAATAAGCAAAAATTACTATAACTAAAATTCAAAACTAAAAGTAAAACTTTTGGTTATGACATGTATAAAATCTATGTTATACATGCTTTCCTACATAAATTTTGAAATTAGCAAGTGATTTGCTGTGTATCCCTGAAGAACATTTTATGTTTCCAGTTACTCTTGCAATGGTAGGAAGAATTGGTTCAGTGAACTTATGCTTAATACACCTATTCATTTTATAGAGTATCGCCTTCAACTACCATATACGTAGCTCACAATTTTGATAGTGGCATTATGAATTGGGGGTTAGGAAAATATTGATGAGTAAAATTTTGATGAATTGTAAAACTGGAAAGAAAGGTAGCTAAAACTTTGACAAATTGCAAAAAATCATCAAATTCATAATATTTCCCCCTTCACATTTTTACACTGCACAATACTACAAAATTCAACCCTGTTAAAACCATCAGAAATGGTGATGATTGCGTTTCACTCCTAGCTATGTATGCTTATGCAAAGTTTTTCCAAAAATTTGTACGTAATCACTTTTTCATGCTGGAATTTTAAATTGAAAATTACCAAAACTAAAATTTAAATTTAAAAATAAAACTTTTGGTATAAAGTATACCAAAATCTAAAAGTAATTTTGGTAAAAAACCAAAACCAAAACTAAAACTAAATTTTAATACCAAAACAATACTACTGTAATGAAGACAGTTGCTATGGATCTTATGATAGCCCAAACAGATGATCATGATGCCACATTTTGTATAAGTGATGAGAAATCTTTTATTGGTTTTCAAGTACTTAGTTGATATTCTAAATTATCATAATTATCCACCATGCTTTAGTGTAAATGCTGATGTTGGTGTTGCAACAATTCAAAATGTTAAATTAGGGAATGGTCCACTCACCAGTTCTACTCATTTTCCCAGTTTTTTTGAAGATACATGCAACTCAAACCAGCCGAACAGTGCATGGGGTTCTTGTGAAATATCACAAGAAGATGGAGGTTAGGATTATATCAATCTATACTCTTGACCCTAACAATGGATTACACTTGAATTTTATCACAATCATGCTAATGAAAAATATCATATCAAGTACATACAAGTTGATGTACAGTGGGATTGACTAACTGTGCAGCAGTGACCAATGTGTACCAAATTGTGTAGAACCTGTAGAGTAGAATTAAGTAACTACGTAGCAAATTGTTATTGTATAGGCTACAAATATTTACACTATATATAGAGATTGTAGAAATTTATCATTGGTAGTTTTAATTAAAATCAGCTTCACCGGCATAAAATCGGCAGTTATTGCAACACATAGCTACATAGCTATGTGATTGAATCCGATGAAATATTGCTTCCATAATACGTATGTGCAATAATAATAGTTAGTTTGTAGCTATAGTCAGTCTCTCTCTCTCTCCTTCTCCCTCTCTCTATCCCTCACTCTCTCTTTCTCTCTCTAGGCATTGAGCATGCATGAGCAACGTACTAGTATATTATATTATATATATAGAGATGGGGTCGTTACTTTTACAAAGTAACTAGTTACTAGTTACTCGTTACATTCATCCAATGTAACTAGTTATAGTTACAGTTACTTTCTGTACAAGTAACTAGTTATTTCGTTACTAGTTACAATGTTCTTTGAAATTACATCACCACGTGATGGGTCACGAGATAACATGCATGTACGTGCATTAATAAGAGTAATTGCCAATAAATTGAACGTGATACAAACACGTGCACATGGATTCTAACTCCTTACTCACGTAAGTTGGTGACTAGCTATAGCGACCCATTTGTTAATTTTCGTTACTACTTAGCTAGTTACTTTGTGCGTCATTGAATACCATGCAGGCCTGTGTCTTACTCCTATGGGCCTGCGCATTATCTATGTTGTAATGCAGGCCGGTAACTAGCTATGGGGAACAGTAACGAGTAACTATTGTAGCGAAAGTGATCGCGAGTAACTGGCTATTGTTACGCGTAAAGTACGCCGGAGTAACGATTGTAACGAATTAAGTAACGCGTTACTTTTGTGACGCGCTATTTGTTGGGCAATTGTAACTAGTTACATATTACTAGTTACAAGGCATGTAACGCGTTATATTACTTCGTTACTTGAAAAGTAATATATTACGTAACGCGTTACAATTGTAACGCGTTACCCCCAACTCTGTATATATATATATAGTCAAAGGTGAGATCAGTATAGACCAAACTTTCAATGGACAGTTATAGCTACACACATAATTGAATTGCCCACTGCTTTACATAGATGTACATGTCCATGTGTGTATATATAGCTGCGTATATATGTGTGCATGTATATGTGCATGTGCATGTTAGTATTTCATACGTACTTCAATAAACTATTCTACTATAGACTGGAGATATCGACCTATTTTACAAGTTTATAAAATATATGCTGGCATAACATGAATGTCTGCCTATTAAGCTCTTTATCAATTAACACTAGTATTGTAACTTACTTATGGTAGAACACATTTAAATTTAGGCTTGTTCTGATCATCTAAATCTGCTATTGAAAATGTAGCTAAAGGTAGATTAAAATTTAATTGCGTAATAACTTTACTGTTAAACTACATACTTATCCTTTAGCTACACATTGGAGAGAACTGGCCACCATAAAGAACTTATAACTCCAGACCCTTTCCACCATGGCCAGCATCACATGACTAGTTAACATATTCAGAGTGCAGAAGATCAATAGCTACCAGTATAATTACGTATATATATTAAGCTAGCTAGCTATAATTATAATTATATAGTTACGTATCAATGACCCATGTTCTATAAAATTCATATAGCTAACACATGGCTGAAATATGTTGCAATGTACATACATGAAAATGAAACGTTTCAGTAGCTATTATACGTATGTCTATAGCTATACGTACTCTATAAATTATATTATTGCAGATCAAATTAAAACTACTAATATATAGTTATAGATTGATTGATTGATTGATTATTATTTTAAACTCCAGTGCTCGGTAAAAGCCGTTCTTCCGCACTGGAGCAACACACACACATATATATATACATAACTAAATCTTATCAAGACTCACGATAGTGAGTCGCGAGGCCAAGAAGAAGCGCAGCAACGCGACCACTGTAGGGAGTTATTTACACGTAGCACCGCCCTCAAACTCGCAAATGCTCTAGCTAAGCCGCCATTAAAGCTATCGCTTAGTTATTACCGACTCACAACGTTCTTACTATATAGAATCAACAAACCGAGAATGGAGGAAATAGGCGCCACCATTCCTAAGTACCAGACATTGCGAGATTTATGGTGCCCGTTGTGCGACTACGCACGATGAACCATCCTTTCCCGCCTAATTCGCCCGTTTACTAGACAATTAGTACCTTCATTGTTTGAAGAATCAATATCCCGAAGTTGATAGACATCCATCCAGCCATTCTTCTGATACAGCCTTATAAATGCCTTCCTGTGACCACAAAAGTTTTTACGCAGCAGTCGTTTTTTTTCTTTCTTTCTTTCTTTCATTTTCATCGCACACTTTTTTCGTGGGCTTGTGGGAGCTTTCGTGAACCCCGGAAGTTTTTTTCAAACTCTCTTTTTATACATTCACTTGTTTGTCTAATAACTCACTCATTTCTTCATGGATTTCAGCCAAATTTGTATCAGCACTTCTCCTATGTATGCTCTACCTGTCATACTATTATCAGTCTGAAGTAAACACTTGAATGTATTTGAGAAGGACTATTACACTGCAGGTTGATACGTAGTTGTCATAACTTGGACCCCCTTCGAATGATTTGCATAAACTTTCAGATACACAATCTATATTGATGTATCACTCTGTAGTGAAAGTTAAAAAAAAATCTCGGGCTTGAGTTTTTCAAAATTAAGCTTCAAAGTTTCATTTGCAATATTGTGTACTAGGCAAGTACAAGTTATGCCCATGCAGTACTTCTCTGCTGCTTGCTAGTAATAACATCTGTTTATACTTCCAAAAAAGTAGTGATATGCTAAACAAAAACACCCTGGGTGTAAAAAAGTGCGAGGCCAATCAGAAGCAGCATTGCAAATAGGTATGTGCGACCAAAAACTTTGATATCAGTTGAGGCCAAGAAATTACTTATCAGAAATCTTTTTAACTAGCTACTTGAATGACATACAATAATTTATAGCATATTTTCACAACTATGATTGGCTTTGTCACTTGGCCACCTTTTTCACACCATCATTATTAATAAAGGTGGCCAAGTGACAAAGCCAATCATAGTTGTGAAAATATGCTATAAACTATTGTATGTCATTCCAGTAGCTAGTTAAAAAGATTTCTGATAAGTAATTTCTTGGCCTCAACTGATATCAAAGTTTTTGGTCACACATACCTATTTGCATTGCTGCTTCTGATTGGCCTCACACTTTTTTACACCCAGGGTGTTTTTGTTTAGCATATACATAACTAATACATACATACGTACATACATATACAAATAACAAATACAACACACATGAACATAATACCATATACAACACATATCCACTATATATACAACACACATAAACACTATATAACTTACACTTACAAAAAAACTATAATCACCTACACAAAAGATATCTATACACTGTTCCAGAAAAAGCACGTGACTTTGCAATGTCATCAGTTATAGCTGCGTAGCTATAACATAGCTAGCTACAGTCATCTAGCTAGCTATAGCTATATTTTTCATAAACGATATTTAGACACAGTAACAATGCATAAACGTAGCTGATGATGATTGATTGATTGATGATCATGCTCTGGCAATCGGCCATGGCCGTTCTTCCTTGCCAGGGAAATATAAAATACATACATACATACATAGCTACATAATTATAACTATACATGACATACATACGTATACACATACTACGTAATTACATACTGTACATACACCGTAAACACTTAACTACATACAATGCTACTGCGTAGCTACGTATAGCTAGCTATGCGCAACGCAAAAATTATAGAGCTAGCTACGTATGGGGGAAAATACTTATGCAATTCATCAAAATTTTATCATTCCAAGTTTAATTTTCTTCCCAATTAATAGCTGTTCGCATGTTAGGCTGATACTATTTGTCAAATTTTTACTCGTCAATTTTTCCTAACCCTGCATTACATACGTAGCTATCGTTCACTATACAGGCACTGATCCAGAAATAAATCAAGGGGGGTGGCTGGTATAGGGTTCAGGTTGGGTCTTTCATATACATTATTGTGAGCATTACCATAGCAGCAAAATTTAAAGATATGAAGGGGGGTTTAGAAGAGTGTTGGCCTATAGCTTACTTAGCACACTCAGTATGCGAAACATGCTTTTGCTAGGGGGTCTGGGGGCATGCTCCCCAGAAAATTTTTGAAAATTTGCCCTCCTGAGATTGAATCTGGAAGCAGTTTTGACTGAAAATTATAAACTGTAGCTAAATGCTGTGCTAGCCACTTGTAGTGAGTACTGTAGCTATGAAGGATGACAGAGTGAGTAACCTTGGAGTCTTAGTAATGCAAGGATTCAGTTTGCCACTAAATGTTGATAAAATATGCAAAGAGTTTGTGACTAAACATAACAGAAGAATGTGTACTACAAGTGTTTTATATTTATATGATTAGTATGATATAATTTCAGTAATGTAATGCTTTAATTTGCATGTCTGAGTAGTTGTGTGGCCATTCACGGTGGGTGGCTAGCCACCCCATCCACCCCCCCTGGATCAGTCCCTGCTATAGCGGCTACTGCAGCTTAGTCTGCTAGCTAGCTATATAAGCTAATATGCATGCATGTAGTATAAATTCCTTACAGACCAATTTTGCTCAGTTGTATTATAATGGATGGAGCTGCACATGAAATGTCGTGAAATTTAATTTAGTTTCGCAGTGTGCGGCAAGACTAATGAAATTCGGGTTGTTACCTTCACATCGTTTGATGCCCCTGACGTCATCATTGAATTTGATCATTTCCGGTCATTCTCGTTAATGAACCTGAATTAAGCGCGTGATGCAAGAAGTCAACTTAGCGCACAAGGTGATCGACCTGTACTGATGTAGGATTTGTTGCCTGACTAACTTTCCTCATCCGAAACTTGTGAACTCGAAACTTGCGAGTATAACTACTTGTGAGTAGGGCTATAAATTTTCATACATCATATTGTTGTTGTTTCTAATTAATTCACTCACTACTGATTTGAATCGTTCAAGAATGTATCAGTGGCAGCAGTACTGGCATAGATTAATTTATGCATGTAATGTATAGTAGTGGCATAGTGTAATATGTGTATGTGAGTATAGCTGGAAGGAATGAATACCTGGCACTGAATTGTTTTATTAATTGTCAATGCTGTTTATATTAATATTTTAGTGTTGTGCGTGATTTGTTACAGATAACAATTGGATTATGTTTTTCATCAGGATGCATCCACGCAAACAATTTAATGTATCAAGAATATGTAGGGCTACACTGGATCTATAGTACAGCCGTCAGTGTCCACTGATGTGATGATGTCATTGACCATTGATCATGAGGCAAGGAAGATAAGATGTTTGTATGCTCTACTCTGCAATGATTATACTTTGCGTTCACTTGTTTTCACATTTATCATTATTTTTGTTGTATTTAATTGCAAACTTACATAAAAATTTTGTTTTTATAATGGTATATTTCCACAAAATTGTTCAGTGAATAGTCACAGGAGCTGGTAAATAGTACATGGTTGAGCAATTCTTGAATTGAATTGCAAAGGATTATGATATCGGTATTGCATATACGTATACCAGGAAGTTTGGGAGTTATGCCAAATTAAATCTATCTAAATTACTAATTAGTACATACGTAGGCTGGATCTATCTAAACTTTTTGTTGATTTGCAAAACTTTAATTTAAAGTCTACATCTCACTAGTACTATTTTATGCATACAAAAGTGACCAAGTGACAGTTAATATCTTGCATCACATAGTGATACACTTAAGTTCACAAAATGATAATGTTTTGCCCTCTCAGTAGCAAAACAGGTGATAAAAAAAGATTAATCAAAATGATCAACAATTGCAACAATCCGCTAAAAACTCACAATATTTAATCAGCTATCCATACATGCAAGTGCACACGTAAGCATACATTACACAATACACAATTATAATAAGAGAACGTTCATTGTTTTTATGAGAGTCTCTATCTTGTTCTCCTCTGTCCCAATAACTAAACACATCTGATTCAGTGGACACTGACGGCTGTACTTTAGTGTAGCCAGAAGATCCATAATATATAATTCTTGGTACATTGCTGCATGGATACATCCTAATGAAAACCACAATCCAATGGTCATCTGTAACAAATCCAAGGGTTTCGAATCTAAAGATTAAATCTTGAGATCTAGATTTCAAATTTTAAACCTTAAAAATTAGTAGATAATTTACGGAAATTTATGCATATGATAACTTAAGCCCAACAAAAAGTACTGAAATTTAACAACCTAAATATGTATTTCAAATCCTTAAATCCATCCAAATCTTAGCCAAGATTTGACAAAGATTGAATCTAACCTTCGTGTGTCGGACCCCTTGAACAAATCACACACAACACTGAAATATTAGCACTGACAATTAATAAAACAATTCAGTGCCAGGTATTCATTCCTTCCAGCTATACTCACATATATACAACATATTACACTATGCCACTACTATACATTACATGCATAAATTAATCTATCATCTATGCCATTACTGCTGCCACTGATACATTCTTGAACGATTCAAATCAGTAGTGAGTGAATTAATTAAAAACAACAACAATGTGATGTATGAAATTTATAGCCCTACTCATAAGTAGTTATACTCGCAAGTTTCGAGTTCACAAGTTTCGGATGAGGAAAGTTAGTCAGGCAACAAATCCTACAGGTCGCTTGCCTTGTGCGCTAAGTTGACTTCTTGTATAATGCGCTCGACTCCTTGCATCACGCGCTTATTAACGAGAATAACCGGAAATTATCAAATTCAATGATGACGTCAGGGGCATCAAATGATGTGAAAGTAACAAGACCCAATGAAATTCACGTAACATCCGGATCCTCCCATTTACAATATACCAAAGAATGCAATATGGCGTCTAAAGAACTCAGCGATCAACTGAAGGATCTTACTTTAGAAGATGTTATTCCTCAGAACAAAGAGTTAGGGCGCGGCGCTTATGGGAAAGTGTTCACTGTAGATTTTCTAGGGCTCCCTTGTGCCGCTAAAGAAATTCACTCACTCCTTCTTGATGGGATCAGTGCAGAAGAAAAGAAAGCAGTCAAAGATAGTTTTATACGAGAATGTTATCACTCCAGTTTGATACGCCATCCGAACATTATTCAGTTTATGGGCGTCTACTACGCCAAACCGTCTGATCCAAGAACTGACCTTCCTATTATGGTGATGGAATTGATGGATACGAGCCTTACCTCCTTCATAGAGAAAAACCAGTCCAATATTGCCATCAAAACAAAGTTGTCTATTTTGCACGATGTATCGCTTGGTTTGAGCTATCTTCACGGTCGTCGTCCTGCCGTAATTCATCGTGATCTTTCGTCAAATAATGTTTTGCTCAGCGGAAGGGGTAACCTTGTAGCAAAGATCAGTGATCTGGGTACGGCTAAGATGATAAGAGCTGACAGCAAGCAGACCAAGAGCAGGTTGACAACAGCTCCGGGTACTCTTCATTTTATGCCACCAGAGGCCCTGGATGAAGAAGATCCAATTTACGGTACTCCAGTAGATGTCTTCTCCTTTGGTGGCATAGCCCTGCATCTCTTCAGTGAAAAATGGCCAACACCAAGTGGTCATAAGAAAAGAGACCCCATCACCAAAAAGATGATTTCCCTATCTGAAGTAGATAGACGTCAGCAATACTTGGATAAGATGACCACGGAAGCTGCTGTACTCAAAGAAATGGTGATGCGATGTTTAGATGATGATCCTGATGAACGTCCGCCAATACAAGAAGTGTCTAAGGTGATCAAGTCTCTGAAGGTGATCAAGTCTCTGAAGGTAACAGCTACGTATGTACGTAACTAACTATATTATTAACACACTTATGTACATGCAATCGAGAGTGCGAAAGAGGGGAAACCTACGTAGCTACACTTAGCTATACTCACTCTATCAAAAAGACAAGCACTTTAATACATGCGTATATATAGCTATATGACTGCACAGTGTAGTTATGTAGCTGGCTCAGTTTAAGTATGTACCGATATATACCGTATAACGGGAAATTGGTGCGACAAAAAACATTCGCGAATTTCATGTTTTGTTAGCCATTCGCGAATATTTTGTAGCGAAACTTTTCCATTTCACGCACATCCTTAGTTTTAAATGATGGCTTTGTAGAGTACCTCTGTAAACCGTGAATGTTTTCTCGTGAATGGACTCATGAAAGTTTTCTGTCGCGCCAATTTCCCGTTATACAGTAGTCCAATACAGAGTGAACTAATAATATGTTTGCCGGAAAACTTGAATGGCTTTTGGTTATTCCATCACATTGTAGAGTAGGATTATCAAGTACTGTATGAAAACAAAGTACGTATGTAATCTGTTATGTAAATGTACAGTACCGCTCACTTTAAACTTGACACACGCGTGTGTGTGCACGCATGAATGCACACGTTTAACGCGTGTAAAAGTAAATAATTTGGCGTGTATCGTCAGTGCTGCATGCGAATTTGGCGTGCGCACAAATGCACGCGGAACACTAGACATGCACGACACAAATACGCCCGCTACGTGCACACACGTGGCACTCTAGACGTACACTAAACTAATATGCCCGCTACGTGCGCACGTTCTGCCATCTAACATGCCTGGCACTCTAGACGTGCACCAAACTAATATGCTCGTTACGTGCGCACGTTTTATCATTACACATGCACGTACAGTATAATGTTATTGGCATAGGAAATGCAGCTGGTTCACGTCACAATACTACAAATCCTACAGTACAACGGCACCCGACATCACTATCAGACAACTGACCAGTCAGCTGATTGAACCCACTGATCACGTGCCTTTGCTGTATATTAAAACCACACTTACCGGAAATTCATTTCTTAAAAATGGTGAGGATGAGTCTAGAGACGAGGAAGAGGGTGCTAACCTTGGATGTGCCATAATGTTAACAGCAACGCAGCAGTGCAGGATAGATGTACAACATGACTGAATGGCAACTCAAAGTATTAGAATACACGTGTCCACTTGTGTAATTCCGTAACTCGCCGTAAATTTTTGTTATTTACTCAAAATTGAAGATACTATAATTTTCCATAATGTAGTAACTATGGTGTGAACTACTCGTGTATGGCAAGGACAATAATGGAACACGCGAAATCTGCTACTGTGTACAGCGTATGGTAAGTCTTGAGAGTCGTACACGTGTCTAAATGCACAAGTGCAGTTCGTGCAAACAGTTAATGCATGAGTGTTCTTTTCGTGCACTGAACTTTGCACTCGTGCATAATATGCACGCGTCGAGGCACGCGTGCAATTCACGCTACACACGCCAACAAAATGAATGTCTCGTGCGTGCACGCGTGCAGTTCAAGCTGCACACGCCAACAAAATGAACGTCTCGTGCATGCACGCGTGCAGTTCAAGCTACACACGCCAACAAAACGAACGTCTCGTGCATGCACGCGTGCAATTTCCAATGGTAATACGTCATAGGTCTGTCGTGCGCACGCGGAAAATGTTGCGGGCATTTTTGAAAACGTGTCGAGCCATGCAGTTGCTGCACGCGTGTGTCGTCAAGTTTAAAGTGAGCGGTACTGTACAGTATACGTAAGTCAATCTTTTACATAGCTATGTACGTAGAATTTGCTTTTAGAGACAATAATCAATTTCTTGACCTGTTAATTTTAATCATGTCTTAACACTGTATAGCTACAGCTATATGACAAAATGTAAACTTTCGTTGTTAGAATAATAACAGGAAAACCTTTGTGGTAACACTCAACTATTCAACGTAAAACATTCACAGTTGAACAAAAGTTACAAAAACCATGATAGTTTTCACCCTCAAACATTTGTCGTACACTGTATTATTTCCCTAGTCTGGCGTAGCCGACCCTTCTTAAAAAATACAAGGGTCTGGTCTGCCTAGCATCACGCACTCGTGTAATAACTTACGGTATTACGTCAGTATCAATATCACGTATTCTATGTATTTCGTTGTTATTGACTATGATCCATCACTGCTTCTAAATCAATTTGCCGTATGGGCTATGGTTGTGATATAACAAGCTAATCGAAATTGAAGGCAAGCAGGTGTAACACAGCGTCTTTCCAATAAGACCGCAAAATACATAGTTCCCTAGACAAAAACCCTTAATAACCATTTGTTGCTCGAGTTTGAATATTTGCCACATCCCTAACGATGAGCCACTGCTTCAGATACGATATCGATATCTCTGACATTATTGATTTATGAAAAAATTCGTACGAGTTATGCACTAATTAACAATACTGCGATCTGATTGGTTTTACAAGATTCTCATAATTTTACACGAGTACAGTATGCTGGACAGACCAGACCCTTGATCAGCGCGTGCTTTGCACGCGCGATCAAATCCAAGGGTCTGGCTATGCCAGACTATTATTTCCCTACAGAATAAAAACATACAAAAGTTAAGCATGATATCACAGAAATCCACACATAAGGCCTATATAAGTAAGTAGCTAATATTCTTCCTTTTGCTGTGTGGCTAGAGCTACTGTATATGTACGTACATACGTAGTTAGCTACGTAGCTACTGTTAGCAAGCTACGTATATGTAGTGCTGGATATCGCGATGGTAATATAGCTAACAATATCACAATAGTTGCTAAGATGATTATCGCGATTGTTTTGGTATTTTGTTCAATACATTTTTGGTGGTTTATCAGTGGCTGGTGGTTTTATGGGTGGTTAGGAAGCCTGTACAAACACTGAGGTTAACACTTCAAGCTTTCTAATCTACTTGTACATGCAGGAGGAGAAAATGTGTACTTATTGCTTAACTTGTGGTAGCCTCATTACTTCCGAACTTTGGTGTAATACGTATACTACCGTATACAATGAAACATTCGAGGGGGAAAACTTACACGGTTAGAATAAAAAATGAACATTATGGGAAAACTTTCGCAGTAGCAGCTTCTTTTAACAATAATCTAGTTTTGGTATAAAACATTTGCAGTTGAGTAAAAAGCAAAAGTTTTCTCCCTAGAATGTTTTATCATATACGGTACTTTTCTGTTGTGTGATATTTTCAACTTTTCAACTTTCAAGAGCTTGATATATGTACTGTATAACAGCACTGATACTCCAAGTCTAGCCTTTGATGACCCATTTTAGTCCATCAAAATATTAAACTTTCTATATAGTTAGGTAGCTAGCTACTCCTTTATTATAATTTTTAGCAATCAGAGCCACAAGATGATCACTCAAGCCAGAAATTTGTTCCACCTCCTATTGCTGCTCCTATTGCCCCCTGTGTTCCTGCTCATGTTGCTCCTACTAAAAATGTGAAGCAACCAGCGGTAAGTCTGTGATGTCTTTGTTTCTACATAATTATACAACTAACAATATATCATAATTATACTGTATGTACGGTACAGCTCAAAGGAAACTTGCCTCACGCGGGTAACTCACACGCATTTTTATGCATGTAGCCTGCACACGCATGTGCGTGTACTGCCTACACGCACAGCAAAAAAATTACTGCCACTCGTGCGTGTACAGGTATATATACACACAAGCCAAAAGATAACTGTGACGGGTATAGAATCACACAGCTTCCTCTCACCATCCTCAGTTCTTCGTGTTAGTTTATTTACTCTCCACTCACTTATATATATTATAGAGACTGCCGTACCTTCAATGCTGCACTTGACGCTGGCACATCGGCAAATTTATACCTGTACAGGTTGATTGTATAGCCATGCCTTGCTTGAAAATCGACACGAGAGGGATAACTGGTTTTCTTACATAAGCTGCACAGGCCACTCCACTTTACAAACTGACAAAGGGAGATAATTATATTTTTGGTAGCGCCCGTGGCATTTTATATGTTAGCCAAGTGCCAATTACGCACCTCATCAATGTAATACTGAGCATTAGATAAGCCAAAGGCTTTCCTCACAATGATAATAGTTGAAGCCTTCAGTTATTGAGTTGAATTCACTATAGTAGCCGGCTAGTGTGATAAATCGAGGCATAAATACCAAGCTATATAATGGTGAGTAGTAGTAAATTCTTTTTATTAAGTTGTATCGAAAAAACAGACAGTACATGCACATTCTTGGTTGCAGTGACCCGACAGGTGTTTCAAGTTACCCTTACAGGCATCCGTGCCCGTTACAGGCACCCGCGCCTGTTTGTTGTGAATTCTGCCTGTTACCCAAATTTTTTCAACCGGCAACACACGTGCGGGTGTCAAGTTGCCTTTAAGCTGTACCGTAGCTACGTATCTGCATGAATGTAAGGTGAAATGAATGCATGGATTGAACAGATGCCGGGTAATATGTCAATAAACACCATAAACACTAGGATTACAATCTTTAGCTATGAACTATTGATTATTCTGGAAGCAATAGTACAACATCTTCAAAAAACACGTATGGTAGTCTACTAGTGATATGTGATGTATACTCATTTAATTTAGTATGCATATCTACATACATATCTCTCACCACTGCTATAAGGCACTCATATGCTCATGTGTCAACTTCTGAACATCGACAGATTAATAGCAAACTCACCAACATACGTATACCATATGTACATTACCTACATATAACTTTTTCCAATCTTTTGATATTGTGACTTTGACTAATTCGAGAAACTGTCAGATTAATGTTATTTAACTAAAATAGGACTACAGTATGGTAGCGTTAAAAATGTTTCAGTTTTTATGTAGGTGTATACACATCCTCTATTCTATAGCAACCTTACTCATCAGATGATCACTCAAGTAGGAAGAATAATGTTCCACCTCCTGTTGCTCCTCGTCCACAGCAGAGAGGACGCAATGTTGCTCCTACTGAAAGAGTGAAGCAACCAGTGGTAAGTAACTATTTGCAAACATATCTACATTATCATAAAAATGTAATTACCATACGTAACTAGTCATGTGATCCTATACCACATCCTACCCTCTCAATGTTTGTAGCATACTGGTTTCCGTGATACCCATTCACTTCTAGTAATTTTAACATCTTCAGAGAGAGGCAGTAAAAATAAATGTCTGCGATTCTTCATAAGTATCCATGAGAGGTACGTATTCACTTGATAGTACGTATCTTTGGCCTGTCTACTTGTTGCCCTACCTGTCCCTTGGTTGAAGAGTGAAGAATACATTGTCGCCAGGCAACAAATGAACTAACTCTCCAGAATGATGATGTGAATGACACTCTTCTCAACCAAAATGGTGCCTTATCAACATGTAGCTACATACGTACGTAGCTATATAGTTATACCGTCATGCAAACATGATATATATCATCAGAGTCATAGCTATATTCAGATCCTTGCCTATACAGGTGAGGTTATCACCAATAACAGCATCCCAAATAGATTGGTAAACATTATATTCTCTTATCCAACTGTTGCACTGAAAACCTGCCATTAATTTTAAATATAATTACATACACCCCCTCTGAAGCTTAGTATGCTTTTTATGGCATAACGTGTATACATACGTACATATGTAGATCAAGGTGTAGCATTACAAATGGTAAGCTGTATATTTACTAGGTAAATACATGGCATTGTGGGGCAAGCCTGCAATGGCGATCCAAATCATGCCATAAGTACATGCATCTACGTATGTATGTATGTAAAGTGTACGTATACATATGTACATAGCTAGCTATGTATATAGTGACACCATGCAATACGTAAATTACATAAGTTACTGCATAAGAAAGCTAGCAACAGGTATGTAAACATATACGTATATACCTTTGCTGTAATGTAGCTAGCTAGTTACGTTATGGAGCAAAAGTTTTGCAACTTATATATATGAAGTTATGGTTTATAAAATAGTTATTATAGAAAATTATCACTTACGTAGCTTTTTAATGGCAATCATAAATCAGCTAAATCCATTCAATTATCAGTATTATATTCTTGTTACTGAATACTATATCTTTGAGAGTAATGTAAAACTTACAGCTTGTTTGCATGAGGTCCTTAATTTAATGAGAGTCAAACTAGCTCGATTATGTAAACATATAACAAACTGATCCAAATCATACCCAAGAAGACCACCTACGTACAGTATCATCACTAGACCAGATCAGCATAAACTAAAGAAGAAGATTGTGTAAACAAAATTGGTCTCGATTCAAATGTTTTGTGCGAATCATGTGCTACATACATACAAGAAAAGGACTGTGCGCTATTTGCAGGATTCCAGGAGGTATAATGCCCGGTCTTCTAGTTGGACAGATAAAAAGACATTTAAAGTCATCCAAGTCTGGTGTGAGGAGGGAATACAGGAGCTAGGCAAAACAAGCATGTGTACAAGGAAGTTGGCCACTTATGAGAAAAGCGGCAAGCAATGCAAGACAAAAGTTGAAAAGCTTCTACAAAGGCAAAGGTTAAAGGTAGACTGCAATGGCAAATCACATGTGCTTTTTATTAGTTAGATGCGTTTATTTAATCATACAATGCACAAAACCACATTTTTATAATCAAATTATGGTGTATTATTGAGATATTAAAGGGACAGTGCGTCGGTATCGAAGCCATGCAATAGCGAGTTATTTCACAGCCTGTGAAATCATAACTAAACGTAAGTTTACAAGAATTTACGAGACATAAAACAAACAATGGCGGAAGAACATCTTGAAACAAAACTTGGTCGTCCTAGGAAGCTAGAATAACGCTGCTGATAAAGGAATATTTTTAAACGGAGGATAGTAAGGGAGGAACAGCGTTTATCGTTTAATCTTACCATTTCGCGTGGAAGTTTCCTAGCCGATCGATGGCTCACCATGAAACTCCATGGATTACAAGTTTATTACGCCTTGCTTCAGACGACCAGCTACCCTTTCCTGATGGATAAGCTGTATTATTTTGGAGGCGCTATTATCGTGTGCGCTTAAAATGTTTTAGTGATGATGTAATGTTTACTAGCACTTGAACGGCTGCAAAGTCACTTCCGTAAGTAAGCTTATACGTGACGTCAGATAGGGCTCCGGAAAAAGTTTTATTGTACGTATTGTATTGGAAGAAGGCATTAAAACTCGCCTTTTTTGGGCAGGGAGATACAAGAAAGCCCGGTTATTTTATTGTTACACTTCTCTCCTAGCAAGTTAGTGACAAAAAGAGCGTGTCCTCTGTATCAATGCATTGCCAGCCACACGACAACGATGAACAAAGGTGGTGGTGCGATTCCGTGCGAAAGGTGGTGAATATGGAATTTTCAAAATGAAGAGCTAGTCTACTTTTAGATGGATTGTTCAATGATTGCAAGTATAATCCTTACCAGGTGTGATAAACAATCCTCGGCGACGATAAGGAAGACTGGATTCGCTGCCATCCGGCACTGTGCTGACATGAACACTAGCACGCGTAGTTATGCTAATCGAAATGCTAAAGCCGATTGAGGCTGACTAACGCACCATTCTATCCGACAATACACAGCAACTGGAACAACAGACACGCAGTGAACAGAACTCGACAAAACTAGCCATGAGTAGTTGCTTGTTATCGATCCCACTAATGCATGTCCGCCTTTCACAATTCTCGTTTTAAGACTAAACCTCCGTCACAACAAACTCTATCGATGTCCATATATGTGTATATTACTGCCAGAAATACAAAGGTGCTCCAACAAGCTGCTTTGTTAGCCTAGAATCCAAGAAGCGCACGAATCTTCCATACAACTGAATGCGCGCATCGTGTGATGTAAGAAACCGCAATGTGCTAAAACTCCTATAGTAGCTAAACCAAGCGGAATATCATCAAATCACACATGCCAATCTTCATTACTTACAGCCAATTTCAGCCAAGAACACCAAAAGTTGTGCCCAAGAAAAAAATGGCTTGCATAGGTTGCAGCCAAGGCCGTCTAACACTAAGGTAAAGTATACGTATAAGCCCAAGTCATTTTTCCATTGCACATGCACTACCTTTAACAGATGAAGGAAGATCCCATTGAAAATTTTGTAACTAAAAAGATGAGACACTTGCCCAACAATGAGCCCTCCTGTAGTATTGCCACAATCTGACAAAGGATTCAAGTGATGAAACTGATATACGTACGTACATATATGAGGAGTTGGAAGATAAGACTTCAAGTGGTGATGGTGAACAAACTAAAACTGTTAATCCAAAGAAATGCAAGAGAAGCAAATGGGAAGGTGGTTATGAAAGACACGAGGGTAAAAAATTAAACTGTAACAGACACAATAAAGAGCAGTGACAAAACTTACACACAATTAAAGGAAAAACAGCTCAAATTTGAAGGGTAACAAAAGAGAGAAGAACATGAGTTTCAATTGAAGATATTTGAGATGTTGCACAAAGTGGTAGTCAATTTCTAGAACCTGATCACCTACTAGTGGCCTGAGTGTTTATTCCTTTGTAGCAATTTTTCCGTTGTATATTTGAACTTCAACTTTTCACGTTTATTAAAAAACCCAGTGTTTAATTTTGTTGTATCCCCGGCGACTAAACAGAACCAGACGTTTATACAAGTCGAGACAATATGGTACATTGATCTGAGTGGATCAATTTGTTGTGTAAACATGCTGTTATGAGGAGGTGGGATGTATATATAAAAGGCAAGAATATATGTAGATCTAGATTTCACTGTTGACTCCACATTGGGCCTCGTTAAGGCTCACCCCAACTATATATGTACCATTGCTAAATGAATCGTGTTACGGTTACCAAAATACACAACAAAGAGACAACACAAGGTACTGCTGATAACTCGATATCAAGCACACTTAGTTACCACGCATGTGCAGTGATATTATTACAGCCTGTAACAACCGTCATGTTAAAATATTTTGTTGGTATCCTTGACCCACGAAAATTAATGTCTATTAATAATTTTCACATGAAAATTTCCTAATATGTACACATGTATACTTACGCCATGCTCTTCATTTTCACTTACGTACTACGTAATTACATATATAACAAAAAAGTAATCTGTTTACTAGTCTACTTTAGAACATGTAGTTGATTATTTCAATAATTGATACAGTGTTCACTGTACATTACATAATTGTAATATGTACGTAGCTACTTCGTTGCAATAGTTAGCTAATTATTATTTTATCTGTACACGCATTACTTCAGAATTTTGTACAAGTAGCTAAGAGTTAGCTACACATGTATTATATTGTAACAATACATACTGTATTGGCTTCTAAAATTGAATATATGTGACTACGTATGTACCATTGATATTTATTAGCTTTGCAAATTATTGGAAACATTGAATGGTGGCTATGGCAGCATATTAAATCCTCATACTGCAGAGTTTCACTTTCAAGTCTGAACAATGGAAGAACTTATAATAACTGGCTCTAATGGCACTTCACGTGTCTCTAAGGAAGTAAACTAAATTGTTGTTTGGAATGGGACAGTTCATCAGCTAGCTACCCAGCTAAAAAAGGTCCCTATAAAGACCTACAGAAAAAGTTAGGGAAATTACTCACTGCCTGCAATCAAGTGGCCATCACTATGACAACATTGAAAGTTGTGGGACACCTGGACTATGTACCTGAACTGGAGTGGACACATCAGTGAGGAGCAGAGCAGGGAGAAACCAAGAGAACATGGAAGCCAACTCATGACCAACAATTATGGAGGATTCCATTGGTCACTGTGGAGGTTGGCAAGACACTGATACACAAGAATAGCAGCTATCATCATTCCTCCTGAGCATAAGAGTCATGAAACTGTAATTTTCCACTTATGGCACTTACTCCTCATAGGCATGCATGATGTTTCTTGCCTTTAATGAATGTTAACGAAAATTAGCAAAGCTAGAAGATTGGTTTATTGAACAGTATGGGTTCATTCTTCACACTACGTTTACTGCCATATAGTGGGTTTTTATAGTGCCTGCATGCATATCACACAAAACGAAACAATAGTGACTTAACTTTTTGCAAATGAAGGAGTTTGCTACTCACGCACTTATAATTCAGTTGTATATAAAATGCCTTGCTATTTATGGAAGAGCTGGAGGCTATGGAGATTAGCTACATCTCTATAATATTATTTGTATGGAAAACATTCAGCTACTACGTACGTACATACCAGTCTACCAGATGCTGAACAGACCCTTAAGACTAGCGCATGTATCAGGTGGTGATTTCTTGCTTGCATGCATGCACGTCTTATAATTGATCTAATTGATTAAAGGGAGACTACGTACATCAGTTTAAAACAAACTGCTCTTCAGCAGTGCCCTGAATATATACAAATAATGTACGTACCTACTATAATAACAAATAAACAAACAACTGACTAGCTACGTATACAACACAAACAAACTAAAACACGTACGTCACACAATAAACTACTGTAACTATACAAATGTTTATATAAAAATAAATTACTAGTTCTGCACATCTCTGATGAAGTGTGAGGATCATTTAGCAATACCATTAGTATATTAAAGTATTATCTCTGATAAAATGTGAGGATTCAAGAGCTGCATTCTGATAAAGCAGACCAGTAAACATTATCAGGCTACTGCACTTTGAAAGGTTCCATATGGCAATGGTAAGCCAATTTGCCAGAAGAATTACAAACTAAATAATACTTGTACACCAAGACCAAGGGAACTAAGCGATTTAGTAACCCGAAGGCCCGAGGTTGTGGTGCCAGAGCATAGCGAGGGCACTACTAAGGGCCTGAGGGTTACTAAATTGCTTATTTCCCGTAGGTCGTGATGTCTAACTTGTTTAGACTACACTGAACAAGAATCACATGACAATACCTTTAAACATCATTATAGGCGTGGAAGAGTTAGTTGTCGATTTCCTGAGTGAAGAGCTTTTGAAATTTCCATGGTACCTACTTGGCAACTAGCGCTAGTGTAATTTTTGACAGTGTTGATGCGCTTAACATCTTCATGAGTAAATACGTATGCCGAAGAAGACTAGAAACAGCGAAAGGAAGTTTGTCGTGCTGTTCTCTATCTAGTAAGAATGAGATGTGTGTTTTGAAAGTAAAATTTGACTGTCAGTCGTGCCTGAGGGCACAGGGCACTAAGTAAACATGTGTAGGTGACTAAGTGGACATGCAGGCGACTAAGTGATTTAGTAACTCTGCAAATTTGCTATATCATAGTCTAATACACTATACGTACCTATGTAGTTTATTTCATGAAGGATAAAGTGAAGGATATCCTAAAGTTGTTTGCTTTATCTACGTACTCTGTAGTGATAGGATATTTAATAGCCACTTTTCAAAATTAATATAGCAGCGTCATTTAACTGAGCTAAGTTCAACAGTGGTTTATAACAGGAAGGAGAATTAGTTTAAAAACCTAATCTGCTTTGTTAAGGTAATCACCATGACCAAATAATTTTGGATCACAAAATGGGATCCGCGGTGCTGCATTAAATTGTCAGACAAGCTCCTAGATCTCACCTTAGAGAAATCAACCAAATGGTTCACCAGAGTTAGGCTATAACATGTATGACAAATCTGATCTTGAGCTGGACATTGCATCCTTGTATGCAGATTGACCATACCTAGTACAACTATTGGCTTGACAGTGTGTAGCCTATGCTTCTACTTGTTATTTATGGTGGTGTTTACTGAAATAAGTTTTACGTATGTATGTATATCTCCATGATCTATGTGTCTTTAGTGCAACAGATCAAAGAAAACGTGCAGAAGTACGTACGTAGCTAATACATAGAAGTACAGACATGACTAATAACATATGTAGGTCATTCATTAGTTACATCTTAGCACTAGCAAGACAAATGAATATAGGCTCCTATAATTTGGCAATGTAGAAAATATTTTGAAACTTAAGATAGCAAGAGAGCACGTCTAAAAAATGGGAGCTCCATAAACACATGTACGTACAACCTAGTCAAACACGTACGTACATATGGTACACTGACAATGTATATTCTATCAAATAGCTAGCTGGAGTAAAAGTTGGTATAGGCGATGGAACATGGTAGCACCATCCACAGAACCATTCCCAATGTGCCCCAATATACACAGAGATGTCTAAACTGATCACAAATTTGTGGCCAAGGAACTGATTCCAGTGAACAATATTCCTTGGAAGTGGGGAGAAATAATTTCTAATGACATTGAAAAGAAGCCAACAAGCTAACATGATCACTAGGTCTGAATGATGAATGATAACAAACAAGGCATGTAACAGAAGAATGGTTTACAGTGTTGCAGTAATAATTTCAACAAGTTTCTACTATTGTAATACATTAAGGCACTGACAGCTGTGGAGTAGTTATAAGCTAAAATTTATATGTGTACAGTACATAGCTAGCTCTGCGATCCCTTAGTGATGAGTTTTTTACACATAATTTCCTCTGATGTTATAGTATATTCTTAACAATGGCAGTAGAATAACCTGCATAGCACCTGTTTTTAGATGGTAAAACATCAACTTGTTCCATTGGCAAATGTAACACTCCTGTGACTAAATCAATTTCAATGATCTAAATACGTACTTTTGGCATTATGACATTATTTGTTATGTGACCTCTCTATCATCCTTAATTTTAGTAAGGCCACCCTCAGGATCAAAATCTAGATCAAGATCAGTTGGTACTTAGCTAATAAACTTAAGCGATTTTCTATTGAAAATAGAATTCCTATGAATAGTTTTAAAGGGGGCCCGGCTATTGCCTCCACTTCCGCTGTCTATGCATAACTCAACCAAAAGTTGCTAACTATCTTAAACTATCGTATTCACATAAAGAATTGAAGACAATTGTACAGGATCAGGGAGGAACCATGTCCGGTAGTACGTAGCTTTGCTGCAGTGGATGGTTCAGTGGGCAAGGTCATGTATCTGTGTTTGCATCAGGAGTAGACACCTGCTGGTTATGCTAACATAACTATAATAGGTAGTTAAATGCACCAGTATAACAAGAAGTAGTTGGATTGTTATACAATAACAAAAGATGAATATACTCTAATAGAACAGTCACCATAACACAAACACAAGTGATCTAATAATAAAATATTATTAAGTACAATAAGGCTACCAAAGGTAAAAATGATAGCAAATGGGCAATGGTCTCTACTGATAAGACATCTTACAGGTAACAATACTGTGTGCTTTTATACATTAGATAGGAGTTGATGCATCAGGCTTCTCTGGTTATAGTTTCAGGTCTAGTGCAGCAGCTATACTGCTACTCAACTCAAGATCC
Organism: Spongia lamella; assembly: GCA_963930835.1. NCBI lineage: Eukaryota > Metazoa > Porifera > Demospongiae > Dictyoceratida > Spongiidae > Spongia > Spongia lamella. The sequence goes on along the minus strand of OZ005746.1, from coordinate 2,821,237 downwards.
CCAACTCTCACAAATGGAAAATTTGAAGAGTTAAGCTTTTCAAAGATATATTCCAAGCCATTTGCAACACACCAGCAGTTTTTTGTCATCTACATACACTTTAGGGCCAACCACTGCAGTATTGTACGTTTACAACACAGTGGCATAGGAACTATAGCGGCCGTAGCGGCCATGGCCGCTGTACTTTTTGGCTTTTCCAAATGCCCAAAGTAATTTTCATATGTAGGCGCTTATTGGGGTGAGCCTGAGCGAGCCCCACATAAATGGTGTATCGAGTCGAAATCACTGCATTCCGATGGTACGACGTACGTAGGTACGTTACTCTAATTGTAGGCGCTATGGTAAGCAGTTATACACGCTTACTTAGCTATTTATAAATTATAGACTATAGTCTACGCGCCTATGCAAATATAATGTGGTTCTTCAGTTAGAAACCGTTATACGGTCTCTTTCTATCGCTGCTATACTCACGACTGTCGCTGTGGCGAACAGTTATGCTAACTAGCTACTCCACAGTTATAGCGTCTACGCGCTTACGCTGTCGCAAATTAATATGTATAGTAGCTACTTCAGTTAGACACCTATCACAAGGTCTCAGTATAGATATATCACTACTCACGACTGGCAAAGAAATAAAGTTATGACGAAAATATTTCCAATCTAAGCGCCATTATATAAGCACTTGCTATAAATAGATATATGCGCTTAGACAAAGCGCTTAATTAACAAAGTGGACTAATTGCACTAATTTAATACAAAGTTCTATACATCAATAGCTAATGTAATTATGCAAGAGTCATGTAGTCTAACTATAGAGTGTGCTTCATCAAGACTATAGACAATTATCAGCATCACCATGCAGTCACTGATCTTGTCACTTGTGATTATTGAAGGAGTCATGATCATTCCAATTTCATCACTTAATTTTTACACAAAAGTGTGACCTTACTTTTAAACTATATATAGCCGGGCTATATCATCACCTTAGAAAACAATTAATAATATCTCACTAACACAACATGACCTTGGCATGTACAATGTTAACTATGCATACAGCCATACATGTCGCCAAACTTCGCGAAGGCTCGCCCAACGATGTTGAAACATCTGTCTAGTACCATATACGTAATTACGTCACGTCTAACACCCTGCGCTTAAAATCCGTGAGTCACTTTTAACGTGAGAGCACGTGTTTGGCTGTACTTGTATTGGCGATTGTCTGCTGCTACTCAAGGTACTTATATACAGTAACTAAGCGTGTATTCAGTGTTGAATTGTAGATGAATGAGTCTGGCCAAAGTTCACAGACCAATCCAAGCGGCCAGGATCCGAGGACAGATCCAAGCGATTTACCCTCGGATTTACCAGCCAAAGCCCATCACCCAAAAGCATTCAAGTTTCCGAAGAGGAGTTTCGGAAAGAAGACGGTGGTTAACCGTAGTGTTCAATCGATATGGTTTGAAAAATGGCCTTGGCTGCACTATGTCGAGAACAATGACACGGTCTTGTGTATCACGTGTGCGCAAGCTAGTGCACAGAAGAAGCTTCAGTGGTCTTCCAACTTAGACTTGTCATTTATATCAAACGGATTTAAGATGCCACAGTAAAATTTGCCATTCATGAAGCAAGTAAATGTCTGGCTTCCTAATTTTCTACTGCTGATGGCCTTTACACATTTAAATTGCTTCCTATGCCTCTGCAACAACAATCAGACTGAATCAGTCCACAGACTGTCTCCAAAAGCAAAAGTCAATGAATTAAGGTTCTTCAGGCAAAGCTTGTTAACAACAGCTACATGTATGTACGTAGCTATGTGTAGTACAAGTATGTGACTGAAGATGCAACTTCCACACAAAAACTGGAATCCATTTTATTACACAAGATCATGGCTATGTACACTCAAGAACTATCCATGTACAGTGTCTCTACCGGCAAATGTGAACTTGTCTGGTTTCATGTATGGCATTTTACCGACCCTATAAAGTCATTGTGAGAATGGCATCTACGGCGTGCACCAATTGGGCTGTCTCCTTGGCCTTATAATTTAGTAGAGGCATCTTGCAATTACTTCAGTTTGGTGGATGTCCTACTCAAAACAGTTTGTAACTTAAGTTTTTTAAATCATGCCCCTACCCTCTCTTCTCCATCCCACCCACATGCTGCCTCACTATGCTAGCCTAAAATAAGTGCTAGTGTTGTACCGATTGCCAGATTTTAGGAGCATACCGATATTCGATTATTTTACATTCCAGACAGCCGATATTTCAATCCGATACCGATTATTACAAACATACAATAAAACTTACAAAAGTGTAAGATTCTGTCAAAATTAGCAAATCTATTGGTTCAGTTACAAACACAAGGCTCTTGAATTATTTGATTTTAATAAACCGATATTGTAACCTTAAAATCTACCGATACCGATTGTCACAAAATTCCCCAATAATCTGCTGTTTCCGATTGTGATCTGATTAATCGGTACAACACTAATAAGTGCCCCACCTCAAAAAAATCATCTCAACATGTACAGCCCTGCATTGGAATCCAGCCATCAGTCATTTTAACAAAGTGAGCTTAACACTACTATGTTTTGCTGCTACTACAAGACGTCCAGCTACAGGTAGTAGTGTTGTTTAATTAGTTTGAAACATGGCAGGTTTTCCCAGAGTCGATCAAAAATACGTAGTGTATGCATCTGTATAATATATGTGCACACATACATATGTACATATGTACAAACACATACTTACCTAACAGATCCCATTTACGTAAAGTGTACATTATCACTTGTCAAAGCCCTATATATAATGGAAGAAAAATAACTCAATAACCATGGCAACGTTATACACATAGCTAGCTATGTAATGTTGGTACACAACATGTATAAAAACTTTAAACTTATGTACATATATAAGTACTCAGGTGGTAAACATTGCCAAGTCCACAAATACTCTGTCTTGAAAACCTACACAAACACTGGGCAGAAGCAGATCCAGGATTTTCTAAATGGGGGTCAAAACATAGAGGTAGATCTTTAAAGCAGAGGTCTGGGAGCACCCCTGAACCTATAGGGTATTGTGTTCTTAAAACACCAAAATTATGAGTGATGCAAGTATGTTTAAGTAAATACAAGGAACTTTCTAACCATATATGGAGTAGGGGGTGTGGTGGGTACAATCCCATAGAGGTATACGTGATTTGTTTTATTTTATAAAATAGTGGTGAAATAACAATTAAGAAATAGTACATTTCATTATACCATTACATCATTGTTTTAGCTTCCCTGATATGGTCCAGGAAGGGGGATCATCCGACCCCTATGACTCCCTTGGGTCATCCCCTGCTGGGGATATATGTATAGCTATCAATTCACATGATGATTGACTTAAGGGGCATACACAGGCAACATACACAACACGCACACATGCATACATACAAAAACACAGATACAGTACTCAGTGACAATGAGAATAGCCCTACCTAGCATTGCTTCTTCCAGTTTTCTCTGTCTTTAGCCATCTCGTTCTACTTGCTCTGTCCCTCCACCTTATCAGTTTTACGTATGTCAGCTTAAAGAATAGAATAAATAATCTGTGATTGATGTACGTACATACTATACATAGATACATAACTCAATTTATAAAGATCATAATAAAATTCACATGAAATACATACGTATATTGTAGTAGAGTGTTGAATATTCAAACAAGGGGGAAGGTTGTTCATGTAACTGAACATACATTGCTAATTAAAACACAACATGTATTAAACTGAAACCTTCACTCAAAGTATAACTGAAAGTCAATGGAATACACCAATTCTTAACACTCTAATAAATACACACTTTGATTAAAACTTCATATGGCTGCATGGTTTGGATGTTTGACGTTTTCACTGTATGCTACTGTGCACAATGATGAGATCATGTGAGTTACATTATATAATTTCCTCCAATAGGAGGTACCTCCCTTTGCAGAAGCCTTACACTCAAGAACTATGTAATCAGCAGTGCCCTGGACTTTATCACTTCTAGCAGCCAGGGGTTACCGCACCGAACACACATACACATACGTACACACACACATACACACACACCCTTACATACGTAGAGAGAGAGAGAGCCACTTCAAAAAGTCATACTCTTATGCTGAGGCAGATGGCACACTTGAATAGTCAAAAAGTGGTCTCAAGGTGGCTGCATTAACTGCAGGCCTTCATGTTGAGTGGTATTACTTACGTACATCTATGCCTGCCATTATGATCCTGTGTCCTTCTGCATGAAGGCATGCAATAGGTGGCACACATAAAAGGTAGTCTATAGGCTGTGTTGTACATTGTTACTGACTGTATAATTCTTTCATTTTAGCTCACCCTCCTGCAATCTGTCCTCTCTCTCCTCTGTGAACCTCTCTTAGACTGACTTCTGTCCAGAGCCATCTCAAAGCATTGCCATTCTGCAATGTTAAATTCTTTCCCAACTCTATCCCTCCACCTCATCAGATGTGTGTTAGCCTAAAGAGAATAAAAGAAACATTCTCTCCCTATAAATACATTGACTGCTTATATTTTTTATATACGTATGTACATACATAACTAGCTGGTGTTCAATTATAAGGATCATGAAATTCATATGTACAAAATGAAAGGTTATCCAAACCAGGATATTCATATACGTAGGGTCAAACACTGTTAATTATCCATACACTATGGTACATGCATAAATTCCCAGTGTAAAGCCATGTTTAATTTCTTAATTCAACTCTATCCTTTGAACATTGTAATTCAAAGCACTCTAGTAAACACACACCTTAAACATACACTGTAATAGAACAATCACAAAGCTGGTTTGGTCCACTGTATATACTAACTATAGCTACTATGCATAATGAAGAGATCATGTGAGTTACATTATATAATTTCCTCCAATAGAAGATACCTCCCTTTGCAGAAGCCTTACAAAGTGGTAACTACCATATCAAGTGGACACCTTGTTCTGACTTACCTACTCCAATGTATGATGCCTCTGTTGCTGTGTCCAATGGAACAATCTATTGCACTGGTGATACCCGTAATGATGACAATTTCAATGATGTGTACTGTTATGATAAAAACCAGTGGAAACAGTTGCCAAGACCAGGACATCGTCTGGGTGTCCTACACATGGTAGATGACAAACTGACTATTTTTGGTGGAAGAGACTCAACCACAAATAAACATCATAACAAGGTCACCACCTACAACAGCAAAACAAACAGCTGGTATAGTTGTTATCCCGATATGTTACACAACAGAAGTAAACTAGGAGTGATAACTTCTGCTGATCACGTGATCATTATGGGAGGGGCCAGTAGTTCAGACACTTACCTTGATAGTATTGAGATAATGAATTACAAACATCAACTACAATGGAAAGAAGTTTCTGTTCATTTACCAGTTCCAATGTGGGGCATTAAGCCCACTATCTCTGGAGATTACATTACTATAGTGGGATACAGTCATTCTGGAGGCCGTAACAATGGATATTATCAGATACGTGTAGAAGAGATAATTTCATCATTGGACCAGCCACTCTCCACTGGTGCAGTAACTAGACAATGGAAGGAACTGTCATCTCTTACACACTGGGACACTGCTACTGTTCCATACTCCAACCCTCCCGTGATCATTGGTGGTGATGATAATAATAATATTCCTACATCTGATGTCTCTCTGTATGACTCATTCAAGAATTCTTGGAGGAAAGTTGATTCCCTGACAAGTGCCAGATACTGTGTTGGAGTATCTCTACTAAATGATCACACTGCAATTGTTATTGGAGGAAGTAGAGGAGGAGTAAGTGTTGAAGGAGCCATGGCATCTTCCCTCACTACAGTAGAGATTGGTAACATTGTACCCAACCAGTAGTAACTATATACTGAACTATAGCTAGCTACTATTGTAGGTATTTAGATGATGAAAGTATTTACACTTGTTATCATAAAAGAGAGATTTATGATATTTGGGATATATTACTGCATGTTAACATTGTAGTTATCTACTGTACTCTATAGTGTACTAATAATTATTTATTTGTTTGCTGATATGTTGTATTCATTTATTGTGTATTTTTTATTTACAATATAATAATTATAATACTACGTACGTAGCTACCAAGATATTTAATTTACTATATCGCTTATGTGACTGCATAGATACTGAAACATATGATCAATATAACAATATATATATGTACGTAGCTTAATTACGTAGCTGTGTAGCTATATACATACATACATACATACATACACACACACACACACACACACACACACACACACACACACACACACACACACACACACACACACACACACACACACACACACACACACACACACAAACAAACATACATACACACATACATACACACATACATACATACATATATACATACGTACATACATTCACACCAAGCTAGAGATTGGCACATATACAAATGTTAATACGGCTGTACGTAGTTAACGAATATATATATAAAATTCTGGACAATGCATATGACTACTTACAGTTATATAATAACCATAGTTGAACGTCTCCTTGATATGGACTCTACAAATCAACCACACTATCAAGTTTATGGGATACAGTCCATATGTCACAAAGGATTGTACAGAATACAAGCCTTTTCAATGGCATGCATACTCTCCCAACTCTATTCAGAAAACAGGACAAATGCTACAACACAAAAACATAATGCCACTTGTGGGGATTGAACCTCTCTATTAAAATAACACTCCAAGCCTCACTTCTTCTACAGGTGTATATAGAATATTAACTCTTCTATTAGAGTACATACAGAGCTTTCTGTGACATATCCAAAGGCCACAAATTTTACAAACTGCATATTATGCTTGTAAGCACTGCTCCAAATCAAGCCTATCGTTCTCAAAATTATGAGCAATCTCACAAGCACTTCCAAAATATCAATGCCAGTGTGTAAAGGTGCTTAAAAGTTTACCTGTCATGCTCAATGCTTCACCATCCTTCTAGCACAATTCAATCGTTTGTAGATTGTAAAATTAATTATAACTTATTCACATCTACCGGTAGTACACGTGCATGCATAGCTACTGGCATGTGCATGACCAATAAATATAACTGATCCATCACTTGATAGTCTATGTAATAATTATTACCTACCATTATGTGAGAATCCCTCGCCTAGGTCTGTCTTCTTGGATGGACAGGTGGAATCTTGGGTGGAATCACTCATTGCTAGCAACAATGCACGAATTTGTTAGAATACATCAATTTTGGGATGTGGCCGGTTTCTATGGCAGTTGTTTCTAGGTCCTAAGGACGAGTGGACATGTAACTTGGGATCAGTGAAGGATTTCAAAATAAATCACACTTGTTGGCGAGCATGTAAGCGTATAGCTGAACAATGAAATGTGATTCTTCCAGTCCCAGCCTAGTTCACACATCCGATTTCGTAAAGTTAATGGTCTGTTCTAGTAAAATAGCTATGTTATACAACTGAGTTCAAATCTTCAGTAACAATAAAGTGATGTTAATTCTAACTAGCTAACCTTGCAATTTGTCTTCCAAAAAATTAGAAGTATATTTTCAGCTAATCATATAACTGAGCCTTAGCTAACTACGTACAACTAAGGCCACTCCAAATTGATTTCCTGTTTCCCATCCTGGTCAAACAAACTTTGGTATGCGGGCGGTGGCAAATTCCATTATTCCATTATGTTAACCAGGGGCGGATCCAGGGGGGGTCTTTGGGGTCTGGAGACCCCCCCCCTCCAAGTTGGGTCTTATTCTAAAACAAGCGCTTCAAATTATTATTATTATAGGCGCTAAAATAATTATTAGTATTTGTACTTTTAAGCGCTATAGAACCATGTCTGAGGATTCACGAAAGAAACAATACACCACGGATATCAGAACTTTTTTTGCATCTGAAAGGTTAGTATAAATGATAAATTGCCGACCGGAAAGTCAGCTACTTCGGTGGCCACGTGCTAGCATTCCGTAGCCTCATTTGCACGCTACTCCAGCTGAGCGCGATCATCCTACTTCTGTGGCGGCTGGCCCCACCATCAGTATCTCACGTACCGGCCCGTGCAGGTACGTAACAGTTCAAATAAAGTACTATCAACTTTGTGCTCTGTGTACACAACTATTACTATTATGATATACGTACCTTTCAAAGGACTGAAAGGAGTGAGCTAGCCATCTACTAGCTAGTACTCAAAACGTCGAGTTGCCGATACAAGCGCTATTAAGAATATTTTAGATAATTATTTCCGGTTAGTCTACTAATCATTTGACTGGTTTAATATGGCGGATGTCATGAGCAGTCGCGTTGTGAGGTTAAATGGTTGAAGTACTGAAGATTTAATCGTCACGAGAAGTCTGTACGTCATTTCTTCCAGGAATTTAACATTCAGCTTATCGGTCATTAGGACCCGTCATTCTGTTGTGTCACGCGAGGTGTCACGGATCCGTTATTTAATGGAATAAGGCAGAACAACTCAAGCTACGTAACAGATGGATGATCGATTGTGAGCATTACAAGTGAAGAATTGCGGAAACAACTAGAGTAGATCACTCAATGATTTGAATTTATGCTCACGTGAGGAATTGTCGGCAGAAGCACTAAAAAGATTTTGGCTACAGGAAAGAAACAGCGTGATATGAAGTATCTATATGAATGCACATGGTTCCATATAAATAAGTAACCAAGCACACTTAAATATCCCGATGGTATACTTACTATACGTAGTTATACAATCACTGAGCTGCAGGAACAGCAGCGAGTAGCTTCATGCATATATATAGTGTTCAGTAGGTTACAATGCACTTTTTCATTAAAAAATAATAATGTGAATAATTGCAATATATTATATAGTATACTTAATACGTAACCAATGTCTCAACTGAGACCCCCCCTTCAAAAAATCCTGGATCCGCCCCTGTTAACTACTACACACATGTACACAACTACACATGTTTTGTACATCTCTACAGGGTGGACAATCCATGTTAATTACTACCTAACTACCTCAGTTTGCACATGCAGCATTTTAATATAGCTCATGTCTATGCTCAGGTTAACCATCATGCTCAACTGCGCTAGTGTTTTAAAGAATCCGGACTTTAACAACCACGTAATGCTTAGAAAACGTCAGTTTACGGAATAATGGAATTTTCTGGCTTGACAAGAAAACCATGTGGGCGGAGGACAGGAAACAGGAAATCAATTTGGAGTGGCCTAATGATTACGTTAAAGTTTGGATATTATTAAGTCACATTATCGCTATAGACATTACAGTGGAAATCTCTCACCATTGGTGCTTTATAAAGAGGTGTGAATTCCAGGTTACTCTTCAGGACTTAGCTAGGCTAATATCCATGATGTACACGGTGTTTACAATTCAGGGTTGTTGGGTTCCATACAATACTTAGCTAGCTAGCTACTTACTGATTATTGTTTGTATATATAGTAGTATTATGAAATTATGGATTGGTGAATACAACAATTCAAACTGAAGGTACCAATTGATTTTAAGTTTTCTTATATACAAACTTCATCCATACATGATCAACTTTGCACTAGAACCTGTATAATCAAGATATTAATGGCATACATTGCTACTGCAGCATTTCCTTATTTCTGTTGTTTTTACTCCATCACATTTGTCCCTATGTTTAATACACAGGTGTTAACATTTCTGATAATCCAGCTCACTCGGCGATTTGAATATCAAGCAGACAAATTTGCAGCTGCTGCAGGCAGTCCATAGAAGTTAACTCTATCAGCTATGCTTCTTTGTTGAGAACTTCCACATGCATAACCCAGTGATATGCCCAAATATTAAAGTGCCACTCCTGTACATCACTTTAAAGCTTCAAGTTTCAGCTACGTACGTGTCCCAAAAATCTGGAAAATTGGAAATATCCTTATGTATGTATATTGCATATACGCATCATAGTACAATGTGTAAAGTATATTGTAGCAAAGGATTAACTATTCACCTTGTGTTATAGTACTTCTAAACAATTTTTTCAGTGTGTACTGACATGCCCGCTGCTCACCCATTCACACGAACAATTTAAGGGCCCGATCAAGCCTTTTCCAGGCTTTAAGCTGTCTGAAACTTAGAGGCCAAACAAGGTAGGAAGACACATGTTTTCGTTGATACTGCATCGTTGTCGTGATTCAAAATCACCATTGAAAGCATCCATTTTACCTGATTTAATGGGACAGACAGCACTTCACGTGGTAGCTAGGTCTTCTACAGTACCTATAATAGTCACAGTATCTTCCTGTAATTCTTCCAAGTATAATTTTGCTCACACGACAAAAACAATTGAAATATATATTGTCACGTGATCATTGCCGGAAAATAATTATTTTTCTGGGACCAGAAGAATAGCCACTACGTACACTTTAATGATTTGAAGAAATCATTTTCAGTAGAAAATGCAATTTCCAGGCAGTATGTACCCATAGCCATAGCTATGCTGTACAATGACATGACATCATCATGATATGTATACCTAACTTTTTTAGACTATAGTTGAGTTAATGTACCTTTGCGGCTGCTTGTTACAACCAAACAAAGAGAAAATGTGGCAATAATTAGTAGCAATATTACTTCATAACCATTAAGTTTATTTAATGCTCTCACTTACCTGAGAGACAGGGATCTATACAGCAAAACAGTAAGGGATCTACGAGAAATAGATCCCTAGGCCCTGCTAATAGCCAATCAAATGTGAGTATTCATCTCAGCTATAGTCTAAGCAACAATAGTGTATATATATAATTACCTTCACTAAAATCAGTTGTGCCTTCATCATCTTTTATAGCTAGCTACTATTGTGACTTCAAAACCTATGGGACTACAAAATTTATAGCCCTAAGGCCCTTAGTAGCGCCCTCGCTTTGCTCAGGCGCCACAGCCAGGGCCTTCGGGTTATAAATTCTGTAGACCCCTGGGTTTTGAAGTATAACTATTATTTTAGTCGGTGTGTAAGAGAACATTATGTTGGATGACTTTCAAAAGCTATAGCTACTTACGTACGTATCTAAGTAGCTATCCTTCAGTTTGCAATCAGAAACTGCTCATATATACACATGAGTACATGGTAAAAGTGTTTGGGTATATCTAAAATTGGGTAGTTTCAATTGCAGTGATACATGGCCCACGTTACTATTAATAGCTACGTCCTTTCTACATATGTATTTTTGAGTTTAAGATATCATGCAGTAATTTGTTAAATCTACAGCTGTGATAACTAAAATGTGACTGGCTTTGTGAAAACCCTCCACCTATACGTAGCTACACAGTACATACATTCAATTTTTCTAATTTTACAACTTTTAGAACTCATAGCTACGTACATAGCAGCGTTTTCAACTTAAATTAGTCTTTGTGGATTATAAGAGAGTTCCTACTTAAGAATTTATGTTTTATAGTGTAGTATAAGTTATAAGTTAAATTTACCCTATTATTCCACTAATATTAATAGTAAAATTTTCTGCTCAGTACTAGTCTACTTCTTAGATCACTCTACAAGTTATATAGCCAGCTGGCTAGCTACATAGCTAATTAACTAAAATAATGCATGCATTGCTATATGATCGATTATATTATATAGTGCAATGAGTGCTGATCAACTCAATAATGATATAATAGCACTTTGCTATATATGTTGTAATTCTTAAATGACCAGATTGTTAAAATTACGTAAATCACATAATTATATCCAATTTTACACATTCATAAAGTCTGGTAGGGAAAGTGTTAAAAGTAATTATTAGTAGCTAGATAACTTTTATTTATGCATGGTTGCATAGAACAATGAACTAATGAGCTGTAGAACTGAAATCTTAGAACTACTGGCTATTGTGTTTCCACTAGTCCTTTATCCATGCATGCATGCAAATGGATTATTCCCGGTATTGCTAAATGAATATCTAGTGAACATAGATAGCAACGTATATTATTACTAAATGCATTACATGTAGTTCCACCTAATTCCAGGTACGTGTTGGCATGAATAATTGTGTTCATTTTACTGTGGCTATGTATTATGATATTTTTAATGTATGTATGATAAATATATTAATGTCTCCTAATTCCAGGTACGTAGCTATGTACATATATATTATATGTGTGTGTTTGTGTGTATGTGTGTGTGTGTGTGTGTGTTGTGTTGTGTGTGTGTGTGTGTGTGTGTGTGCGTGTTAGTTTGTGTGTTGTGTGTGTGTGTGTGTGTGCGTTTGTGTGCGTGTGTAGTGTGTGTGTAGTGTGTGTGTGTGTGTGTGTGTGTGTGTGTGTGTGTGTAGTGTGTGTGTGTGTGTGTGTGTGTGTGTGTGTGTGTGTGTGTGTGCGTGCATGCGTGGTTGCATGCATTAAGCATGAATTCAGTTTATTCACAATAAGCTAATAATTAATGTATGCATATTCTGGGTATCTATAACTATGTACGTATATGCATTGATATTATAAAATACATGGATGCATGACTGTCACCTGGTAGGTGATAAAATACTAGATGTGTATATAATAGGATTACTGTCTAAATGTCCGAGCAAAACCCAGCCTAGTTCACACCTCCAATTTTGCAAAGTTAATTGTCAATAAACTTATTGTAATAGCTATTATATATTATGCATGTCTTTCCCAACAAACTGTAAGACCATGCGTGTTATATACGTATGTAGCTATAGTGTTAAACTAATGTCATTGTAGCTAATAACTTGACTGTACGTAGCTATAAATTATTGTAATTGTTTTGCATGGGAACTAGCTAGCTACGTATGTATAGCTACAGTTACTGCCTTGGTTGCTCTATTAAGAGAAATTCAGGTACGTAGTAGAAATTATAATTTACAGTAGTTTCTTCAAGATACTGTAAGAATTGAAAAAATTTGACTGTTGTACTGTAGATAAAATATGCAGGACAGATTTTTGAGAACTTGTGTGCTCACTAGTTAGATAGTAGCTTATTCATACTGTAATAAAATTCAATGAAGCTCATGGCGATTGTGCTATAACTTTTTATGTATAGCTATATAGCTAGATATAATAATAATATTATGTGACTAGTATTGGTTCTGTGATAACCCTCTGTGTTTGTGCATTCTCAATAGCTTTACACAAATTGCTGTAGCTAGCTGAAATGCTAAAATTGTAATATTGCACCAATTTTAATGTACTAATATTGTTAACTTTGTATGCAAATTTCTACAATATGTAGCTATATACGTAGCTACATATGTACGTACATGCATGGAATGGCTCTGAACAGTTAGAGAGTAATGAGGCACTAAAGTTCTAAAAATGAGTCAATATTTGTAGCTCCACATGAACACGATCATGAGCAGAACCAGTCACAACAAACAGTCACATATATACGTACATAGCTGCAGTGAAACCTCATTAATGTGGCCACCCAAGAGACTAAAATAACTGGCTTAGCTACAAGGTTGTGTACCAAGTTTTAGCAACCATGAAGCTTTGCAAAAACCCTCCACTTACACACATCCAACTTTTTGACTTTGACACTACATAACTTTAATGTCCAATAAGGTATTGATCTGAAAATTTCACCTAAATAGCTACTTCCCTAACATTGCTTAATGACATGTGAAAATTTAAGATAGTATCTTTACTAGATGTTAAATTATGAGTTCCTAAATTTGGATGTGTGTAGATGGAGGGTTTTCACAAAGCCAGTCATTATGCATAAGTAGCTACCTATGCACAAAGATAATTATGATAATTAATTCTCAGTTCTACGTAGATCATTTTGCATCCTGTGCAATATTCACTGAAATATGCTTTTAAGCAGTTTTAGTCTCATACGTATATCTTCACATTTTTATATAAAAGTGTAATGTATAAAGCCTGGTCACCTGCAGCTGCTCAGTTTTTAAAGGATGCCTGGATCAGAATTAAGCACATGCACATTTATTAACTTTGTGTGGCCTTATGCAGGTGTACTAAAAGTAACTACGTATATACTCCTATTGCTAACCTCTCCTCCCTACCACAAAGTAGCTACGTATGCATACTCTAAACATATTGATGTCACATATCGCCACATACGTACATTTTAACCCCCTCCCTCTATAAAATTGTGAATAACCAAACTAAATATATATATTGATTTCACTATAGCAATTGTTGATAATATGATGCATACATATATAACTATAACTGTACATGTGCTATTCTAATTAAGTGTTCCTTTGCAATTTGGCGCCCCGCACAAACAAGGGATTTTCTCCTCCTCAATTGGAAACTTGTAGTCGTAAGTGATCCCTTTGGTGGCCTTGATGTCTCACTTCGCATAGATGGCAACTTTTCTCTGGGACACAACGTTGATCACCTTTGCATAACAGTTGGGCTATAAAATATAAATGGGTGTTAATAAGAATAAAATTGGTGATTTCTCAACAGAATATCAATACATCAGGTGTTCCTATTTGAGAAATTACCAAATTTGAGGTCAAAAAATGTTCAATAGCAGATACTGTAGGATCAGATAAATGTACGTAGCAGTTTAGCAATTTTTGGCCATAAGATTTCAGGCAGCTAGTTATTTTAACCTTTCATAAACTTTAAGTTAATGTATTCTAGGAGTAACCATATTGAATACAAAGATTAAGTTTTTTGGCCTAGGAGTTCTCTGATTTTAGTAAAAAGCATTATTAATTTACTCATGAAAATTTTCCAGTTAAGGTGTTTAAATCTGATATTAAAATATACGTTCCCCTGGTTATACTTATACTTTAAGGGACCTCCATTAACACTTACATCACAACAATGATTAATGAATCTTGCCAAGTTTCCTTTCTTTGTAGTTAGGAAAGAGACTTTTTGCATTTAGTATAAAATAGCCATCTGATTTGGCTAGCTATGTTGCTACTTAACATTATGCTTATAGTTTTGCTGTACATTGTCATACGTATGTATAATAGTTATGTATAATTAAAATTTGATACTATTTCACACAGTAGCTACTTACCTAGCTATGTAGCTACTGTTTATTTGAATGTGCATAGTTATATAACTTATATTTTATTATTCTATTCTGTTACATTTCATTCCATGTTCCATGTATTTGTGCTGAATAACCATGTAGGGTATAACAGAGAACTCGATGCAGGCTGATCAATTAAATGAATCAATAATAGGTACTCGATGACAGCCTATTATGCTTTTATTTTACCTATTAGCTATGCTATGCTGTTATGCTCAATATTAGCTATGCTGATGTGAAAGATTTTTGTAAACTTAAAATGGTGACTGCTCTATTAGAGTATATTGATTTTAGTATTGAATATATGGCAGTGATGATGCACTGTCGAGTATCATTCCATATGTTATGCATGAGGAGTCATTAAGTTTACAGATGAATCAAGATAAGGGTGTTTCTCTGTTCTAGATTTGGGAATGGTTAAATCATTAGGCGGATCACTCAACTAAATGTATTTTGGTAGCCTTGACACATTTGGTACATAAGTAAAGTGAAGATGAATGGTGGTAGAGATTCACTGATAATCAGATTGGCTATCGTAAATACCATATATATCAGCAAATTTGTTCATGTCTGTAACCGTATCAAATTAGTAGCAGATTCGATATAATCTGTGGGCAGTCACAGTCTATTGTTAATTACATTTTTGGGTGTGGCCAGGAAGCCATACTTTACACAAACACTGAGGTTAGCACTTGACCTACTTTGTCAATATGTATTTATAACCTAACAGATGATGAAACCTTTAACTTGTGGGATACCTCCAACCTTATTTTAGGTGACTTTTATGGAGTAATTGTGACTTATTGATTATATTGGATCGGTTCTGCTTTATCGGTTTGAACATTTTATTTATATTGGCTATTGGAATATCGGTAAAAAGTTATATCGGTGCACCTCTAACCTGTAAAAGACAGTGCAGATGAAGTTGTTTGAGATGATAACGCAATAGATAATTGTGTGCATGGAGTTAATTGCCGATCGCATTAGTGATCGGGGAATAATCGTGCAGCAGGTGAGGCGCTATTTCTAGGATCCCATTTGTATGTATGTATATATGTCCACAAAAATTTTTGAATTGTCGATTGTGGGTTTAAACTTAAAAGTATGTTGCTTGTACTGTGTTATAAACATTACCTCTAACATTCACAGGAGAGTTTCTTTTATACCTCAAATAGCCGGTGAGTTATTGAGGCATGCACTGAAGGAAAGCCGAAGCTGGAGTTCTATTACAGTAAATAAGCTCTGCTGCATGATAAAGGTCTCAGGATAGCTATATACATTCCAACCTAACAAGTCTTTTGGCAGCGCCGGATCCCTCACCTCACACCTCCAATAGCCCAACTTCTGAAATAACAAGAGCGCCAAAGTATTAGACTACAGTGGCAATGTATCACATAATCAACGATTTCTACCTATTTACAAATCACTTTTGACACGGTGCTTTATCTTTGATTGGTTTATACCCTAAACGTTTCTGTAATACCATATAGCTCTAAACTTTGGCGGTACCTGGAATACATTTATGTGGAAGGGCTAGTGTGGAAATGCAATAGTAATTCTAAGATTTCTTCAACAGCTCATTAGCTCCATTGTTTGAGCATAAAAATTTGTTAATGCTGTGCAACCATGCATAAAGAGTTGGTCTACTAATCCAACTTTTACTTATATATTTATATATACTGTATGCATAACTGCGCAAATAATAAATAGCTAATTATCTATGAATAGCTAATTGTTTACTTCATTATAAAAATACAAATAACTCATGGGCTATAATTATAGTAGTTATCATTGCAGTAGTAGCTAGCTATCTACCTATATATGGTCAATGGCACTCAGGCCACTCATATATAATATATAGTATATGGAAGAACAATGTTGTCAAATATTTACGTAAGTATACTAATAATAAATCACAATTTAAGTGTAATATGTGACCCAGCATGAGAAACGTACGTACGTATGTACGTATGTGTGTGTAGCTACAGAATACTATGTAGTATATACAGAGTGACGTACATATTGTAACTAAACTGCTACGGTAGGCCATCACTACAGATAAACTACTCAATTTTTAGGTACCTATAAACAAACTGTCATTTTACTATGAAGCTATATAGCAGCTACATGTACATATGTGCATGTGAGCCAGTGTGGAAGATATTATATTAGCATATCTTGCAGTATCTGATTGCAAACTCACTGTATGATAAAAATTATGAGCTAGCTATAGCTACTGAGTGAAGAAGACAGCTATATCTCTGATAAGCAGTCAACCAGCTTAAGTAACTATAGCTAATGTGATTATACTTCAATAGTTTGAAGAAATCATTTTCAGTAGAAAATGCAATTTCCAGGTATGTAGCCATATAAGCGCTATGCTGTATGATTACATCATCATTTGTAGTATTATATAAAAGATGATGAATGCAAAACTGATTTTACTGCATGAAGATATACATAAACTGTTGTTGCTTAGTTGGTGAGAGAGAGCTTACGTACATCATATTGGATATCATTCTCTTTGTCCTATTAGGAGCAAGTTTTCTAATGCCTACATGCTGCAGTGGATGCTAACAAACAGGTCAGTAGCTAGCTATATACGTAAATATGTGTAATATTAATATCAGTAGACTGGACAAAATAATGCACAAAATAACTGTTAGTATACGCTATACGTATATACATACGTAGTAATGCACATATCACAGTATCACTATACAATGGCTTTTACGCACTTAGCTAGCTACCTCTACAGCTATAGCTATGCAATAGAAACTATATTTGCACTGTGTTACTCACCATAAATATTATATTCATTGTATTGATAATCCTATAGCTATGTATACAATTATTTATCAGCTTCAGAGAGTGGAACTATCATACCTTATAATCAGCTGATGACTCCTAAATGGATACAATCTAATGCAGAAATAACAGGAAATCACAATTTGACCCAAGCTCATTATGAAATTCTTCCTACCACCGGTACTACATATCAACGAGCTCTATGAGTTCCATCGGTACCTACTAATGTTCTCAAATCTGATGATTGTTCGTGAGTTTTCATGAACCCCGGAAGTTTTTTCAAACTCTCTTTTTATACATTCACTTGTTTGTCTAATAACTCACTCATTTCTTCATGGATTTCAGCCAAATTTGTATCCGCACTTCTCCTATGTATGCTCTACCTGTCATACTATTAATTATTAGTCTGAAGTAAACACTTGAATGTATTTGAGAAGGGCTATTACACTGTAGGTTGATAGTTGTCATAACTTGGACCCCCTTCGAATGATTTGCATAAACTTTCAGATATACAATCTATATTGATGTATCACTCTGTAGCAAAAGTTTAAAAAAAATCTCAGGCTTGAGTTTTTCAAAATTAAGCTTTAAAGTTTAATTTGCAATATTGTGTGCTAGGCAAGTACAAGTTATGCCCATGCAGTACTTGAGCAATAACATGTGTCTATACTTCCAAAAAAGTAGTGATATGCTAAACAAAAACACCCTGGGTATAAAAAAAGTGCGAGGCCAATCAGAAACAGCATTGCAAATAGGTATGTACGACCAAAAACTTTGATATCAGTTGAGGCCAAGAAGTTACTTATCAAAAATCTTTTTAACTACTTGAATGACATACAATAGTTTATAGCATATTTTCACAACTATGATTGGCTTTGTCACTTGGCCACCTTTTTCACACCATCATTATTAATAAAGGTGGCCAAGTGACAAAGCCAATCATAGTTGTGAAAATATGTTATAAACTATTGTATGTCATTCAAGTAGTTAAAAAGATCTTTGATAAGTAACTTCTTGGCCTCAACTGATATCAAAGTTTTTGGTCATACATACCTATTTGCAATGCTGCTTCTGATTGGCCTCGCAGTTTTTTTACACCCAGGGTGTTTTTGTTTATACATACATACGTACGTACGTACATACATACATACATACATACATACATACATACATACATACATACATACATACATACATACATACATACATACATACATACATACATACATACATACATACATACATACATACATACATACATACATACACACATACATACAATCCTAGCCTCAGGACTCACATATGTAATTCTGGCCCTGGGGCTTTTATCACACCTAGCCTAATATTACATCACTAAATCATGCATTAACTGTAAACTACCTAAGTATGAATCATGTGTTAATGTATTTTACTACAGTAAGTACCTTAACATATGATGTGTTTGCACACCACCCATGCACACACTAGGAAGGGTAATAATAATAATTTACCTGTGTTTGCACCTTGTTGTCACTCACATATCCATTAATAGATTGGATCTTAGATCATTTCTTGGTATCTCCCATAATAGTTGATTTGATCTAATATAGTATGTATGTATGTGGCAGTGCATATATTACAATCTGTCTTGTAAAGACTAGCTAGTTATGGAGTTTGTATTTATTATACTGGCAGTTGTAGAGATCAAAATTCTGTAGCGATCCACTGTTGACCAAAACTGGTCATTTCTAATGAAAGAATGTACGTAAAAAGATTTGGTCGGATTACTTGATCAACATTTTATGCATTAGGTCCACAAAATACATAATAATGAAACTACCATTACATATAGTATATGCACCAATATGACTTTTAACCAATACGGAAAAAATTTTAGAACTGATAAAACACAACTGATCTGATATAATCTAAAATTTAACTGAAGTAGTACCATGTAAGGTTACCACATGTTAATAGCTTACATCATCCATTAGGTTTTTAAGCTCAGTGTTTGTGTAAGATATGGCTTCCTGGCCACCACTAAACCACTTAAACATTTAACTGGCAATACACTAACTAGTTGTGAATAGCACTGATATTATTGAACCTGCAGGAATTTGATGTAGACACTGATCCAATACCGATATACAAAAAACTAGCCGATTACATGTGCAACTCTAGATTATATATTACAGTCTGGCTTGTGAATGAGTTTTTATTTATGGAGTTTTCCACTGCCAATTATGGAATTCATAATGCGTAGCAGATGGGCTGTCAGCAATTTTTGACCAAAAACTGTTTATTTCTAATGACAACATGTACCCCTTTTTAAAACTGCTTAATTAACATTCCATAACCAGATCCATAACATGTGTACATACATAATATGAAAATATAGCCAAACATTTTGTAAATGGGCAAACATTTGTTAAAGTAACTACAATATTTGGTCATTTCTTTTATTATTTTCCTTAAACTATACAACTATATTTGGTTATTTTATTACGCATGCGTTCTTACCACAGTCCATCTATAGAGTATAGCAACACCCTGGTACGTACTGTACGTATGTTCCAAGAAAGAACATTGGCTGCTTTAATAGTCATGCACAGAAGATGTTTACATATAAACCGCCTAAAGATTTTGCAGGGCGGAATCCAGAAAATGCAGCTGGGGGTGGGGGGTGGGGGAGGCAAATTGTAGCTTTTCAAAATGTAGGGGGGGGCTTATCTTATAAGCACTAATAATATAATCTTTTGACATATATATAGTTATATGTAGAATTTCAATTTTATATTCCGAAACCTTGGGGGCAAGAATTACCTAGGGGGTGAATGCCCCACCTTGCGCCCCCTTAAATGCAGCCCTGATTTGTGTGTATGAAGAAGACATACGTACAGTATGTCCTTGTAGATTGCCTGCAATATTGACCACTTGCATAATTTAATCATTTTCTTTACCGACTTCTTTTACAGATTGGCTCACCAACAATCCTGGCTGATCCTGCAGTAGAGAAGACCATCTGTTTGACATCACATCCCCACGGTGTGTACATACCAGTTGGTGCCATGTGGGGTGCACATGACATCAGAAAAATGGCTGACATGGGAACGCTGAAGGTAGTGCATACACATGCCTGTACGTATTTTCGTATGTCCGTAACTGCATGAGTTTGTGAAAGCAAGTCAGTCATTTTTAAATTATTACATACGTACAACCGTTGCTTGGAAATTATTGTAATGTTCAGATGATGTACGTGCGTACATAGTTTGTATATACGTACTACATGTACATACATACGTATGTATACATGTGCATGTACATACCACATAATTATATGATAGACATGTAGTATCATGTTCAAAATAAACATGAAATTCTAAAAATGTACGTACGTACGTACGTATAGACTGATATGGTACACTTACCTGAATAACTTAGATTATATACTTGAAAACCTAACCATGTTGTCACCAGTTGTACCCACTTTGTGGATATGACATAATTACATGCACTTCCTGTCTTCCTGTAGTGTAGAGAGTGGAGACATGTCTGGCTAGATTCTTTGTTGCTAAAATTCTTATCATTGTTTCAGTAAACTTTACATACATTACGTATGTATGTATACAATATACACAGATTTTGTTATTTCATCTCATCTCATAAGCAATTGAAAGTATTATTCTTACAAACGTACGTATATGCGTGCTTATGTCAAGCATCCCCAGCTAAGATCAAATCTACTCAGTTAATATATGGCGATGGGTGTATGGTTAGTGTAGGTGTATATATAAATGCATTAAATGCATTGTGTCTACTTCTTCTGTTCCTTGTAAATGCGTGGTGTGTTAGCTGTTGAAAATTTATGTGAAGAAGTTCAAAACAGGAAATTTAAAAGATCACATATTTTAAATGTCTTCAAAGTTACATACAGTAAGAATCATACGTATTAGTCCTCAACACCGTTCAATACATACTTGGACATGTTAATACTAACTAAATTAGTATCTGTCTGCTGTTTTGCAAAAATTACATAATGTCTGATCATGATCAAACTCACTTTTGTTCAGACAATGTGTCTTAGCATATTTTACTGCTTCTGCTTATTTCTAAGACTGAAAGTTGCTTGTGCATTCTTTAGGCACTGAAGGTTACGATGAAGAAATATCCATCATCCTTTAAAGTCCTAGGATACCTGGCAGAGAAACTCAAGACTGTTAAAGATGAGCCAATGATATTAGCTGAAGGTACATAATACTACATATACATTTTATGAGTAAATTGTAACTTCTCATTCACATAGCCCCGGTTAGAGAGCTGTGTCCACTGGCCCCTAATAATGTGAACACAATGTCTGTTGCTGCATTGGCCGCCCATAATCTCGGCTTTGATGGAGTGCAAGGTTGTCTGATAGCGGACCCTCAGTAAGTATCTACGTACCATCAATGGTCTGTTTATGTATACACAATTTGCCATATGTGCGTACATACACGTACATATGTATGTACGTATTATGTATGTATGTACTGTATGTATGTACACTGTATGTATGAATACGTATGTATGTATGTATGTATGTATGTATGTATGTATATTCTCATTGGATGTTCTGTACACTCTACAATGGTCAGTTATAGCGCTGAGCTATTCAAACTACATATACATTGCTGTGTATATGTGAAATCTTGGGTACTATGTGATCATACTGAACTTGTACGTATTTGATCTTTTATAATAAATCTGTTTGGCACTGACATTTGTCTGAGCACCTGTTAATTCTTATTATTTCATGCACTGTATTTCATGTGTAGTTCAACAGTCCATGAGATCACCGTTGAGGTTACCGGGCCAGCTGTTGATAACGATCAGTTCTCGGTACGCACCATACGGTGTTCACCCACCAGCCCTGGTTTAGTCACCAGTACTGCTATACAGGACTCCTTCTACAGCAGCATGACCAGTGAGTTGCCATAGCAACCTAAGTATAAGTCCTACTATTCAAATGGTCATGCAGTTTACTACTGTATAGCCTAATTATTTCGAGGGTGAAAATTTTTGCTGATTTCATGAAAAAACACGAAAATATAATCTTGTCTTCCATTGTAATTCAATAATGTACTTCAGTTATCCGCGAAAGTATTAGCTGCAAAATTCACAAAAATTTTCACCTTCAAAATAATTAGGCTATACAGTATCTTATTCATGAATAGTCACAAACTATCACAATAGTGAGTACTACTATCACAATAAATCATTCAACCCTACTGTAGACATATAGCTACGTACATAGATAGTAAATACCATGGGTAGATAGTGCAGTATTGCTATATACCTAGAAATACATGGCATACATGTTTCATCCCTTGCAGTGGCATATGGAAAAGGACCAGGTGTTCACATTTGCTAATGATCATGGTGGATATTAATCATCCGTATTTCTTCTGTATTTATTATACTGGACTAAATGCTCTGAACTGCTTACATTATAGTGAATTAGCTAATTTACTATATGACGTTTGTGTAGGCACATGTATGGTATTTATATGCAATTTGTAGGAATAAATTATAGTCACCTGTGCAAGATTACGATGGTACAACCAGTGTGTGAAATAACATTTGAAGCATAAGCCGATAAGATATACGTAGTTTGTATATCAGTGCTTATGATAAAGGTCCAGACATTTGCTTTTCTACTATAAAATGCAATGGCTTCCTTATTGATAATAGTAAATTTGTCTGGTAAAGTTCGGTTTGGTTGTTCAAACCAAACTGGCCATTATCATAAGCTCTGATATACGTCTTTCAATTGTTTTCCAGTATAGGCTTTACTCTGGTTTTCTAACATAATTTACCCACATATGTGAGACTGTTACTTCACGCACTGGTGCTTGAAATAAATCTATAGATTGTTAGGAGGTTTTCTTTGTATACGTATTTCTACTACAACTTGTCAAGACATAACTTGTGATTGTTCGGACATATTGGGTCATGTGTACAGACAATTTTTTCAGTCTGAACTAGTTGGGCTCAAATGAATATTCGACAGTTCAACATTTGAATATTCATTTGACAGAAAATACATGATGGCATTGTATACGTACGTAATTAAATATCTTATGTACGTATATATGTGAATTAAACAATCTCAGTTCCGATAACATCACTATAATCTAATATCTATAGAACATTTGATGAGTTGTTTGTAAAGAATATCCGAAGGCTAAAATAACTATTCGTTTGAGCTCTAATTTGAACTCTAGTTATATACATATGTACGTATGTACAGTGCTATAATAGCTAGCTACACATGTAAGTAGCACTGTATAGTGTATACGTAACTACCAGTACTGTACTGTACTACATAACAGCAAGTATCAATGATTGATGACCAGTTGAGCTTCAGCACAGTAAAAGTATAACATGAAATTACAAATAGCTAGCTAGCTACGATATAGATTATGCTTTCTTTTCAATGGTGTAGGGCTGTGATAATTACGTCAGAATACTTTTAGTGCAATACACAGTGGAATCAGTTTATGGGTGTTAGGCCTTAGTTCTGTGTTACTCTAATAGAGCATTCATTTATTGAAATAAATAAGTACTAGTGACGGCAGTGACGGTTCTATGGTGATTTTAGGGGTTCCCAGAAACCACTCAGATTCCTCAAAATAAGTTTTAAGCTTAAAATTCTATATAATGCAAATCACGAATAGCGCGACCGACTGTCGTATACTGACCGAATACGTAAACCGACTGTCGGTTCACTAACCATTACCTAAATTACTAGACAGATGTTCAACATCAGGGGGCGAGCCTGAGGATGCATGCATGAAGTTATTATGAGTTCTTTTGCTGAAGCAGTGAAGGATTTACCACAACCAATGAGCTATTGGCATGAGAGAAAACACTTACTCTTGCATGGCATAATTAACACAAGCATCAATAGTAGACTTCACTTTCAGTTTTAACAGTGTGGAGAGTAAAACTGTGGACAACGAGTAGAATGCAGTAATATACGGAAACATTGGAATCGGCAAATCACGATCACGTGTACAAAAGGATGGAATTTCGAGAGGTTGGTTTTCTGCTATCGATTCAGTACGTTGTCAAGCTTCCCTTCTCCGCTGCAACAACGTTTGTCGCTGCTCTGTAGACATCATGGCACGCCGACGTCTCTCACGTGCTCTCCTTGCTTCCAGCCTCTGCTCTCTCTTCTGCAGTTTCTGTTCCGTCTAACATGATATTGTTCTCTTCTCCTTCTCAACCTCTCCTCTCTGTCCATCGTCGTCCACGTCCCAAAATGAGTACAGATGAGAGTCAGTAATAGAGTCCACATGCCTAATTAATATAGTCAGTAATCTTCGCCGTTTCATCCCCACAATATCGTGACATGGTTGACCGTACCAGCCAAATACGGAGCGACCGTAATCTCCACCGTTTCATTCTTCGTGGCATGGTTGACTGTACCAGCCTAATATGGAGTGGCCGTAATCATTGCCATTTCATTGTTCGTGCATGGTTGACCGTACCAGCCTAATGAGCCTTATTCCAAATGACGTCATCACATTATGCTTGTTGGGGGACTCTAATATTTTCGAGTATTGAAACATATGGGAGAGATATTTTGCATTAGATTTTTCACGATCCAGAAAGAAGATAACAAAATTTAACACAGTTATGGCGATAGAAAGTACTGCCAAATATATTTAAGTGTTTTGACAACTTTTCAGGCTGAAAAATAAAATGTCTGCTTTTATCATGTATAATATAGCCACGGCTTACCTTATTACCATATTGGTTTTTGGCGAGCTTTACTCATTTCAAATGGCGAACAATGACTATTCACTACAAGCCTCCATTGATCACAATACTCGAAAATATTAGAGTCCCCCAACAAGCATAATGTGATGACGTCATTTGGAATAAGCCTTATATGGAGTGGCTATAATCTTTGCCGTTTTATTGTTCGTGCATGGTTGACCGTACCAGCCTAATATGGAGTGGCCGTAATCTTTGCCGTTTCATTGTTCGTGCATGGTTGACCGTACCAGCCTAATATGGAGTGGCCGTAATCTTTGCCGTTTCATTGTTCGTGCATGGTTGACCGTACCAGCCTAATATGGAACGTCAGGACATGAAGACGGATATTTTTGCAATACAAAGCACTTGTATGGAAGTATCCGTAAGTTTATCGTGTTTGTTTGTACATGAACCACCGTACCAAACTACAGTAGTGTGTTGCAATGCCGTTTTTCGCCGCGGTTCTTCGCGCATGGACCACCGTACGTTTTCCACGTTAGAGTGGGGCTCGCTCAGGCTCGCCCCAATAATGTCTTCGGTGTCCCAGGTGTTTCCAGTGTCCATGGTGTCTCTCATGTCTTAAGTGTTCCTGCAACTTGTAATTGTGTCTCCAGTGTCTCTAGTGTCCCCTGCTCGAGCCCCTGCTATATTGTTTCGAACTACATAAATATTAGTTAAGAATACATTTCTACGTAGCTCCGTGCGCTAATCTTACAACGCGCCCTGCGCGAAAAATCGGGTGTACTTGTCAAGTAATAACTTTTTGATACTGAGCTCGCTACTTCTGACTGGGATACTTGTGAAATCGCGCATAATTTGAGTCTGCTATACTTAATGGTAAGTAAATTATATAATATTATACGTACGTAGTAGTTTTTTTCAGTTCATTATCCGCTCGATTATAATCGCATTCAAGTTGAGGGCTTGCCGCTTATAATCGGAGTAAACAGTACTACTAATAAAATAACTTGACATAATTATTCTGTGCATTTGATTACCTACGAGTTTTCATTGTGTGCAACTGTGCATGTTATACAGACGACGGACTCTAGACTACCAACAAGTAAAGAATCTCTCCTCACACGTTTCCATGAAAAGGTTAAGCATTAACCCATCCGTTTCAAAGCTGTAATTTGATAACTGTCAAACTAGCAACAGTCCGTTTCTTTGATATTAAAGGAATAAAATGTTGTAGGAATACCAGCATCAAGAATACCTTTCACTTCAAAGGTCATTAATCGTCGCCAATATCCCTAGTCACGTGTGATCTCGTGACTGGTAGGGATGTTGGCAGTAGCTCAACCTTTTATATCAAACTAATCTCTTCTTGCTGGCTTACTGGCAATGATCATTCCTTTTACTCACCTGGATTTGTCTTGCTGCTAAAAACCTACTGTCAACTAATACGTTTCAGGAGAAAGCTCTAACATGTGTGATATACTTGCAACTCACAACACCTTTGCATTCAAAGGTCATCAGTGGTCGCTAATATCCCTAGTCATGTGTGATCTCGTGACAATCTGGGATGTTGGCAGCAGCTTAAACCTTTTGTATCAATGGTTCTTTCCTTGCAAGCTTGCTAGCGATTATCATTCCTTTTACTCCCCATGACTGGTAGGAATGTTGGCAGCAGCTTGAACCTTTTATATCAAACGGTTCTTTCCTTGCTGACTTACTGGCGACGGTCATTCCTTTTCATAGTTACTCATCGTGTTCCTCAGGAAAAGCTCTAACACGTGTGGGGAATGCTTACAAGTTCGCAACACCTTTGCATTCAAAGGTTATCAGTGCATCGCCAATATACCTAATCACATGCGATCTCGTGACTGGTAGGGATGTTGGCAGCAGTCTCAATCTTTTATATAAAATGTCTTGCTGCTGACATAGCTATATCTTCAGTTGGATTTATTGCTACCTATATAGCTATTTGTATCAATCTGAACATTATTACTTAAATTCAGCAACCTATATAGCTATATATATAGCTACTAAGAATTATACATAGGTAACATTATA
This sequence comes from Spongia lamella, assembly GCA_963930835.1. Taxonomy (NCBI): domain Eukaryota; kingdom Metazoa; phylum Porifera; class Demospongiae; order Dictyoceratida; family Spongiidae; genus Spongia; species Spongia lamella. The sequence continues at coordinate 2,793,586 of OZ005746.1, read as the reverse complement.
ATGAAATGTATTGGAATCAACAGTATTAGCAAGCTAGCTAGCTAAGAATTAGCTATAGCCATAGGTAACTTATTTGATTATATAATGAATCACATATACTGCATGTTGATAATCTGTCACATGAGCTGTCACAGCAATTCACGTGAGGTCTCATCATGTGTGCGGAGGTTTTTCTTAAAACGTTTAAGTGGCGGTTTCTGGCATTTCACGCTCAGTGCATCATGTTTGATATTAAAGGACAAGGGACTGCTAACAAACCAGTGAGTAGGTTCATACATTTGAAATAAAACATCTCGCACTTCGTTGGGAATTACCCCAGGGACTACATGACGTTTTCATTGAAAGGTTTAACCACGTCGCAGACATATCAGCTACCTTCAACCCTTTTACACAAAACGTGTTTGGTGTAGCTGACAACCTTGCTGCAACCTTTGGGTTCAAAGGTTTAGCCGTGTCGCAGACATCCCAGCCATATCTGCAGTCTTTCATATAAAACGTTATGGTTGTCGCTGTTAACCCGTCACTATACTGCAACCTTTGGCTTCAAAGGTTTAACCGCGTCGCAGGTATCTCAGCTACCTCCAAGCTTTTATATAAAACGTTTTAAGCGTCGCTGCTAACCCCACGGCAGCTTCGACCTTTAAATTTTCCGTTTTACTCCACGCAGATTTCTTGCCATCAATTTAAACCTTTCCATAAAACTTCCAGCTACTATATTTTGTTTACAATATCCACTCCCTACAGATGAGGGGTCCGCAACGCAGCAAAATCGCGTACGAGATTACGTAATCTTCGCAATTTTACCAAGATTACACTAGGATTACACCAGGTTTGCACAGGGATTACACATATTTGTAATTCAAGAATTGGCTGTAATTTTTTAGTATTTAATGTAATTATGTAATTTATTAATTAGTAAGTAGTATTTATGTAATTCTGTAATTTATTAATTTAATGTAAAGATTTAGTATTTATATATTTACGTAATTTTTTATTACGCGATGACGCAATAGATTACTGAAGATTACGGATTTGTATTAACAAAATCAAGATTACAGATTACGAAAGATTACACCGGGATTACAGGCCAAGCATATGAGATTACAGCCACGTTGCGGATCCCTCGGACCAGGCTGGTAATTGCGCTTTATGTGTTACAAAAAATATATTACTGATAAACTTTAAAAGAAACTTTGACAAATCCTCACTTCAACAGCTTCGACAAAATAAATTTTGACGAATTGCCTGTCACTTTTTCTCTTGCTAAAATCGCTTATTTGGTGTATTGATCCATAAAAGTCTGGTGAATTCACTTGTCAAAAGTTTCCCATTGTATGGTATCCGCATAGCAATTGATCTTATAAAGTTAGTTTTCCATGAGTGAATATCATGTATACAACAATAGACGAGTATTACAGTTGTACCACTATATAGGCACATGTAGGTACATAGCTACATAGCATATGTACGTATATGAACCACTGAGAATACATAATTAATCACTGTAATTTTATAAAATCTTGTACCTTACGAAGCATCATGCGCTAATGCTTGTGCATGTGCTTTTTTAGTCAGAGCTCTGAAAATAAGAAATATCTTTACTCAGTGACTCTGAGTGCCTATTATGAGCACTTGTTGCCGACGCTACAACCTTAGCAACCACCCTATTTGAGTGTACACTTGCAGCACTGACATTGGCAACGGCTCCATTTTGGGTTGCGCATTAGCATATGACATTTCATAAAGTGTAAGATATCGGAAAAATATAGTAATAAGAATGGTTACTATACATATAGCTATCTTTATGTAAAAATTCATGATTTTTGTAAGGTAATCAATTCACGAATAGCTGCTGAAATTATATTTTCAGCCTTAGTGTGAGGTGAAAATGAGTAGCTAGCAATGTCTTGAAATATTTTCAACCACCATGATGTCAATGATAACCTTATACACCAATATTTAAACTTCCACTGCATGAAAACTTGACAGTAAATGGCATTATAACATGTTCACCATTCAGAACTCTTACACGAAAATGCAGTAGCTAATAGCTACCACACCATCCTATCATGTTATATATGGATATCCACCTTATGTAATGTAAAGTCCAATAATTATGTCATTTGATAACTCCATTTACGTAATGAAGATGGTGGAGTGAAATATCTTGAGGTGGTCGGACATTTTGAAAATGGGAATTGTAGTTACCTATTAGTGGGCAACTTAAAACACATGCGGATAACAATTGTGTAATCCGGAAATGAATAAAGGGATCTTCACTGCTTCCTACTTTGTTACAGGTAGTTTTGTGTACTGTATGAAGGTAGAAATACGTACTATTATCCACGCCCTGTAAAATCAGTACAGCATCACTTTAATTCAAGTAACTACCATGGTATCCTTGGCAAGTAAAGGAATAGTGGTTAACAGTTAAAGAGTTATAATACAGTAATACATATGCTATCACTAAATACAATTAAAATCGGAGAATGTGTACGTATATCGTGAGTGTGTTACTTAAGTTAAATGAGTGTAACTTTTCATGTTTATCACTATGATAATATAATGACGTCCTCCTACAAATACATAATGGAAATTACCTTAGTTTTAGTGATTTTATAAGTAAAATGTATTGATTTTCTTTTGGAAGACTCTTCTATTAGATATATACATATACGTACATACGTAGCTACATGCATTTTATTGTTTCAGGAAACTAAAGAAGATAGAAAAAGGAGTTATTCTCCTAGTGCAAGCAGAATTTCTAATCCAGTTGAAAAAGCAAAAAAGCACAAAACAGATAAAGGTGTTAACTGTGTGCTTGAAATTACATCTTTATGGTTTGATGCATACGTAACTAGATAGCTAAAACACAAAGCATGTTAATAAAATACGTACGTACCTAACTACATTACATAGCTAGCTAACTGTTTAGTATTAGAGATTATGCATATGTTTCTTATAGGCTAAGCATGGTTAGGAAATCTTTTGTTGCATAAATTACATTACTAGCTATGTAGTTACATGTTGTGACATTTTGTTTCAACTATAGAAGAGTGCTCCAGGCCAACCATCAAGGCTCTGCAAAGTTCTAAAATCATCAGCAATATAGGACCAAAATGGTATGAGCTAGGAATAGCACTATTGGATGACGATCAAGTGAAGCAGTTAAAAGCAATCGAGTCCAATAACAAAGAAGTAAACAGACAATGTACAGACATGTTAATATACTGGTTGGAAAGTCATTCTAATGCTACCTGGAATGATCTTGTTCAGGCATTACAAGCTCCAGGAGTTGAGCTGAATAATGTAGCTGCAATGGTATTAGAAACATCCACTGGTTAGTTTTGTTTCCTTAAGAAACTTAATAATAATAATAATAATATGTTTTTTGTTGGGTAGCACATGTAATGTTAGCTAGCTATGTACGTATGTACATAGCTAGCTAACTTGGAAAGGACAAGCTGACATTATATCATCTAAAAGCTACACACTCAATAATTTATTAATCAACTGCTATTGTTAGGAATATACATACAATGATGCATGGTACGTAGCTTTGCCCACTTTTAATTTGAGCTAAGTACTTGATCTTTCCCATTAGTAATGTACAAGTACCGTACAGTAGCTATAGTTACTGTAAATAATTTTTTACTATGAAATTAATAGCAATGACAGTGTTATCTTCATTTATGAACCAGTGGCAGATCTAGAAGGGTTTTGGTAATTTCGACAGAAATCCCCTTTCAGAATTCAAGACTGTTAGGCTAGTGCATTTAAAGCTATCATTCTTCCGTTTGAGAAATATCTTACTATTGTAACAGTGCCATTTAACAAACAATATATAACTCACAGAAACTGTTACTTTCATTTCCAACTGAAACCAAGACTGACTACAAGTATTTTAGACTAGCTGCACTCTACACTCGATAAATAAGATATAATGTAACGATATACGTATGTACGTACGTACGTAAGAGAACACTACTCTTGCATGAGGTATGTACAAGATTATCTCATGCCAGAAAGTTTAGTATTCTCTGATACAAAAATTTATTCCTTATTTTCTTAACTTTTATAGAATTGAGAGATCATGCCACACACTATTTTTAAACCAATAATACTTCTGGTACGTAGCTTTAAGCTCCTCAACCCAAATGGCCATTGCTAACAATAGATTGGTACATGACGTACATACGTACATTTAGACTGTAAATGTGTAAATTTTATTTAAATTTGATCAGCACTATCAAGTAGATAATGCTGTACGTAGCTTATACGTAATGATGAATGTATGTTTCTAAATTACGTATAATTATTGTGCACAAGAACCAGATGTTGTTCATGTATTAAAATGTTTCATGTTTATATACATATGTAGTAGAAGCCCGGTCAGATGTTGCTGTAGAAACAGATCATCACGACAGACGTGAACATGATGAAATACCAGCAGTAAATTTGGAACAGCATTTGAGTATGTAGTTGTGTTCATAGCTACTAGGGCTGTGCGACAATGGAAAAAGTTATATCTTGATAACTTGTGTTAAAATTATCTTGATAAACAATATTTTCTCGATAATGTTGTTAACATAAAGTTTCAAAGTCATTTGCCTCAATGTATAAAACTGTCAGGCAAAAGTATCACGTATCCTATTAGTAGCTACCAGATATCAATAATTTTCGTTATTATCGTTATTATCGTACAGCCCTAGTACAAAGTGTGGTGTATGCATTATACGTATAAAATCTATACTTACATATGTAGTTACTTTTGCATGTTGTACATACATACGTACGTATGTATTATTATTCTCTATACATATGTATGTCAGTGTAAATGATCAAAATTTACTTAGTATTAGTTTTAGTTTGGAGCTTAAATGTGTAGTGAGTTACATAGGTATTTGTTTTGTAACAATTGTATTTCACACGTTTTAACAAAATTTGAAACTGATGCCAATACTTACCAATATTTAAATTCAAATAATTATGAGGAATAACATGGCTGATACCAATGTAATAAATATGCATACGCACATACTTTCAGCATTTCAACCTTTTAGCATTTCAGCTTTTCAGGGAATAAGACATCAATCATACTTGCAATTGAAGATACTTATGTACGTACGTACATAACTATGTATGTACTTCTTTACTAAACAATGCATTTATCTGTTTCACTTGTGACCACCATCGTGAAACTATTAACTGGTATTACAAGACTGCATATTACATATGTATATTAGAGTACGTGTATACGTATATTTACTTGTCCATTTGTGGTGACTGTTCTACGTATACGCGTACTAGATTATATTGATATTTTTATTGATATTTATTTGTATTTTCATAAACACCTAGCCAAACACTTCCTGTTGTGCTGGCATTATGTTTGATGCTTTTGGTTAGGCACCTTAGCTAGCTACATAGCTACATGTGTAATTTGCTGAAATAGTCAGTAATACTATTATGGTAATATAAAATTATGGTATATACGTAGATCTGATACTACGTAGTATCGATATTGGTGTATCGCTAGTTTAAGCATGCTCAAAATTATGCCAGCATAATTTACACAAGCCTGATTCCTATCACAGATTTTTATAAAATACTGTATTTACAAGTAGCTATACGTACATACATACGTATGTAAGTAGCTAGCTACATAATATCATGTACCTACATATGTATATCTTTTAGTTCAATCACAACTCCAATACAATATTAGTTCTGGTTCAGAAGTGTCATTTGTGGATTTTGATACTGTCGGTGAAGCTTTTGTGTTTTTAACTTCTGAATTGAAGTCGATGCTTGCTAGAACAGATTTATCTGACTTGCAAAGATCTTGTATTGAGCAGATGAAAACACCAGGAGGAGCTCAATTGCCACCCGAGCTTATTACAAGAGTAAAATCATGTGATAACATTACTAAGCTATTTGAAGTGCTTGCAGACTCAATTTACTGGAGCTGGATTGATATTCGTTTGCTTAAAGCAATAACAGCTGCTTCAAGACTTAAAGGAGCGATTCAACTACTCTCAAGCTACAGAAAAACAGTTTTTTCAAAAAAATTAATTGATGTACTTCCCAATGCTCCTAGTAAAGAAATCAAACAAAAGTATTACTCCGAGATAGTAACTAAACTAAACAAAAGTTCTAAGGAAATGACTGTAAATGAATTATTGGAATTTCGGCAACAGATGGAAGAAGTAATATTAGATATTAATACAGGCACTTGTACACTTGATCACGTGAAGAAAGGCTGTATAGAAGTTCACTGGTATATTCCTACCAGTTTTGTTGATGTAGCTTACCAGGCTGCTAAGGCAAGGCGTTACCAGTTTAATGGTCTCGACCTACAGTACCTCAAGATTGGAGAATATCCAGTAATTTATGATCTATTAGTTTTACCAGATGTTGTGTCTTTTCCATCAATGTCAGTTACTGTTGGTGAGTTAAGTATATTATAGAATTTATCATCACGTACATAGGCTACGAAAGTGGACCTATGCATTTAGTGAGCACATTCATTAAATTGACCATTTCTAGATAGCTAATCACTGTAAAATTTGCACCCTACAAAAGTAAAAACAAATTATCTGTTTAGAAGCCAATGTATGCGCACTTAGCTAGCTAGTAGCTAAAATTATTGGGGCGAGCCCCACCATATCGGATCAACAGTGAAATCTGTCTGCTTGCTTGCTTGATACATCTAAAATCCCTTTATATGGCTGAAAGCCGTTTAAGTGCAAACCAATATTACATCAAACATTACAAGCATTACATAAAACACGTGGAGTGCTAACCATAGCGTGCAAACCATTACATGCTAACCATAGGCATGTATATACCATTCAAGTGCTAACCATAATTTATTAACCACAATGTGTGAATACAACTTTCTACTCAAAGCCTAGTAAGCAATAGTAAAGCTGATCATCTGATGTTAGGATTGCATATAGCACTGAATGGCTAGATAGATACATTGAAGTATAGTATCAGCTGCCTTGCCACCCTATAGCCAGCTACATAATTTTCTACAATATAAAAGATAGATGACTATTAGATGTTGTTTATTAAAGATATAAGATCTTCCTTAAAAGCCGGCCATAGGGCCTCACTACGTCTCTTTTCTTTATAATAGCTGATACCACCTGTGACTTGCTTATTATGTATGCTTGTGATACCTTTTGCGATCAATTGATATTATTACATATCTTATTTCAATCCGCTGTAATTACTTTACTGTAATTAATATCCGGCTAGTTTTCATGAAATACGTACTGGTACAAATTTTGACCATCATGTAGATAGCTACACTGAGACTGAACTGCATGTACATGTTTTATTCCCTGTGCCATAATTATTACAATGTCAAATTGCATGTGAAGTCATCAGTGGTAGCTACGTAAGTGTATACATACATCTATCAAAGCACCAGGCTCGCCCCTCAATGCTGTGCATTTCCCCTAGTAATAACATATTGTGGTTTGTGTCTACTTGGTCCATTTTGCTGGCCAAGTCACATAGCTATGCAATATGTATGTAGTTGAATTATAAACATGCATACGTACGTAGCATCTGAAGGTGCAGTGAGGTTCAAATCAGAATATCTGTTACAACTGCTTTGTAATATTAATAGTAGATCAGAGGTGTCCCAGTTTGTAGCTACGTACATAAGTATTTTGTATAAATATTTTATGTTTTCATGCTGGTGTAGTGTACAGTGTAGAATCAACAACTGAGTGTTTTTGGCCATCAACTTACATACGTAGAATGGTTTTGCCAGCAAATTGTTTTATCCATGTAAATATGTACGTATAACAACATCGAAGCTTCTGCTGGCTTTCTTATTTTGATGAACATGTTGCTCAATTAATCGCTGTCCATGAACATACGTTACATGAAACTTGCCTACTCCGCATGCACATCATGTCAAGTCTATACAGCTTTGCTATGTTGACCTGCATAGTGCAGTTTCACACTATCCCATCTCCTATCAAATTAATTAAATGCATTGAGAGCATTATCATTAAGTACAGTAGTACTTAATAGTAAAGGTTGCTATGAAAAACTATGGCTTCCAGAATTTTCGCACTTTTAAAAACAACCTTACAACAGGCTTTAGCCGAAAAAACCAACCTGGATGCATTAGTACTGCTGTAATTAGGCTGTATCTTCGGCGAAAAGTCTAATATTTTAATCCATAGCGAATTTTAAAAATTTCAAAATCTACCCGTATTTTGTCTGCCAGCCAGCCAGCCGTAGGTGTATGGCTCCAGATTTTTCACACAACAAAGGTACGTAATCATGTCGGATTTATGTACAAAAATTTTGTTCCGACTAAGGTTTGTCTACTGCGCCATAGCCTGTCCTTTGTTCTATCTACTTCATTCCTTGATGGCAAAATTTTATGAAGGTGTCAACATTCCACGCAAGGTGTTAACATTCCATGCAAGGTGCTAAATTATAACAATAAACACCTTGGATAGGCGCATGCTTACTGATACAATCCATAACGTGTAATGGAAGAAGAATATAGTCCTTCCTTCACAGTACAAGTCATTTTACCATGCAGACACTTGGTATCGTGATGAAATGAATCTGTTGTAAAAGTGGACATGGCACATACGTAACGAACCATTGTAAACTATGTAGATATCAATTGCTAAGAAATAATTCCAGTCTTGAGTGCCTGTAAAAGGTGTTAAACCTATAGATACTGAAATATACGTACGTAATGCCATGCAATTTAAATGGCTAGCTAGCAGCCATGCTAAAGTATGCTATAAAAAGTAAACAAACTAGATTTTTAATTTAAAAAGTGGAGTAGGGATCATAATAAAAAGTAAGGAAACAAGTAGTTAATCACTCACCATCCAGCATATTGCATGTGTTTACTCAAGTATACAATTGCAGCTGGGTAGGCGTTCATACGTGCACAAATGAACACATTCTCTAGCACTTCTACAAGATTTAATCCCTACTTTGGCTGCATGATGTTTTGCTTTGAATGCTGGCTGCCAAAGTAGGGATTAAATCTTGTAGAAGTGCTAGAGAATGTGTTCATTTGTGCATATATGAATGCCTACCCAGCTGCAATTGTATACTTGAGTAAACACATGCATGTAATATGCTGGGTGGTGAGTGATTAACTACTTGTTTCTTTACTTTTTATTACGATCCCTATTCCCCTTATTTTTAAAAAATAATCTAGTAGATACCAACCCTGCTATGTACGTATATACGTATGTAAATGTACATACGTAGCTATAATGTACGTAGCCACTTTACCATGTATGGTACAGCTCAATTTAAACTTTACACACGCATGCAGGCACACAAGTGTGCTTGCACGTTTAACGTGTGTAAAACTTCAAAAACTGACGTGTGCACGCACTGTTGCACGCAATTTTGGCGTGTGCACGTGGGCCAGTGAATACACACGACACACGAGAAATGCATGTCACAAGCTTGCACTTGGTTTGCCACACTACACGTGTGGTGTAACTACAGGTACAGTAGCTGTAGGCGATGAACTGCAACTGTTTTGCAGCTGATCGGCTTCTTTATATGTTGTAATGAGTATCACTCGAAGGTCCTAATGAAGGGGCGTGTTCATACCGAATATGCTAGGATATCTTTGTGTCATGAGTGGACAAGATTGAGTATTGTACAGCGCAAAAACTATCTGCAACTTTGAAAAGTAACTAAACTGTATATATAGCAATAGCTACTAATGTGTTCACGTTGTCAGTTAGCTATATACAACACATTTAGGATATCAGCATTAATTTGTCACATTGGAATTTATCAGAGAATTACCAATGATAATCAGTAAAAGACACACCCCCAAATATAATCTATAGGCTTTAGCTTTACAGTAAGAAATTGTTTAGCGGCATTTTTGTGTCTTGTGTCTCGATGGGAATCATGCCTTAGGTCAAGAACATGTTCATAGAGTTTATACCGTTATGCTCAGCTTACAATTCGTATACACGCCAAGGTGCACGTAAATCAGATTCAGTGGCGTGCACGTACCTGACATGCACGCGTGCTTCTGCCACACGTCTAGTGCGTACACAAGTACTCTGCACAAGGGTTTCTACATCATCGATCTTGCGAGCGCACGCATGCCTGCACACGTGCAAAATGAAAAACGTGTCGTGTAGAGTACATGCCACACGCGTGCCTTGTCAAGTTTAAATTGAACTGTACCGTATGTAGAGTATGTACCTATATACGTAGCTATTGACTGATTTTACATATTAATTATTCTTTGTATAATCATGTTCGGACAATTACAATTATAGTCTGGTAGCTACTGTAGCTATACCTTAGTTATAAACCTAGTTTATATCTGTAGATAGTGCTGTATCATGTTTAGCTAATACGTACATACGTATGTCTCATTTTTTGATCCACCTACACACTATTATATGATAATAATATGTAGCAACAGTAAAAGAATTCATCAACCATTACTATGACTATCTGTCAGTCAACATGGATGCAGAGGTTGTTACTCAGCGAATGGTAACCCAGCAACTACTCAGAAAAGATATTATTCATGGTTTTAGCAATTACCAGAAAAATATTCTAATATTGCATCAACTTAGAATGATGAATAAACAGGAATTATTGTCATTTATTGAATTACTTCAGACCACTGACAGTCATAAACACATTGGGAAAATGCTGAGTGATGGTAAGTAGCCAGCTAGCTAGCTACATAACAAAATGTTTTAAGTAGCTACAGTTTACAATGAGATAACCGCAGGCTTACATTTTTCTGTCATGGAGTATGATTTAGGTATTTTTCAGCTATAGGTAAGGTTACCGTTGCTACTGATCTTACTGAGCAAAGAGTCAAGATGGAGTTAACGATAAAAACTGAAAAGTTTGATCCATCATCAGTCATAAGTGAATTTCTAAACACAAAGTCCAAGTTGGAGGAGTTACTGCAAGTCTGTGACCCAATGCCAGTTGTGAAGAAATGTGGTTCTTTATTAGCCAGTGAAACTGAAAATATTCCGTTATTTCCTATTGATTATGCAGAAAAGCTTCAAGAAACTGAATACATACCAGAGCTGATTCAAAAACTCAGTCCATTCATGACCTGGGAAAATCATTCCATTCTCAATGCTATAGCAGAAACTAGCAACATTCCTGAGGCTGCAATGCTCCTTGCCCAGTTTGATCATAAAATTGATCTATCCGAGCAGCTGACTAGTTTTCCCATACCAGCACCATCTCACCATATGGTGCCGCACATCAACAGTACACATACCATTCTGGCTGTCAAGGTTGACTTCGAAATATTTTGCTGTACACTTCAAAATGTTATTGATGTGCGTTCACTGATACAAGAACAATGCGAGTTGACATCTTACTGTTTACAGCTACTTGCTGTAGCAAGAACTAACCCAATTATCATCTACTGGATGATTCCTAATAATATCACTCATCTTATTATTGCTAATGCTATACAATTTCAGAAGTATTTTTATAAAAACGGCATACTACAGTTGGCAGTGTATCCTGGCATAGTGCTTTCCACTGGAAGTACTTTAAAGGTGGGTCCACTATCATTCTTTAACCCAATTTCTGTTGATAACAAACAGGTAAATACTAATTTATGTAATGAATACTTTAATAACAGCTACATAATTGATTTTTATACAGCCAACTATCAATGAAAGTTATGATTTTAATGTTGAACTTAGCCAATTAGAGGTAAGAAATGTCATGTACGTAGCTATACTGTATTTCTAAGTAGAATAATTACATATAAAATCAGTTTAAAAATGGAGAAGCTACATTAGTACAGTTCAAAGAAATCTTGATGCCTTTGGACAGAATTCTCCCACTATACGTAGCTACGTAGGTACTGTTTTTGGGAACACACGTACACCTGTTGTTGCAGGTAATAGAATAAATGCCCATAATATAATAAGTTTATCACCTTGGGCACCCATTAAAATGTCTGGCTTGCTCAAGGGTTTGACATCGAGTTCACCACAAAAGTCAAGTGACCGTAATGTATGTGCACATCTACGTAGTACGTATTTCAACAATTTCAACAATTTCAACACAATAAACAAAACACATGAAACTCTTTAGTACTTGTATCTAACAAACTGCAGTTTTAAAAGGCACTTCGTCTCTGGCATTTTTACAAAAGAAATAGGAACAACAATAGGTATGTTAAGATTACATACGTAACAAAGACTTTTGGTGATACGGTACAGATTTAATACAACTTCTCAATCGCGCTCGTGTGCGAGTGCAATCACACGCGAGTGCGACCGATTGCACTCGGAGTGCGAGTGAAACTACTCGGAAGTGAAGTAGTGCCAGCACAGGAATCAGTTTATAAGCCGTGTAATAGCTTCAATTTATTCCAGTAGCAAAACAAGGTGCTTTAGCATAAAGTAATTGTAAAATAAAGCACTTTCATCAAAATGGGTGTGGCACCTACTGAATATCGATTGCACGATAGTCTCGCGTGGACAGACCTCTAATTTTTTACAGGGCGCTATCACTTGCAGTATAAGCGCCCGCAAAAAGGGTCTGGTGGCGTTCCTAGTGGTAAGTCGTTCAGACACCTCCGAGCTGACCGGAGGTGTTGATTGTTGTTGGTCACTTCAGAGCGCCTCTAAAATCACTACTAACATGGCGGATGAAGTTACCAGGAAAGAAGCATTACAGACGGTGAATTTTAGGACTGCCCTGGTAAGTACATTAACTACCATGGGGTTAGAACATTTGAAACTATCTCTATGCTATCTCCAAACAATTTTTTAAGTTTCCTTCAATTTGAAGGACAATTTGGAGGCAACCGACACAGCGCGCATAGATCAGCCATCACACGACACGTCCATCAGTAAACTGGTATGCGTAGCAGAGCTGCACGTGCTAAGCAAATTTTGTATTAGAGGCACTTCGAAGTGACTAACAACAATCAATACCTCCGGTCGGCTCAGAGGTATCTGAACGACTTGCCACTAGGAACGCCACCAGACCCTATTTTTGCAGGCACTTAATTATACTGCAAGCAATAGCGCCCTGTAAAAAATTAGAGGTCTGGCCACGCGAGACTATCGCACGATACTTGTATTGAAGTAGCAGGACGAATTACTATAGGATTTATAAAGTAGGCGTGGCACCTACTGAATATATCGAGCACTTGTGTTGAAGTATCAACACGAAACACTACAGTTTATGAAGTGGGCATGGCACCTACAAAATATCGAGCGCATGAAGCTTGTAAGTTGAAGTACTATAGTTATAAGGTGGGTGCGGCATATATCGGCATACGTAGTTTTGTCTTGTACTTGCTATTACCACATATACTTGTGAAGCACTCGCGAGTATTTGCACTCACACACGCGAGTGCAGACACACATGCAAGCATCACCACCTGCACTCGGGAGTGTACTACTCGCGGGTGAGACATTCCATTAAATCTGTACCGTACTTAGAGAAGTATTTGGAAAATATACGTAAACTACGTACATATCTACTTGTGTCTTTATATATGTATGCATGAGAGATATTATGGGTGCACACCATTATGTGTCCCAGCCATTGTCGAGTGATATGACTCGCTTGCCCAACCATTGTCTGATTGAGATGATATGACCCGTGGGATAGTTAAGTGAAAACCGTGCCCGTCATAGCTGTATGATTGAATCGTGCAAGGGAATCTGCTTAATTACTTTTTAGCATGTGCTGTAAAGTACACACACTAATTATTAGCCACTGCTCACATGTGACTATCAAGTTTTATTTGAGCAGTAGCTAAGGATTTGAAATTTTGCTGCTAAGAATGAAGGATTATGATTTTGATTTTGGTATGAGGGAACACTTTGAAATTAGCCAAAAGTAGTAAACTGTAACAATTATGTCATGCTATAATCTATAGTGTTCTGTCATGCAAAAAACATTATGTTTTGTAGCGCTGAGAGATATCCATCCCTATATGAACTATAATTGTACGGTACCACCCAGAGGTAACGTTACAAACATGCGGCTGTGCATGTAGGTTGACACACGAGTGCAAGGTACATGAATTGTTACATTTGGCTTAATGCACGCATATGGCTACCAGATAGCCGACAAGTGTGTACCAGAAGTCCCTCACACGCATGTTGTACGTACCAGATATGTGTGATAATAGAGCACACGCAAGTGCACAATATACGCGTTGTGGTAACCCACAGGCATTGATGCATGTGGCATGTCAGGGCTTGCTCATTTCAGTTCCTACGTACATATATAATTACCACTATAAAAGTATATTAACTCACCTACATAACCAGCAGTCATGGCATTAAGCATCAATAACCAATCATTTTTAAAATAAGTGCCTGCATAAAAGAATTTATTTTATTACATGAACATAGTGGTGACCACATTTTGTAATCCAAATTTGTTGAAGCTGTTACGTATATATTCGTGGTGTTGTTCATTTCACTGATAAGTAAGCTAGTCTGTATAAGCTTTAGGCTTATGTTGTGTAATTTTATCACTATTATAAATAAACAAGTCAATACGTACCTTACCAGGGATTACAAGTAGCGACAAATTATATACATAAAACATACGTAGATAGTAGAAGGGTCGAGTGGTACGTAGCAAAGATTTACTTTGCATAATTTTCACACAATAAAGTAAGAGTACACGTGAGAATAAATAGACAAGATGTATATATGCTTTTACTGCACATGTGTGCTATACACACAACATGCCAATCTCCAGTACTGGAACCCGTGTTGGGATGGTTGCACATATGTACGTGTAAGATGCATGCGTGCGTACTAGCTACTGTAGTTTTGCATAGTACACAATGTAATGTTCTGTAGTCGGTAGGAGTTGTATTTTGTGTTCTACGTACGTATTGTATAGTAATACTACAAAGTTCTGTAGTAGCTTAGTAGTTACAATTGAAGGCTCGCCACCATCAATTAAGCATAAACTACTGCGTGATTTTGTGGAGGAGTCACTTCGACTGTTGAAGGCACTGCCAACAGCCACTAAACTTTGATAATTAGTAATATTATATTTGTAATTATTACAAAACGTTAGCTACCTTTTTTGCAGCGTACCATATGTATGTATACATACGTATTTTACAGCTTTACACATACGTACATATGTATCTCATGAAAGCTAACCTACTTGCTTACCTGCTTGAATACTACATATGTATGCATGTACATACGTAGCTATTTTCGTACATAAATATGAACTTTCAATTATATTTGTAGTTTACATTATAACCAATGAAATACGTACAATTATAATACATTTGTGACCAATATGCACTGTGAAATTACTGTGCATTATGAAGATACATTATTATTTTACTTTTATATTTTATTAGTACCATACATGCTTACATCCTACGTATATGGCATTAAAAATATACGTACATATTATGCATGTGTATTTAGGAACTTCCACAAATTATGAGTAAATTACATAAAGAAATCAATACTGGTACAAAGATAAACACGATAAAAGAAGAAGAACAATTGTCATGGGAAGTGAGTTAATAGTAGCTATGTAGTAGCTACATTGCATATTTCTAATGAGCTAAAAATTTTCACTTCAGCCACAAAAAGAACAGCTATTAAAGACAGAATCAAAAGTAAAAACAGAATCATCCCTACCAGAGAAGATAATTAGTATACAGGAAGATTATGATGTGTCAAGAAAGCATGAAAATCTATCGAGCTTAGTATTATTTGATAGTGATGGAAAGGAATTTTCAAAAGTTCTGGATCAACTGACAACAGAGAATACTAAAAGTAACCTTGCAAAGGTGTGGTATATACGTAATGCTAACTACGTATGTAACTAATAGCCACACATTTGATTGTATATACACAATCAAAAATTAGCAATTATAATAATTATTATTATACATACAAATGATGCACTTGCAGAATTTGTTATGAAGCACGAAAACACCAAGCTTATGTACACACATTCATAAATTTAAGTTAGAAGGTATCTACGATACTTGCATGCGGGTCGTAAGTTGAAAAGTTGCATGCAAATCACAGATTTCATAATAGATGCACACTGGTGCCCATAAATGTTGTTTGTACAAGTGTCAGGCAACCATAAACACCAAAGTCTCTGCAAAACCATGAAATTATGTATACTGCTTGTTTCGATACAACTTGTTAAAAAGAAATTACTATAATAATTCACCATTTTACAGGTACCGACTCTTGGAGTTAACTCCTACGTAGATTTATCATACTATATACGTACGTATGTACTACGTATAGAGAACTTGCGCTAACACCGTTAATCACTTAGTGAAGTCAGCCATTTGCGGTGACAGCAGAGTGTTTGTATGACAGAAATTGTTAATTTAAATAAAACCTCTTTGGGAATTGTGATAAAGTTGTCAAACATGTAGCTATGCCTTTGTAGTAATCATATACCATATACGTAGCATAAATTTTTGACGAGATAAAATATTGACGAATTGTCAAATTTTTACATATGATGGAAAAACTATTGATAAAAGTTGTTACAAGCCTCCATTTCTATTTAATGTGCAATGCAAGCAAAAGTAGCTTGTTCGGCGATGTTCCAAGAAGTAGCTTGTAGTTGTAGAGTACAGGCTTACCATAGTCATATCAGTATCTTCTTGTAAATAGGCCAGACCAATCATGCAGGTGGCGCTTATCGATAATTAAGACTTATAGCTAATGCTTATGTCTATTAAGAAAAGTAGCTTATGATAGACTACGTAGTTTAGCAAACATACGTACATACGTAGCATTGAAATTTTACAACCATAGCATGAGTTGTGAATTACCAGCAGGCATAAATTAACATGATACAAGATAATATTCATAATAATCCGACGGATTGCAACAACTTTCACGTGATACATTTGTTTATCAGTGATTTCCTCCTATATAGACACAAATTAAATGCATAGAACAATAACATTCTTGTTCTTAATGGTTTTCAAGCTTGTTTATTGTAGTACACGCTGAGGTTGCTAGCTAATTACGTAGTTAGCTAAGTATCCAACTTGTATAAGTTACTCCAACAAGCTTTTTGTTAGCCAATATTGCAAGGAACACATGCTGATGTAATGTCTTGTAATGTAAGAAACTGCAATGTCTTAAAACAAAACTTCTGTTACGATAGTACGTACGTACTGTAGCTATAACCATGGCCAAATCACATGTGCCAATATTCATAATGAATAATACAAGCAAAAATAAATGCAAATCATTATTCCATAGCAGGCAAAAGAATATTTATGAGGCATGTAGTTGACTTCTGAACTTTCGCAAGGATATACTACTATTTTGAGTAGGACTTTAGTTCACTTATGAGCAAACATGTTTTAATTGGAAAACGATCAAACTATGAAAATATTTTGTGATAATAGCTATTGTTTATTATACTGTTAGCACATCCTTAGTTAAATATTACTCCATCTATTGCTATAGCAACCAGTACATAATCCCAGTAGTGGAATGATGTCTCCTCAGATTATTGGGTCACAAGCTGGTACACCAATGCAGCAGCAGGGTATTATGACTCAAGTGGCACCAATGATGGCTGGGGAGTTTACTTCACCTCCTAGGAGACAGTTTAGTCACATGATGACACCTCAGTTTTCAGTAAGCTATATACGTAGTTATGTTATACGTATATATGTATGTAGTTGTGTGTATATACGTATAGCTACGTACATACGTATAGCTACAAGGTCTTATTATTAATGTGTTGAACTTGATGGTACATTGTAATACGTAAGTGTGGATTTGGAGATGAATATTTCATTTTAAAGCAATTATTGCTCTATGAATTACTGAGAAGCTACATAAGTATGGTACATTGTTTCCCAAAATGTAGTCATTTAAATAAAAATCCTCCATCATAACAAATTCTATACATGTTGTATGTACGTATGTACGTATATTACTACCAGAAATACAAGGGTGCTTCAACAAGCTTCTTTGTTAGCTGATAATGCAAGAAGCACACGAATCTCCATATACGTAGCTATATTTCCATATACCAACATGCAGATTCTTGTTCCTGATATAACGTCTTGTGATGTAGCTACGTAGCTAAACACAATGTCTTAAAACTCCTGTAGTAGCTAAAATGATTACTGGAATATGACCAAATCACATCCTTTCCTAATAATATACGTACATTAACAAAACATGAGCCCAAGTCATTTTTTACTGCAGATAAATAAATATTTATGGGGTATCTAGTAGTTGTTTAGAAAATACGTTTACAAGGATACTGTTGTTATAAGCAGGAATTTGTTTCACTTATGCGCAAACATGTTTTAATCATGAGACCGTCAAAACAGCTATGCACTATGACATTATTTTCTGATAGTAGTTATTATTTATAATACCGTTATCACCTATAGTGTCGTAGCTATAGTAGTTCATTGTTACTCCATCTATTGCTACAGCAACCAGTACTAACTCCCAGTAGTGGAATGATATCTCCTTGGATTATGGGGTCACAAGCTGGTACACCAATGCAGCAGCAGGTGGGTAGGAGGTCACAAATGCCACCACCTCCTTCAATGATGAGCAAGGAGCTTCTTTCACACCCTATCAGTCACATGATGCCATCGCAGTTACCAGTAAGTAACTACGTAGTTATATACTGATATAAACGTACATGTACACATAATTATGTAGCTACAAGCTCTTATACTACACAGTAACAATGTATTAAACTTGTAGAGATATCCTCAAGGTCTTCAAAGTAACTTACCACTGCTGGGTCAACAACAACAACAATCTCAGCAGCAGCAACAACAACAACAACAGATCTCTATACCATATATGGGAATGCAGCCTCTACTAGATGTAGTACCACCAGGAGGATCTATTCCAGTGAGATAAGTTTTTGTTGTGTATGGTGTAATTTACAAGGGTTGTACTATGTGGCATCAAGAACATCATCAGTTGTATTTAATTTGGTGATATAACACAGGGCCATCGGATGCAATTCAATTATGGTGCAGCCCAAAAAAGGAGAGCACCAAACTATTAGAATTTTAGCATGATACTTAACAATAGATTACATACAAATACTGCTTATGTGATTATTAAACAATAATAACTACTATTTACTATGTAGCTACATATAGCAGCTGCTATATATATATAGCTCTGGCGTGTGGCTGAAACTAAACCAAAACAATCGTTGCACAGCTGTTTTCTGGCCAAACTCACGCTGAGGAAACTTTAGCGATCACGGTATGATTAGGTACTTCTCCCAGTGAGGGTGTTGGTAGCCGAACGGAGAAAAACTTAGATAAAGACATGTTACACAGCTAACGTACCACACGTGTAATAATAATAATACACATGTAGGTTACAGGGTAATCACGAGATCATCTTAATATTTACGTGATTGACGATGATCCATAATTGCGCTAGTAATCTCTTGGATCTCCTATAGTTAATAATGGCGCTGTACATAATTTCTGTATTAGCTGAATGTGTTTTGTAAGTTATACTACTGTTAGATATTTATGACTCGAAAATTAAAAAAAGCTCAGTACGGAAATATTGGAATTAGGCCTAAAACTGGTGAGGCCAGGGCCTCACCAGCCTCACCGCTTCCGACGGCCTTGTAACAAAACATGTTTATAAAGTGGAACTATCCAGAAAATTCATAAAAAATGCCAAAATTAAACCACCAATTTACTACATATTTTTATATAGTACGTATATTGCATAAGTGAGTTATGTAATTTTGAATTTGGAGATGACCATTTCATAATAAAGTTGTTTGTTGTGTAAAGCTACGGTACAGCTCCAGTGCTCAAAATAAGGGTCGGAAGTTGGTCAGTCATTTATTCAAATGAAGAACATTATTACACAATATTATTGGCTCTCCATTGGAATGTACAGTAAAGTTTGTCCTACCAAATTGGAATTTACTCAGTCATATACTGAAGTGGGTCGGAAAATGACCTATAACAGACCATTATTTTGAGCTCTGCAGCTCAAAGGCAACTTGACTGACACGGGTAACTCATACATGTTTTTATGCATGTAGCCCACACATGCGAGTGCATGTACGACAAAGGATAACTGTGACAGGTAATCGCACAGCCTCCTCTCACCATCCTCAGTTCTTCATGCTAGTTTATTTACTCTCCACTTAATAATATATATTATATAGACTACCGTACCTTCAATGCCGGCCGCACTTCAGTGACGCATTGGCAAATTTATACCTGTACAAGTTGATTGTATAGCCATGCCTTGCTTGAAAATCGACACAAGAAGGATAACTGGTTTTCTTACATAAACTGCACAGGCCACTCCACTTTACAAACTGACAAAGTGAGATAATTATATTTCTTTGGTAGCGTCCGCGGCGTTTATGTTAGCCAAGTGCCAATTACATATGTACATGCAGTCACCTCACCAATGTAAGACTGAGTGTTGAATAAGTCCAAAGGCTTTCCTCGCAATGATAATAGTTGAAGCATTCAGTTATTGAGTTGGATTCACTACATAGTAGCCGGCTGGTGTGATAAACTAGTAGTACCAAACTGTGTAATGGTGAGTAGTAATTTCGTTGTACCGAAACAGATTCTTGGTTGCAGTGATCCAACAGGTGTTTCAGGTTACCTTTACAGGCACCCAAGTCCGTTTGTTGTGAATTCTGCATTGTTACCCGCATTTTTTCAACCGGCAACCCGCATGTGGGTATCAAGTTGCCTTTGAGCTGTACCATACCTATGGTGCAAACATAGATAATATACACCCCCTGGATTTGAGACTAATAAGAGCCAACTGTTCTGGGCTGGTTTCGTACCCCCCACTCACGAATAGCAGTGAAGAAGGAAGCCGTTGGGCTTGGCTAATTATAAAGAAATCTTGCTTGACAATTGTCATATTGAGGAACTGAAGATCAAGTCTAAGTACGTATGTTATACTATCGATACTTGTGTACACATGGTGTACGGGAGAGAACATCGTGTAGAGCCACAAACCAGGAGAAGTCTTTTTGGCAAATGAAACTAGCAAGGATGGAACTATCAGCTCTTCATAGAAATCAATGGGCTCACGTGACTAGTTTCATATCCAGGAGGGTGTACATGTTCTATGGTGCAAAGCAGTAAAATATAACTCAAGATAATTTTGTTTGCCAATAAAATTAAATTTCCAACACCTCTCCTTAACTGGACTTTTAAAGAATAAACCTTCATCGCAACAGATGCTATTAATTTCCATAATAATATATGTATGTAATTATGGTACTGCCGGTGAAGCTTCTTTGTTAGCCAATAATGCAATTGAATCTCCATACATTTTCTGTACCTACGTTCATGTGTGTTCTCATTCATGATATAATATCTTGTGATGTAATAAACCTTTAAAACTACTGTAATATATACATAGCTAAACCAATTGAAATGACATGTGCTAGTACTCATTACTAATAATACAAGCATAGTATTTTTCCTATGGAATACATACATACGTAGTTATGGGGTACGTATGTAAGTACTTGACTAGAGAGATTCTTTGCAGGATACTGTTACTAGCCACGAATTTGGTTCGCTTTAAGCAAATTATGAGACCATCAAAAATATAACAATTTTCCCATAATACGTAGCTACAATTGTTACTGTGGGCATCTATGGCTATAGGTACAGTAGTTAGATGTTGTTCTATTTATTGGTACAGGCACCAGTACTAAATCCCACTAGTGGAATGGTGTCTCCTTGGATTATGGGGTCACAAGCTGGTACACCAATGCAGCAGCAGATGAGTAGGAGGTCACAAATGCCACTACTCCCTTCATTGGTGAGCAAGGAGCTTCTTTCACCCCCTAGGAGACAACTTAGTCACATGATGCCACCACAGTTACCAGTAAGTAGTTATATTCATTAGCAAGGCAATTCTTTGGCAGTTTTATGTTTTAAACTTTCACTAAACAATTTTAATTGCTTGGATACTTGCTGTTCGCATTTTGATTTGTAAACAGGCGTGCACCGGCCAAAGGCTAGTGCACCTGGGGTCTTGAAATTGTATTTTTCACAAAGTCAGTATGCGTGTTTGTTTGTTTGTTTGTTTGTGTGTGTGTGTGTGTGTGTCCGCCCCCTGGCTAATAAACCACTCACGTGAAATGAACCCTGAATAACCAATCAAAAACAAGTCCTACGGCTTTATA
Organism: Spongia lamella; assembly: GCA_963930835.1. Taxonomy (NCBI): domain Eukaryota; kingdom Metazoa; phylum Porifera; class Demospongiae; order Dictyoceratida; family Spongiidae; genus Spongia; species Spongia lamella. Next base: position 2,771,368 of record OZ005746.1, on the reverse strand, counting down.
TGACACTTGCTATCGATATTGCTGAAGGGCAGGGCCTTAATAACGAAGCGAGTTTTGAGTTAGTAACTACTAAAGAAGAACAACGTTATGCTGTGTTAGCCGTTCATTTCACAGTAAACACAGTAGTGTTGCACCGATATGGGATTTTAGCCGATATTCCGATAACCGATATAAATAAAATGTTAAACCGATAAAACACAACCGATCCGATATAATCAATGTCACTATTGCTCCTTAAAAATCACATAAAATAAGGTTGAAAATATCCCACAAGTTAAAGGTTTCATCATCTGTTAGGTTATATATACATATTAACACTTCTATAAGAGCAGGTTGCTACAGTTTAAACAAAAGAATTAAATTTGTATGCGTTGCTACATATACGTATGCCCTTAGTGATGAGTCTTTACTCACATGACTTACTCATGATGAAACTATGTATGCGTTGCTGTATTTCTTAGTGATGAATCTTTGCTCACGTGACTTACCTGTGACGTCGTAAATTATTATTACAATACATTGGATAGCAGTTGATTAACAATGCTTTAGATGGTAATACATAAACTTGTTATTTCAGAAGCTATAGCTACGTATATTCTCATGTAAATCCTACTATAAAGCACTGCCATACTTAATGTTATTAATTTGATGGAGTAATCACATACGTATACATAGTGTAGCTAACACATAATATGTAGCTATATCTATAACTACGTACACAGCTACATACGTACTAATAGTTTGTTATCAAGATATATACTTAATAGCTAGCTACTACATCACTTGTTCATATGCTATGTATGTGGATACATTTATAACATAATTCTGTATACCATGGATATGCACCACTAGTTATTTACATAGCTAAGCTGCCTAAGCATATATGTATAGCTATATATGGTTATATGCGTATATACGTATAGCTACGTTAGAATACAAAAATGGGATTATGAGTAGCTAGTATAATTTAATATGTACGCAGCTACGTAATATGAAAGTAAAAATTATATTTTATACAATTTACGTATACGTATGTACTGTAGCTAATTGTTATTTTTGTAGTATAATTGCTATAATTGTTTTATAGCACTTAGCTATGTACGTAGCTATGTGAAATTGTAGTTATAATAAACATTTTTAATAAAGTGATTTATTGTAATTTTAAAATTGTGTACAATTTACGTATAAACATAGATTATAAACGTATATACAGTATATTATGGTAGTTTATACTTACTTAGCTAGTATACGTACGCATACAGTAATTTTACTATAAAGTACTATTGTATCTATTTTAATACAGCTACGTAGCTACATTAAATTTCTTTTCTTGTATCCTAATGTAGTCATTATAGTGTTGATATCTTCTTTATGTTAGCTTCTTCTTTATGTTAACAAGCACAAATTTAAAATTCATTATACGTACCACAAGAGTCTCAATTATGGATTCTTGGTACCACAGATTACATAATTGACCTAATTAGCCTATATATATTTATGCTCTAAGATTCAAACCTGAGCAGCTACGATGTGCAGATTTTACATAACAAGTCTTCATAGTTTTTATAGTACACTTATGTAGCTACGGTACAGCTCAAGTGTAACGTCGCGTATGCTCGTGAGCAACTCGAGGGGAGCACGTGAGTTACTCTATTGCAACACGTGAGTATCTTAAATCCAACACACGAGTCACTTGGATTCAACACGCGCGCGTGCCTTGGGTACTCGCGAGTTCAGTGATTCTGGAGCTACCAGTCATATTCAAGATACTTTCGTAAGCCAAAGCACAATACCTTATCGATTGGATATATTAAGCATGGTGATAAATATCTGGGCTTATCCTCTACGGGCTCGCATCTCACGCCTGATCAGCCAGCTAGCTATATAGTGATTTACTAACTCCTAGGCCCTGCCGGCATGCGCGTAAATTTCAGTTTGGTATGGGCATAGATTTTTCATAGATAGGCTTCCTTTACCTGTGTACGTATATACCGGTAAAACCTATGGGGAGACTAAGCGGATCAGTTCACAGCAAATCTTGAGGTCACATGATATCCAACATGTCTATGACACTTCCAGTCTCAAGTTTCTTTGCTATTAAGCATTGAAGTGACCTACAAAACAAGGGCATGTAGCTAGCTAAGTAACATTATAGAGGTTCACGGTGATCACGTGCACAAAGGATATTCTGTACCTCAAAGATATCGCTGACCCTTCTTCTAATCTTTCCTTGATGGTAGAAATACGCATTCCAGCATTATAAATATCAACAACACGATTTCTGGTCTCTGTGGACAATCTTGGAATTTCGAACAATTCTAAATCCGAGGCTAAATCGAAAAATGGAGTGGGCTGGTTTGCTTAACACTGAACAGGCTGGCTTGCGAGTACACACGAGTGCAATGCCCACGAGTTCCGAGTGAGTGACTCGTGAGAGCCTTGTGTGTGACTCGTGAGCCAACTACGTGTCATTCGCATGAGTCTCGCAAGTACTCTCAATGTTACACTTGAGCTGTACCGTAACAAGCTACTACAATAAAGGTTATCATTACAATATTTGTAGCTAATGCATTGCAATGCTAAACTAGCTATGTAACTATGGTACAGGTAAGCTATACATGCATATTGGGGGCTCGTGTGTCACATGCAAGCTGCAGTTGCATGTGAGCTTCTCGTGAGTAATGCAGTTGCTATTTCCACTGCTAAATACACCCATTTTGTCATTATTATATAAGATGGCACTGCATGAGTTATGTACCATCAGCCTCGCCCATTTTAATCATGTGTTACAAGACTATCATGATTGCCATTGTATTGCACTGTACTGAGGAGGATTGATAAACTGCAAAGGGATGACAGCATCACAGCTAAGTGGGACAGCCTACTCACCAGCTACATCTGTTTCACAATTTGATTCAAAACAAGACATTTAAGTATAAACAGTACTGGTGGTTTAACTTACTCAGCACCGGTTTTTAACTTTGTTAATAGAGTATAAATCTGTCCTTGGATTTCTTGTGCCTAACAGGTAACTTTGTTAATAGAGTATAAACCTGTCCTTGGCTTTCTTGTGCCTGTTCACACAAATACGTAACATGGTCCATTTAATATGCTTGTAGCATAATAGCACGCACATACATGGAAAAACAGAAGCACACGAAATCTACGTACGTAGCTATTTAACATGAATTTTGGTAAACATTACGTTTGTTTTTTTAATATTGGGAACATCACTTAGCTAATAAGTTACATGCACAAGTTCCCATTATTGTACAATGTAACTGATAAGCAGAAGTAGCAATAACATTCTTCCATGGGTTTCTCACCTTGCCTAATTAATACAGAAGAGAAAGAGAAGATAATGAAGAAAAACACAATGGTGCGTTGGATAAATCTTTACATTTGCTGTGTGAAAAATCTGAAGCCTAGAGCTACGTATAGTGGGGCCAGCACTTGACCAGCAATCAGATAAAGTGTTGGCAGATTACATTCTCTAAAGAGCGTATTAATCATATGTAGATACCAGTTGGTATGTACGTATATAGCTAGCTGTGTAGAATCATTAGTCGGTCGTGTTTTGGTTCCTCACAAAACTCAGTAAACATGGCAAAAATGTGATTATGTACAGATAATTCTCTTGTGTGATGCTATGACATGATTGTAACCATGGTGTCCAAAATTGTATACAGTTAATAAAGAGAAATAGGTCAGAAAGAAGTGTTGTAAGATTGTTTGGTTTGCATGGGATTTAAATGTTTGACGCCATGATAATCAAGTAAAGTACGTATTGTATCAGCGATAAGAAGACTAAGACATGCACACAAATATTCTTAAGGTAACCTTATAGGTTGAAATGGCTATGGTACAATATAGTGTTATCATAACCAATGATCTGTTTCAGTCAATTTTATTATTATTGTAATGCTTGCTATGAAGGCATATAAAATTTTGATGTCATGTTTTTCATACCAAACCATACCATTACAATAATTAATGATATGAGCTACATACATATAGCCAGCTTCATCAATTCAATAATATGTACATACTAACATACGTTATTGACATTCTCATGGCTATGGTACTACGTACCTGTGTCATCTTTATGTGCCATCCACTGATAATCAATGTACGTAGCAGTTACATACCACCATCAATATATGTTCCTCTACATCAATTCTTGTTTCCTTCAGTTAAAGACAAATATCACATCTTACTTATTAGGAAGTTTTCTTGAAGTTTTGGATTATGCTCTAGTCTCCAGTGATATCAAGCTGTAACTGCTGGAAACCATCACCAGTGGGAGAAATCCAAATGTTGTGCACTACTAATATATACATAGTAGGCCCAAAACAATATAAAGATAATTGATTTCACAAGGATTGTTGACACAGAAAAAAACACAGATATTATCAATGAAATAATAATTATATTGGTTGATGATTGATGTGCCAAAAATATATCTCAGTCAGTAAATGATTGCACCGATAAGGTACGTAGTTCATGGATTCATTCACAATTTAATTTTTGATAAATAACTCGGATGACATCAAAGTTTTTGGTTGTACCATATAGTGCAATTATGCAGCAGGGGAAAATATTGGCAAATAGGCTTATCTCCAGTGATTGGAGGGGAAATATTTGGCGAATTTGGATTCGATTCAAATGATTTGTGTGAATCATGTACTACATATGTACATTGTCAAGTAAAGGATTGCGCAGCTACTTCGCAGTATTCCAGCAAGTAAAATGTCTTCTAGTTGGACAGATAAAGACATTTAAAGTCATCTAAGTCTGGAGTGCATGAGGAAGAAATACAGGAGCAACTTGAAGGAGCTAGGCAAAACAAGCATGTGTACAAGGAAGTTGGCCACTTATAAGGAAGTAAGCTAAATTGTTGTTTGGAATGAGACAGCTCATCAGCTACCCAGCTACAAAAAGGTTCCTACAAAGGCCTACTTAGGGAAATTACTTACTGCCTGCAGTCAAGTGACATGACCATCCACTATACAACATTGACAACTATGGGACACCCGGACTACCTGAACTGAAGTGGACACATTGGTGAGGAGCAGAGCAGGGAGAAACCAAGAGAACACGGAAGCCAACTCATGACCAACAAATATGGAGGTCACTGTGGAGGTTGGCAAGGCACTGATACACAAGAATAACAGCTATCCTCTGAGTATAATAGTTATAGAACTACTCTGTTCTACTTATGACACTTACTCCTCATAGGCAATATGTTTCTTGCCTTTAATGAATGTTAACGAAAATTAGCAAAGCTAGAAGATTGGTTTATTGAACAGTATGGGTTCATTCTTCACACTATGTTTACTGCCATATAGCAGGTTTTTATAGTGCCTGCATGCATATCACACAAAACGAAACAATAGTGACTTAAATTTTAGCAAACAAAGGAGTTTGCTACTCATGCACTTATATTCAGTTGTATATAGAATGCTTTGCTATTTATGGAAGAGCTGGAGGCTATGGAGATTAGCTACATCTCTATAATATTATTTGTATGGAAAACATTCAGTTACTATGTATGTACCAGTCTACCAGATGCTGAACAGACCCTTAAGACTAGCGCATGTATCAGGTGGTGATTTCTTGCTTGCTTGCATGCATGCACATCTTATAATTGATTTAATTGATTAAAGGGAGACTACATCAGTTTAAGACAAACTGCTCTTCAGCAGTGCCCTGAATATATACAAATACAAACTTAACATGTACATAGCTACTATAATAACAAATAAACAAACAGCTGACTAGCTACGTATACAACACAAAACAAACTAAAACACGTACGTCACACAATAAACTACTGTAACTATACAAATGTTTATATAAAAATAAATTACTAGTTCTGCACATCTCTGATGAAGTGTGAGGATCACGCATTTAGCAATACCATTAGTATATTAAAGTATCATCTCTGATAAAATGTGAGGATTCAAGAGCTGCGTCTGATAAAGCAGACCAGTAAACATTATCAGGCTACTACACTTTGAAAGGTTCCATATGGCAATGGGATTGGCCAATTTGCCAGAAGAATTACAAACTTATACGCCAAGGCCAAGGGAACTAAGCGATTTAGTAACCCAAAGGCCAAAGGCTGTGACACCACAGCATAGCGAGGGTGGTATTAAGGGCCTGAGGGTTACTAAATCGCTTAGTTTCCTTAGGTTGTGATGTCTAACTTGCTTAGACTACACTGAACAAGAATCACATGATAATACCTTTAAACATCATTATAAGCATGGAAGAGTTAGTTGTCGATTTCCTGAACGAAGAGGTTTTGAAGTTTCCATGGTACCTACTTGATCACTAGTGCTAGTGTATTTTTTGATAGTGTTGACGCGCTTAACATCTTCATGAGCAAATACGTAAGCCGAAGAAGACTAGAAACAGCGAAATAAAGTTTGTCGTGCTGTTCTCTATCTAGTAAGAATGAGATGTGTGTTTTGAAAGTAAAATTTGACTGTCAGTCGTGCCTGACGGCACAGGGCACTAAGTAAACATGTGTAGGTGACTAAGTGGACATGCAGGCGACTAAGTGATTTAGTAACTCTGCAAATTTGCTATATCCTAATCTAATACACTATACGTACCTACGTAGCTATGTAGTTTATTTCATGAAGATAAAGTGAAGGATATCCTAAAGTTGTTTGCTTTATCTACATACTCTGTAGTGATAGGATATTTAATAGCCACTTTTTCAAAATTAATATAACAACGTCATTTAACTGAGCTAAGTTTAACAGTGGTTTATAACAGGAAGGAGAATTAGTTTAAAAACCTAATCTGCTTTGTTAAGGTAATCACCATGACCAAATAATTTTGGATCACAAAATGGGATCCGCAGTGCTGTATTAAATTGTCACAGAAGCTCCACATGGACCTAGATCTCATCTTAGAGAAAGCAAATGGTTCACCAGAGTTAGGCTATAACATGTACGTATGACGAATCTGATCTTGAGCTGGACATTGCATCCTTGTATGCAGATTGACCATACCTAGTACAACTATTGGCTTGACAGTGTGTAGCCTATGCTTTTACTTGTTATTTATGGTGGTGTTTACTGAAATAAGTTTTACGTAAGTATGTATATCTCCATGATCTATGTGTCTTTAGTGCAACAGATCAAAGAAAACGTGCAGAAGTACGTACGTAGCTAATACATAGAGGTACAGACATGAATAATAACATATGTAGGTCATCCATTAGTTACATCTTAACACTAGCAAGACAAATGAGTAGGCTTCTATAATTTGGCAATGTAGAAAATATTTTGAAACTTAGAGTTTTCTTAGCACATCTAAAAAATGGGAGCTTCATAAACACATGTACAACTTAGTCAAATACGTACACAGGTACACTGACAATGTATATTCTATCAAATAGCTACAGTAGCTGGAGTAAAAGTTGGTATAGGCGATGGATCATGGTAGCACCATCCACAGAACCATCCCAATGTGCCCCAATATACACAGAGATGTCTAAACTGATCACAAATTTGTGGCCAAGGAACTGATTCCAGTGAACAATATTCCTTGGAAGTGGGGAGAAATAATTTCTAATGACATTGAAAAAGAAGCCAACAAGCTAACATGATCACTAGCTCTGAACAATGAATGATAACAAACAAGGCATGTAACAGAAGAATGGTTTACAGTGTTACAGTAATAATTTCAACAAGTTTCTACTATTGTAATACATTAAGGCACTGACAGCCGTGGAGTAGTTATAAGCTAAAGTTTATATGTGTACAGTACATAGCTAGCTCTGCGATCCCTTAGTGATGAGTTTTTTACACATAATTTCCTCTGACGTTATAGTATATTCTTAACAATGGCAGTAGAATAACCTGCATAGCACCTGTTTTTAGATGGTAAAACATCAACTTGTTCCATTGGCAAATGTAACACCCCTGTGAGTGAATCAATTTCAACAATCTAAATACATACTTTTGGCATTATGGCATTATTTGTCAAATGACTGCAACTACATATGTGACTTCCTTGTGGTTCTTGCTAGAGAAATGTATGAAACTTGCGGCAAAATGTTAGTAAACTTAACTTGTATGAACAGGCTCTTGCAATGCTTAAGACTGTTAGCTCTAGCTACATACTAGACAGATATTCACAGCATCAAGGGGTGAGCCTAAGAATGCATGAGGGTGACATATATAGTAGTTACTGTAACTGTATATTAAATCTAGTATATATTATAATTAATGTATAATGATTTCACATAATTACAGGAGTACAGGTACGTAGCTACATAAATACTTGCTAGCTAAATACTTGTACAATTTATAGCTTTAGTAGAGTAGCTAAATAAAAATATGCAAGTACATAGCTACAGTACACCTATTTCATAATGGGAAAAATGCTCTACACAAACAAAGAGAGCTTCCAAAGCAAATAGTTTTCTGTGAAACTGCTTAATATTCTACATGACTTCCTCATCATCCAATATAAACAATTTCTTATACTTACATAGCTCAACAAAGCAGCTTACAGTAACCTGAGATGGATTGGTTGATCACTGCCTTTCCCACTCATTTGAAGCATGTTATCTCAATGCTCCCTGGTCAGTGCAGGACACCTGGCTCTCTCATACTCTCTCCTTCTAGCCAATTTAGCTTCTCTCTCCTTTGGTGTTTCCCTTGACCTAATATAATCTGTCTCGCTCTCTTCTTCTCAGGCCCTCTACCATGTTATTGTTACGTATATATTGCCAACATTATGAAGCGTCAGTAAACTACCCTGGTAATTCTTCATGTGGCGACTGCACTTGTATGAAAGCATTTTGTAATTTTAAACATATTTTTTTATGAATGCGTGACACTTGCACCATCAATCTTTTTTCCCACATAAATTGTTGTGAACGTGAGTGATGTTCATACCATTCTTTTCGCTAGCATGGAGCTTGCTCAGGAAAAAAGCTATGACTATAATTACATACATAAAATGTTTTTTATGGACCACTTGTATCAGTAGCACGTATTCAGCTGATAAAAATAAACTACTTATGTATAATACTTCATACCTACATATGTACATGCCTAATATTTAATGGAATCTAAACTCTCAATTGGAATGGTCTTGAAATCAACCATAAATACAGAATTGAAATCAAAAAAAACCCATAAATCAACCATAACTCAACCATAATCCGGTCACATATGTACATAGGTTGATTCATCTTCCTACTTAGGAATTTCAAAAATGTTTACTTAGGTTAAATGCCGATGTCAGATAGCTATCTATGTATGATTTGAAGTGATGGTTTGCCTTTATTAGAATCAGCAACCTTGGCACCACTGTACTTTATAGTCACCTTTAATTCCAACTAAAGTGGGTAGGCTCACTATGGAATGTCCTCATTGCCACTAAAGAAATAGTTTCTTAGCAGTGGCCATCTGAGGGGTAGCCACAAATCCAACAGTCTACCAGCAACTTTTCTGACATTTCCACAATAGTGCCGGACAGCAATAAACTCAACATAATTAGGATCCTGAATATGCATATGGCCCATGTGCTTTAACACTTGGCATTCTTACAGGCTTACTTTCAATAACACATTCCTGCAATTCATAAAACTACAGCAGATCAATCATTATATCTTGTATCAGCTAATTCATTGAGAGTATACATATCTATCAGTTACTCAACAACTACATACACCTTCAACAGAATATACGTATTCCCAAGTGATGGGCTTGTTTACAGGTTCTGAGAAGAGTAATATCAAAAGTAAGATTATACCTAGCATGTTTCTCTGTATCATCCTTAATTTTAGTAAGGCCACCCTCAGGATCAAAATCTAGAGCAAGATCAGTTGGTACTTAGCTAATAAACTTAAGCGATTTTCTATTGAAAATAGAATTCTTATAAGTGGTACATATTAAAGAGGGCCTGGCTATTGCCTCCACTTCCACTGTCTATGAATAACTCAACCAAAAGTTAACTAACTATCAGAATCCATCGTATTCACATAAAACATTGAAGACAATTGTGCAGGATCAGGGAGTAACCATGTCCAATAGTAGCTTTACTACAGTGGATGGTTTAGTGGGCAATGTATCTGTGTTTGCATCAGGAGTAGAAACCTGCTGGTTATGCTAACATAACTATAATAGGTAGTTAAATGCACCAAGTATAATAAGAAGTGGTTGGATTGTTATACAATAACAAAAGTTGAATATACTCTAATAGAACAATCACCATAGCACAAGTGAATATATACTCTAATAATAAAACAGTGTAACTTTTTATAGCACAGGTTGTTGTGCCAGTTACGTACTACAGCATGCACACATGACTATATTATTAAGTACAATAAGGCTACCAAAGGTAAAAATGATAGCAAATGGGCCATGGGCTCTACTGATAAGACATCTTACAGGTAACAACACTGTGTGCTTTTATACATTAGACAGGAGTTGATGCATCATGCTTCTCTGGTCACAGTTTAGGGTCTAGTGCAGCAGCTACTGCTACTCAACTCAAGATCCCCAACTCCTCACAAACGTGAAATTCGAAGAGTTCAGCTTTTCAAAGATATATGCCAAGCCATTTGCAACACACCAGGCAGTTTTTTGTCATCTACACTTCAGGGCCAACCACTGCAGTATTGTACATTTACAACAACAATCAGACTGAATCAGTCCACAGACTGCCTCCAAAAGCAAAAGTTAAGAATTAAGGTTCTTCAAGCAAAGCTACTGTTAACAACAGCTACATGTATATACGTAGCTACGTATGTGTAGTACAAATATTTGACTGTTGAGGTGGGCACTTATTTTAGGCTAGCGTAGTGAGGCAGCATGTGGGTGGGATGGAGAAGAGAGGGTAGGGAGATGATTCAAAAAACTTAAGAAACTGTTTAGAGTAGGACATCCACCAAACTGAAATAATCACAAGATGCCTCTACTACACTATAAGGTCAAGGAGGCAGCCCAATTGGTGCACTCCATAGGTGCCATTCTCACAATAATGACTTTACAGGGTCGGCAAAATGGCCCACACAAAATCAGACAAGCTCACATTTGCCTGTAGAGACACCGCATTGATAGTTCTTGAGTGTAGCTACGATCTAAAAAATCATCTCAAAAGCCCTGCAAGGAATCCATTCATCAGCCATTATTACTTAATATTACTATGTTTTTACTGCTATTACAAGACATCCAGCTACAGGCAGCAGTGTATTTTGAAATGGTAATTCTTGAAATAATACCCAAGATTGAATATGGCAGGCTTTCTCAAAAATACGTAGTGTATGCATTTGTATGTGCACTCATACATACATATGTACAAACACATACTTACCTAACAGATAACATTTGATGTTTATCACTTGGAGCCCTATTATGGAAGCAAAATAGCAGGGTAACCATGGCAACATTTACATACGTATCTTGATGTTGGCTACCTAAAGTATATACATAGCATGTGTAAATTATTATTACGTTTTTAAGGCCACATGAACTCTGTCCTGAAAAGTACGTACACAAACACTGGAGATATACGTATACGTAGTTATATATCAATTCACATGATGAATGCTTAAGGGGCACACATGCACATGCAACATACATAACACGCATAGCTACTGTACATACAAACACACACACACTCACTACTCGGTGACAGTCTCTTAGACTAGCCCCACCTGTTGCTGCTTCTTTCAGTTTTCCCTGTCCTGAGCCATCTCATTCTACTTGCTCTGTCCCTTCACCTCATGATCATCAGTTGTGTGTTAGCTTAAAGAATAATCAATCTTAATAAATAAGTTGATTGATGTATGTAGCTACATACATAATGCCCCAATTCATAAAGATCATAATAAATTCTAAACTACAGTAGAGGGTGGATTATACGAACTAACAGGGAAGTGTGTTCATGTAACCAAACACTACATAAGTGCAAACAGTGTATACATATGTAAGCTACATAGCTACACTAAAGTACAATATGTATTAAACTGAAATCTTCACTCAAAATATAACCAAAAGTCAATGTGATACAGCAATTCTAAACACTCTAATAAAACACACACCTACAAAACTCTGACTAAAAATACAACAGACACCAATTATCCTGGTTTGGATAATCAACACTCCAATGTATGTACTAACTATAGCTACTATGCATAATGAAGAGATCATGTGAGCTACATTATATGGTTTTCTCCAATAGGAGATACCTCCCTTTGCAGAAGCCTTACAAAGTGGTAACTATCATATTAAGTGGACACCTTGTACTGACCTACCTACTCCAATGTATTGTGCCTATGTTGCCGTGTCCAATGGAATAATCTATTGCACTGGTAGTTGTCCTGATGATGACAATAATAATGATGTGTACTGTTATGATACAAACCAGTGGAAACAGTTGTCAAGACCAGGACATCGTCTGGGTGTCCTACACATGGTAGATGACAAACTGACTATTTTTGGTGGAAGAGACTCAACCACAAATAAACATCATAACAAGGTCACCACCTACAACAGTAAAACAAACAGCTGGTATAGTTGTTATCCCGATATGTTACACAACAGAAGTAAACCAGGAGTGATAACTTCTGATGATCATGTAATAGTTATGGGAGGAGGCAGTAGTCCAGACACTTACCTTGATAGTATTGAGGTAATGAATTACAAACATCAACTACAATGGAAAGAAGTTTCTGTTCATTTACCAGTTCCAATGTGGGGCATTAAGCCCACTATCTCTGGAGATTACATTACCATAGCGGGATACTATAGTGACCTCACACACAAGACAACCTACCAAATAATAACACAAGAGATAATATCATCATTGGACCAGCCACCCTTTACTGGTGCAGTAACTAGACAATGGAAGGAACTGTCATCTATTACATTTTATGACACTGCTACTGTTCCCTACTCCAACCCTCCCGTGATTATTGGTGGTGGTGATGATAATAATATTCCTACATCTGATGTCTCTCTGTATGACTCATCCAAGAACTCATGGAAGAAAGTTGATTCCCTGACAAGTGCCAGAATTGATCCAGGAGTATCTTTAATAAATAACAATGCTATAATCGTTATTGGAGGAAATACTAAAGGAGGAAGTATTGAAGCAGCCATGGCATCTTCCCTCACTACAGTAGAGATTGGTAACATTGTACCCAACCAGTAGTAACTATATACTGAACTATAGCTAGCTACTATTGTAGGTATTTAGATGATGAAAGTATTTACACTTGTTATCATACGTAAAAGAGATATTTATGATATTTGGGATATATTACTGCATGTTAACATTGTACGTAGTTATCTACTGTACTCTATAGTGTACTAATATTTATTTGTTTGCTGATATGTTGTATTCATTTATTATGCATTTTTATTTATAATATATATAATTGCATATTACACTATGACTACCAAGATGTTACCATATCACTTGTGACGGCATAAGTAGATACTGAAGCATCTGCTCAATACAGTATAACAAAATACGTAGCTACATAGCTTAACTACTCAGTCTAGCTATGTACGTAGCTATATACGTACATACATACATACATACATGCATGCATGCATGCATGCATACATACATGCATGCATGCATGCATGCATACATACATACATACATACATACATACATACATACATACATAACTACATAACTACATACATACATACATACATACATACATACATACATACATACATACATACATACATACATACATACATACATACATACATACATACATACATACATACATACATACATACATACATACATACATACATACATACATACATACATACATACATACATACATACATACATACATACATACATACATACATACATACATACATACATACATACATACATACATACATACATTCACACCAAGCTAGAGATTGGCACATATACGTACAAACGTTAATACGGCTGTACGTAGTTAATGAATATATACGTATATAAAATTCTGAGCAATGCATATGACTACTTATAGTTATATAATAACCACAGTTGAACGTCTCCTTGAAATGGACTCTACAAATCAACCACACTATCAAGTTTATGGGATACAGCCCGTATGCCACAAAGGATTGTAGCCTCTTCAATGGCATGCATACTCTCCCAACCCTATTCAGAAAACAGGACAAATGCTACAACACAAAAACATAATGCCACTTGTGGGGATTGAACCTCTCTATTAGAGTAACACTCCAAGCCTCACTTCTTCTATATAGAATATTGACTCTTCTATTAGAGTACATAGAGCTTTCTGTGACATATCCAAAGGCCACAAATTTTACAAACTGCATATTATGCTTGTAAGCACTGCTCCAAATCAAGCCTATCATTCTCAAAATTATGAGCAATCTCACAAGCACTTCCGAAATGTCATTACTAGTATACAAAGGTGCTTAAAAGTTTACCTGTTATGCTCAATGCTTCATCATCCTCCTAGCACAATTCAATCGTTCGTGGATAGCTAGCTTGCCGGCTATCGTAAAAATTATAACTTATTCACATCTACCGGTAATACACGTGCATGCATGCATAACTACTGGCATGTGCATGCCCAATAAATATGAATCCATCACTTGATAGTCTATATAATAATTATTACCATTATGAGAGAATCCCTCGCCTAGGTCTGTCTTCTTGGATCGACAGGTGGAATCACTCATTGCTAGCAACACTGCACGAATTTGTTAGAATACATCAATTTTGGGATGTGGTCGGTTTCTATGGCAGTTGTTTCTAGGTCCTAAGGACGAGTGGACATGTAACTTGGGATCAGTGAAGGATTTCAGAATAAATCAGACTTGTTGATCACTTGTGCGAGCATGTAAGCGTATAGCTAAACAATGAAATGTGATTCTTCCAGTCCCAGTCTAGTTGATCACACATCTGATTTTGTAAAGTTAATGGTCTGTTCTAGTAAAATAAAGCAATGATCACAACTGAGTTCAAATTTCAGTAACAATAAAGTGATGTTAATTCTAACTAGCTAACCTTGCAATTTGTCTTCCAAAATATTAGAAGTATATTTTCAGCTAATAATATACGTAGCTATAAGCCTTAGCTAACTACGTACAACTAATGATTACATTAAGGTTTGGATATTATTAAGTCACATTATCGCTATAGACATTACAGTGGAACCTCGAATGCGGGCACCATTGGTGCTTTATAAACAGGTAGTGTGAATTCCAGGTTACTCTTCAGGACTTAGCTAGCATGATGTAGCTACACAGTGTTTACAATTCAGGGTTGTTGGGGTTCCATACAATAGTCTTAGCTAGCTAGTTACTTACTGATTATTGTATGTATATTTATGTAGTAGTATAATGAAATTATGGATTGGTGAATAATAACAATTCAAACTGAAGGTACCAATTGATTTCAAGCTTTCTGATATACCAACTTCATCCATACATGATCAACTTTCCACTAGTACAGCTTCAAGTTTCAGCTTACGTGTCCCAAAAATCTGGAAAATTGGAAATATCCTTATGTATGTATATTGCATATAGCTACGCATTGCATTGTGTAAAGTATATTGTAGCAAAGGATTAACTATCCACCTTGTGTTATACCGTAAATAAAAAGATGATGATGATGAAGCATCATTCGAAAATAAAACTCCTTCGAAAATAACCCGTTATACGGTAGTACTTCTAAACAATTTTTTTCAGTGTGTACTGACATGCCCGCTGCTCACCCATTTATACGAACAATTTAAGGGCCGGATCAAGCCTTTTCCAGGCTTTAAGCTGTCTGAAACTTAGAGGCCAAACAAGGTAAGAAGACACACGTTTTCGTTGATACTGCATCGTTGTCACAATTCAAAATCACCATTGAAAGTATCTATTTTACCTGATTTAATGGGAAAGGCAGCACTTCATGTGGTAGCTAGGTCTTCTACAGTACCTATAATAGTCACAGTGTCTTCCTGTAATTCTTCCAAGCGTAATTTTGCTCACACGATGAAAAAAATTGAAATATTGTCACGTGATCACTGCCGGAAAAATAGTAATTTTTCCGGGACCAGAAGAATAGCCACTACATACGTACACTTTAATGGTTTGAAGAAATCATTTTCAGTATAGAAAATGCAATTTCCAGGCAGTATGTACCCATAGCCATATATATGCATTACAATGACATGACATCATCATTATAATTATGTATACCTAACTTTTTAGACTATAGTTGAATTAATGTACCTTTGCGGCTGCTTGTTACAACCAAACAACGAGAAAATGTAGCAGTAATTAGTAGCAATATCACTTCATAACCATTAAGTTTATTTAACGCTCACCCATAGTCAACGTTACCTGAGAGGCAGGGATCTATAGAGCAAAACAGTAAGGGATCTACGAGAAATAGATCCCTGCTTATAGCCAATCAAATGTGAGTATTCATCTCAGCTATGTATAATCTAAGCAACAATAGTGTATATTATATAGCAACCTTCACTAAAATCAGTTGTGCCTTCATCATCTTTTATAAATAGCTAGCTACTATTATGACTTCAAAACCTACGGGACTACAGAATTTATAACCCTCAGGCCCTTGGTAACACCCTCACTTTGCTCAGGCATCACAGCCAGGGCCTTTGGGTTATAAATTCTGTATAGACCCCTGGGTTTTGAAGTCTAACTATTATTTACGTAGTAGGTGTGAGAGAGAACATTATGTTGGATGACTCTCAAAAGCTATAGCTACTCACGTACATAGCTACGTAGCTATCCTTCAGTTTGCAATCAGAAACTGCTCATATATACACATGAGTACATGGTAAAAGTGTTTTGGTACCTAAAATTGGGTAGTTTCAATTGCAGTGATGCATGGCCCATGTTATTATTAATAGCTATGTCCTTTCTAAGTATGTATTTTTGAGTTTAAGATGTCAGTAATTTGTAGGTTATTGTTAAATCTACAGCTGTGATAACTAAAATGTGACTGGCTTTGCGAAAACCCTCCACCTATAGCTATACACAGTACACACATTCAATTTTCTGATTTTACAACTTTTGAAACTCATAGCTACGTAGCAGCATTTTTAAGTCTTTGTGGATTATCAGAGAGTTGCTACTAGAGAGTTTATGTTTTATGGTGTAGTAGCTATAAGTTATAAGTTAAGTTTGCCCTATTATTCCAGCATTAATCCTAATAATAAAATTATTCTGGCATAATATGCTCAGGACTAGTCTACTTACAATGTGTTTGAATTATCATGAGAAGTAGCTACGTATAGCTACACTGATGTTTGGCTTAGATCACTCTACAAGTTATATAACTAGCCAGCTACGTAGCTAACTAAAATAATCCATGCATTGCTATATGATCGATTATATTATATTATATGGTGCAATGAGTGCTGATCAACTCAATAATGATATACCATAGCTATAGCCTAAAATTTTTGTGGAATGGCGAATTTAGCGATTTTGTGGATTGCAGAAGTATTGCATTGAATTATACTGTAGGACAAAATTTTTTCGTGGGTACTCCGAAATCCACGAAAACTTTCACCCTCGAATCTTTTAGGCTATACGGTATTATGGGTATAGCTATAGCACTTTGCTATGTTGTAATTGTTATATGACCGGATTGTTAAAAATACATAAATCACATATCCAATTTTACACATTCATAAAATCTGGCAGGGAAAGTGTTTAAAGTAATTATTAGTAGCTAGACCAACTTTTATTTATGCATGGTTACATAACATTAACATGAACAATGAACTAATGAGCTGTAGAACTGGAATCTTAGAACTACTAGCTGTTGTGTTTCCACTAGTCCTTTATCCATGCATGCAAATTAATGGATTATTCCTGGTATTGCTAAATGAATATCTAGTGTAAAATTAGTAAACTTTATTAATATAGATAGAAACGTATATTACTACTAAATGCATTACACGTAGTTCCACCTATTATTATATATAGCTAATTCCAGGAATGAATAATTGTGTATATTTTGCTGTGGCTATGTATTACGACATTTTTAATGTATGTATGATAAATATATTAATGTCTCCTAATTCCAGGTACGTAGCTATGTACATATATATTTGTGTGTGTTTGTATGTTTGTATGTGTTTATGTGTGTGTGTGTGTTTATGTGTGTGTATGTGTGTGTGTGTGTGTGTGTGTGTAGTATGTGTGTGTGTGTGTGTATGTTAGGGCTGAGCCTAATATAATCAAAATTTTACCTATTATTCCTTCTCGAACTTCCCAAATTTTTGACCCATTTTTCCCACATCATCACCTATTATTCCTACTTATTCTTGTAATTTTTATTGTATTGATGATAGTAATGTCCACAATACACACAGTGATTATTATACTGGTGAACAGGATATTGCCAGTGCAGACTGTTATTCAGAATCTACATGAAATTTTGCTACTTTCATGGGTATCTTCACCATCATCATCATTTTAAACGGCAATCTTTGAGATTATTTCATTACATTTACCCATTATTATTCTTGTATGTATTATGCTCGTCAATGTCCTAATTATTCTCATTAAAATTGCAACCTATTATTCTCAAAATTATACCGGCATGTTAGGCTCAGGCCTTGTGTGTGTGTGTGTGTGTGTGTGTGTGTGTGTGTGTGTGTGTGTGTGTGTGTGTGTGTGTGTGTGTGTGTGTGTGTGTGTGTGTGTGTGTGTGTGTGTGTGTGTGTGTGTGTGTGTGTGTGTGTGTGTGTGTGTGTGTGTGTGTGTGTGTGTGTAGTCGCATGCATTAAGCATGAATTGAGTTTATCCATATTTAGCTAATAATTAATGTGTGCATATTCTGGGTATCCATAGCTATATGCATTGGTATTTTAAAATACATGGATGGCTGTCACCTGGTAGGCAATAAAATACTAGATGTGTAATAGGATTATCATATGTGACTGTCCAAGTGTCTGAGCAAAACCAGCCTACAGTACGTAGTTCACACCTCCAATTTTACAAATTTAATTGTCATTGTAATATATAATAGCTATTATATATTATGCATGTCTTTCCCAGACCATGCATGTTATATACGTACATATACGTTAAACTAATGTCATTGTAGCTAATAACTTGACTGTAGCTATAAATTACTGTAATTGTTTTGCATGGGAACTAGCTAGCTATGTATGTATAGCTACAGCTACTGCCTTGGTTGCTCTATTAAGAGAAATTCAGGTAGTAGAAATTATAATTTAGTTTCTTCAAGATACTGTAAGAATTGAAAAAATTTGACTGTTGTAGATAAAATACTCAGGACAGGTTTTTGAGAACTTGTGTACTAGCTAGTTAGATAGTAGCTTATTCATACTGTAATAAAATTCAATGAAGCTCATCCCGATTGTACTATAACTTTTTATGTATATATAGCTAGAAATAATAATAATATTATGTGACTAGTATTGGTTGTGTGATAACCCTCTGTGTTTGCACATTCTCCATAGCTTTACACAAATTGCTGTAGCTATAGCTAAACTGCTAAAATTGTAATATTGCACCAATTTTAATGTACTAATATAATATTGTCAACTTTTATGCAAATTTCTACAGTATGTATATATAGCTACGTACGTACATACGTACATGCATGGAACGGCTCTGAACAGTTACAGAGTAATGAGGCACTAAAGTTCCAAGATTTGTAGCATGTCATGAACACGGAGAGTTGTTGCAGAACCAGTCACAACAAACAGTCACATATATACGTACATAGCTGCAGTGAAACCTCATTAATGTGACCACCCAAGAGACCAAAATAACTGGTTTGGCTACAAGGTTGTGTACGAAGTTGTAGCAACCCTGGAATATAGTAAAGGACATTGTAAGGTACCTCACTTTTTTGAAATAGCAACATTAAAGGTGTTGATGAACTCTATTACTTAGGCATATATGTACAAGTTGTAACTTTCAAAGCTATTAGCTATACGTATTACTATAATATTATTTAACTGACCGGCTTTGCGAAAACCCTCCACTTATATAAACACATCAAATTTTTTGACTTTAACACTACGTAACTTTAATGTCCAATAAGGTATTGATCTGAAAATTTCACCTAATACTGCCCTAACATTGCTTTATGACATGTGAAAATTTTAAGATAGTATCTTTACTAGATGTTAAGTTATGAGTTCCTAAAATTGTAAATTTGGATGTGTGTAGGTGGAGGGTTTTCACAAAGCCAGTCATTTTACATAAGTAGCTAGCTATGCACAAAGATACATTAACTATAAACTTTGTATATACATATTACGAATTATAGAATGCAAAAGAATTGAGAGTTATGCTAAGTAAGTACGTAGCTAGAATATTAATAATGGAGGCAGTCGACTGTAGTTTGCTCAAAAATACACACTGGTGGTTTAAGCAATTGCCTTATAATTAGGAAATTAAGGAGTTTATTGTACTTTTTGACCTTGCAGACTTAAATTAAATAAATTTGTCCAGTTATTAAGTTCTAGCATTATGACAATTAATTCTCAGTTCTAGATCGTTTTGCATCCTGTACAATATTCACTGAAAGATGCTTTTAAGCAGTTTTAGTCTCATAGATCTTCACATTTTTAAATAAAAGTGCAATGTATAAAGCCTGGTCACCTGCTCAGTCTTTAAAGGATGCCTGGATCAGAATTAAGCACATGCAACTTTGTGTGGCCTTACGTTGGTGTACAAAATGTAGCTATATAGCTACTCCTATTGCTAACCTCTCCTCCCTACCACAAAGTAGCTATGTATACATACTCTAAACATATTGATGTCACATATCGCCACATACGTACATTTTCCCTCTATAAAATTGTGAATAACCAAATTAAAATATATATTGATTTCATATAGCAATTGTTGATAATATGATACATACATATATAGCTATAACTGTACATGTGGTATTCTAATTAAGTGTTCCTTTGCAATTTGGTGCCCCGCAGAAACAAGGGATTTTATCCTCCTCAATAGGAAACTTGTAGTCGTAAGTGATCTCTTCGGTGGCCTTGATGTCTCGCTTTGCATAGATGGCAACCTTTCTCTGGGACCCAACGTTGATCACCTTTGCATAACAGTTGGGCTATAAAATATAAATGGGTGTTAATAAGAATAATTTCTCAACAGAATATCAATACATCAGGTGTTCCTATTTGAGAAATTACCAAATTTGAAGTCAAAAAATCTTCAATAGCAGATACTGTAGGATCAGATATATGTACATAGGATTTTAGCGATTTTTGGCCATAAAATTTTACCAGGCAGCTACTTATTTTAACCTTTCATAAACTTTAAGTTAATGTATTCTAGGAATAACCATATTGAATACAAAGGTTAAGTTTTTTGGCCTAGGAGTGCTCTGATTTTAGTATAAAACATCACTAATTAACTCATGAAAATTTTCCAGTTAAGGTGTTTAAATCTGATATTACAATATATATATATACACTCCCCTGGTAAATTAATGGTATACTTATATTTTAAGGGACCTCCATTAACACTTACATCACAACAGTGATTGATGAATCTTGCCAGGTTTCCTTTCTTTGTAGCATCTATCACATAGTCTTGGTCCACCCGGAACATATAACTACTGCCAATTCCAGCTGCCTCATATCTTTTCTCTCTGAAGTGGGTGTAGCTGAAATACTTGTATTCACTTTTACTAGGAGGGCATACCTTTCATCGGCCACCGAGGAGTGTATAACCTCGCCTACATACTCGATCACCATTTCATCAGCCATGATGTTTTCCATCGCAAACAAACCCCAGCCCTGGATCTGTGATTTTGAAAACTTTAATTGTTTCTTGCGTGCCTGCAAAAATTATTATTCACTAGGTATCAAACATTTTATGTGTACAACATGTACACAAAACAATATATAGCAAAAGATTATCCGATCTGTTTGGAAATGTGATATAAAGTGGCAACATACCTTGAGTTGACTCGACTTGTGGATGTCAGTGGAGGCATCACCAGTGCTGTAAACTGATGCTAGCCGGCGATGTGCAGCTCTGTTTGACCGACTACGACTCAGCGACTCCTAAAATACCAGTATCACTCAAAATAACAATTTTACAAGGGTACACATGCTGTTTACTTTTTTCTTGGATGCCTCGTTCCATTGGGTGGGAGTGGCAAAGGAAAATAAGCTGTCTCGGAGGTAGGCTTTCTTGTCCATGGGGTCAATCTTGTAGTAGCCCTCACTACGAGCTGACCCAGTCACGTGCTGCTGTGTTAAGCTTGGTACAGGGATGGGGTCTGGTGGCATTAAGAGTTAGTTAAGGAAACATGTCTCTGTTATATGTAATCTGGATGCTAGTTCTTATAAAACAAGTTCAGTTGCATGCAGAGCCTCAGACAGAAGTCTCAATTCTTGTTCTAACATATTACAAATGATCAGACATTTGTATGAATACATATTGTAGTGATACATTTTGCCTGGACATTTTATCAGGGGAAAACTCTGTCAGTGATGGATTAAGTTAACAAGGTATCCTTTTAAACTTAAAAACTTTTCATACACAAAACACAATAGCTAATTATTATCATATCAAAAAGGATATCTGAAGGGTAATAAGCCCAAGGAACATCACTGACTAACTCATCCTTCTCTTCCTTCAGTCTCTTTAGGGCTAACTTAAACATTTCCACATCTTCCTTGTCTGGGCCATAGCCATAACGAAACTGTTGTAGTATCTTGTCCTCTTCCTCAGCTGACCGTTGAGGAAATATTGTTTTCTTATAACTGCCACTAGCCTGTAGGTAAAAAATTTCATTTTGCTATATAAAAGTGAGACTATTTTATTAGTTTATATATGTACACTAGCTTGCAGATAATAACCTATACATTGTGACTGTTCTATTAGACTATATCGATCTTTGGCAGATATTTATTTTCTATAGCTTTTTATAAATTTAAATATGCTGGCATTATGCTTGATGCTTTTACCATCCTAAAATTATGCAGGCACTTATCAAATAAAATTGGCCCGCGCGCCGCGACTGTGTTTGCATACGGCTAAACCAACCATAACTACTCGCGATCGTTACTAGCCACTTGATTGCGTGGACATTCACAGTCAACTAAACTATTTTACCAGCTCGAGGCTAATGTATCTGTGTTGTCGCAAAATTTAGACTTGTACTAAATAGCTCAGGTATGCGCAAAGGAGGAGCAAAATGCAAGCAGATTTTTGCAAGTTACAGCCTTGATGCCCCATAAAACAATATACACAATTCTTAAGTCTTTACAAACTTACCATCACTGAGCTCTGCCACTTGGAATTGATCTGAGAGATTTAAGCTGTCCCGTGAGCTGTTATTAATGAAAACGGCGCGCGTCTCCGTTGAGAGATTTTAGTGTTGCGAAATATTACGCATGCGCGATTATTAGGATAGGCAAAACACTTTACTGTGCAATGGAAAAATGACACAAACGCTTGTGGTGTCTTCTACTAAATCATACACAAATAATATTATAATTAGCTCAATTTAGCTGTTATTATTAGGAACTTGCTCACATCATCAGATATGTCTACAGGGTTACTCCAGTGTGGTCTGGGTCTGGTTCACGAGACTAAACAACAGCGAGACTGAACAGATTAAATAGATATTTCATACTGTCTACTAATGATGCTCTATTAATGCAACTGATGAGGAAACATTCTAATAGAACGTACCGTATAGCAGGTTTTGTTTGCGAGACACAATTTTTACGAATCGTTCATTTTTTATAGTCAACAATAATATGTGGCTGGCTCTGTGAAAATCCTTCATGTTAGCATGCAAATTTTGACCAACTTTTTGATGCTTAAAGTCTCATAACTTTCTAAATGAACAATTAATATTACTTGTAAAACATAATTATGAAGATTGATGAGTGTAACTGTTAGTGAGTTACAACTGTTTAAGTGATACTGTAAAATACGCTAACATGGAGGGTTTCACAGAGACAGTCACATAATATTATTTGTTATTAAATTTACAAACTGCATGACAGCTACATACAAAAACCTATTGTTATTTGTACTTATCTTACTTTAATGTTAGCTCGTGATTCCTCACAAAATTTACAAAAATTAGGACCTCACAAGTATAACCCGCTATATGGTATTTTGCTTTGTAAACATATCTCTTAAATTACTAAGTGAAATTTGTGAAAAGCATGCATCAATTTGGACTATCAATGCTTCCTATGCATTGTAAGTTGACAAGATTGTCTTACCAGTAAATCGGTAGCTAGAAGCTATAGGTTAACTCAAATGGTTGTTGTGTACATATTAATGAACAACAAATATTAGGGGTCATTCACAAAAATTTCAGCATTTATGTGAGCGTACAAAGAGTACTTTTTGCTAACGTCTCCTCTGAAAATGTTGATGTCACATGATCACCATAGACTTTCTGTATCAACATTTATCAAGCGTACGTACAATTTAACCCAAATCCCATTACATGCTCTTTGAAGACAAGCATAAAGGCTGAAAATTGTGAATGATCCTAAGTTAGCATTTATAGCATTTCTTGATCAATGGTTGGTCATATGATATATAACTGTGTTATTCTAATTAAGTGTTCCTCTGCAGTTTGGTGCCCCACACAAACAAGGGATCTTCTCCTCCTCAATGGGAAATTTGTAGTCATAAGTGATCTCTTTGGTGGCCTTGATGTCTCGCTTTGAATAGATGACAATCTTCCTCTGGAACCCAAAGTTGATCACCTTTGCATAACAGTTGGGCTATAAAACAAAAAAGTAGGTATTAGCTACGTAAATAAGAATAAAATTATATGGTAATTTCTCAACAGAACATATCAGAAACTACAAGTGTTCTGATAAGATACAGCAGAGCTTTAAATAAGGACTGAAAAGTACTCGGACACATATCAACACAACATAAAATTTGTTCTGATTGGGGCGAGCCTGAGCGAGCCCCACTCTAACGTGGAAAACGTACGGTGGTCCATGCGCGAAGAACCGCGGCGAAAAACGGGATTGCAACACACTACTGTAGTTTGGTACGGTGGTTCATGTACAAACAAACACGATAAACTTACGGATACTTCCATACAAGTGCTTTGGCATTGCAAAAATATCCGTCTTCATGTCCTGACGTTCCATACTAGGCTGGTACGGTCAACCATGCACGAACAATAAAACGGCACAGATTACGGCCACTCCATATTAGGCTGGTACGGTCAACCATGCACGAACAATGAAACGGAAAAGATTACGGCCACTCCATATTAGGCTGGTACGGTCAACCATGCACGAACAATGAAACGGCAAAGATTACGGCCACTCCATATTAGGCTGGTACGGTCAACCATGCACGAACAATGAAACGGCAAAGATTACGTCCACTCCATATTTGGTACGGTCAACCATGCCACGATGAATGAAACGGCGAAGATTACTGACTACATTAATTTGGCACGTGGACTCGATTACTGACTGCACTCATTTTGGGACGTGGACGACGATGGACAGAGAGGAGAGGCTGAGAAGAAGAAGAGAACAATATTTGGCTGGTATGGTCAACCATGTCACCATATCGTGGGGATGAAACGGCGAAGATTACTGACTATATTAATTAGGCATGTGGACTCTATTACTGACTCTGTACTCATTTGGGACGTGGACGACGATGGACAGAGAGGAGAGGTTGAGAAGGAGAAGAGAACAACATCATGTTAGACGGAACAGAAACTGCAGAAGAGAGAGCAGAGGCTGGAAGCAAGGAGAGCACGTGAGAGACGTCGGCGTGCCATGATGTCTACAGAGCAGCGACAAACGTTGTTGCAGCGGAGAAGGGAAGCTTGACAACGTACTGAATCGATAGCAGAAAACCAACCTCTCGAAATTCCATCCTTTTGTACACGTGATCGTGATTTGCCGATTCCAATGTTTCCGTATATTACTGCATTCTACTCGTTGTCCACGGTTTTACTCTCCACACTGTTAAAACTGAAAGTGAAGTCTACTATTGATGCTTGTGTTAATTATGCCATGCAAGAGTAAGTGTTTTCTCTCATGCCAATAGCTCATTGGTTGTGGTAAATCCTTCACTGCTTCAGCAAAAGAACTCATAATAACTTCATGCATGCATCCTCAGGCTCGCCCCCTGATGTTGAACATCTGTCTAGTAATAGTAGAATCATTAAGTACGGTAGTACTTAATAGTAGGGATTGGTAAGAAATTGTATGGTTTCCCGATTTTTCGCACTTCATAAAACAACCTTCCAATAGGCTTTACCCGAAAAAACCGACTGGAATGCATTGGCAAGGCTGTAATGATGCTGTACCTTGGTAAAACGAAGCGACAAGTCGAATATTTCGACCTACAGCCAACTTTGAAAATTTCGAAATTCACCTGTATTTCGTCTGCCAGCCTGCATGCCAGCCAGCCTGCCTGCCGTAAGACCCGGTTGCGCTAGGTGTAGGGCTCCAGAACTTTCACACAATAAAGGTAATGGCGGCGGATTTACGAAGATGTTGTTCCGAAGACGATTTACCCACTGTGCCATGGCGATTCCTTTTATCCTTCATTCCCTTCCTTGTTCTTCTATATTCCTAGCAAGGTGTGAATCTCACCTTCGAAGGTGACGATAGCCTGTTACGGCTTCTGCTTATTACGTCACGCTGAAACCTGGCTTGCACGTGATATAATTAGTTACAGTGGCACCATGGCACGATGTTTTCGCGTGTACGCGCGTACTTTATTACATCGTGAACTTCGAGATTATAGCCTTGGACAAATAGCTTTTGCTGTTTTTCGAGCGTTATTTGCTATCACACAGCTGCTTTGCCATGTAAGTGCGTTGTTAACAAGCGCCTGAAAACAAGCATAATTATTACGTAAGCGCCTGTAACATTTGTGCGCCTGCTGAAAGATTATTATGAATGCTTAGCATGTATAAAAAGCAAACAAACTAGAATGATAAAAAAATTAAAAATTTAAAAGGTAAGTAGGGATTGAATTCAATAGTGCTACAAAAAGTAAGGAAACAAGGAATAAGATTTTGGGACGAGAGAACATTCTGGCATGAGATAATTTATAAAAGTTTAATCCCTACTTTTGGCAAACCTGCTGAAGTGAGCCAAAAGTAGGGATTAAACTTTTATAAATTATCTCATGCCAGAATGTTCTCTCGTCCCAAAATCTTATTCCTTGTTTCCTTACTTTTTGTAGCACTATTGAATTCAATCCCTACTTACCTTTTAAATTTTTAATTTTTTTATCATTCTATATACGTAGCACATATCAGATCAAAGTGGGAATTGTACAGGTCAACACCAAAAGTGGACTGTTATTAATTTTCATACGTGCGAAATAACTTTTGAAGCACAAGACATTTGCATGGAAACTTTCTCAATAGTTTTACAGTAGCCTTTGCTTCTATTTTGATAAAATTTATTTTGACACATTTGTAAAAATGCCCTGTTATTTGTCAATTTTAATACTACATAAATTATATGGTTAAATTTTTGGGTCTTGGGTGGTAGAAAATAATTCATGAAAGATTTTACTAATTCACAGCTAATTCATAAATATCAACTCACGGCTATGAATTGTTCACATTAAAATAAATACACTCCACCATAACGCACTTCATTTACAGTACTTATACTTCAAGGGTCTTGTATGGTTTCCTCCATCAACACTTACATCACAACAATGATTGATGAATCTTGCCTATCCGGGTCTAGGCAAAATCATTATGCGTAGTTTATCCGCTTTAAATGACAAGCAAAATCGAGAACTTAAATTATATTTTAAAAATACCAAAGCTATGCACAAGAATACCTTCTAATTGTTTGGAACGGCAGTGAATTGCCCACCATTTTAAATAGTTTTTCAACAGAACTACAAATGATGCCAAAAAGCAACATCAAGATATCGGAAGCACTGCACCTGTTAGTCATGGCTGGTGGGAAAAGTTTCAGAAAAGACATCAAGAGCTTTCTTTACATTCCAGTGAAACCTTGTCCCAAAGAAGAGCAGTAGCGATGAGCCCTGCAGTACTGAATAAAAACTTCAATCTACTAGAAGATACTGTCAAAGTGATGATCTTCACAAAAGGCCTGCATTAAGCTTCAATTGTGATGAAAGTAGATTTCCATTGGTTCACTGACCAGGAAAAAGAATGGCTGGTAAAGGTCAAAAGCATGTATACTAACTGTTACATCAGACAGTAAGTCACGTGTTACTGTGTTGGCATGTATAAAGTTATTAACACAGCTGGATATGCAATTCCACCCCTAGTAATACTGTATATGCTCATGCTAACCTTACAAAGCTACTGTATAAGGGAGAAATAATTGGCACAATGTATGCTTTGTCACCTGGTAGCTAGTGGTTGGATGGATGGTATAACATTCTATGAATGGTTTGAGCACCATTTTTGGAGTATGCTCCATCTGGAAGACCCTTATTACTCCTATTAGATGGTCACTCTTCACAATATAACCCTGAATTTATTCGTTTTGCTGCTCAGAAGGGAGTCATTGTATTTGCATTACCACCAAACAATACATATTTCTCAACCATTGGACGAAGTGTGTTTTAAAGTCTTAAAGTAGTGTTGGGACGAGCAGTGTAATTCATTCATGTCAGATAACCCAGGTAAAACAGTAACTCTTTACCAGTTCTCAGAACTATCTGCAGCTGCTTGGAAAAAAGCATGCATGACTCCACAAAATATTACTTCTAGTTTCCGTGCTACAGGGGTGTTTCCAGTCAATCGCCAAGCACTAGAAATCTTACAAATAAAGGAAAAGAGCCTAGCAAAATTGTCAATGGCTGCCATAGCTAAAACTAATGGAATTAATTTTTTGCCACTCTACAGTCCCAAGAGGTCCTTAATCAGTATAGATGCTGCAGTAGAGTTCACTGACGAAGAAATGAAGCATTTTAAAAGGCGCTTGAAGGATATGATGTACGTACCTGGTGATACCCGCTACATTCAGTGGTTAAAAATTCATCATTCAGAATGTAACACACTAGTATCACAACTACAGGGTATCATGATACAAATTCTATCTCTGTAGATAAAAATCATCCTACTAACGGTTTACCTGGCAGTTGTAAAGAGTTGACAGTTCAGAGTAACTGTGCAGAAGTCATTTCAACTCAATCCGGTTTGAATTTTAACAAAAAGAAGCAAACTTTATTCTTTTTTGAAAGTACCCACTCCATTAGCCCATCATTCTAAAACAAAAGCCAAGGGTGCAAAGGTACTCACAAACCAGGAATACTTGGAAGACCTAGGAGAAAGATAAGTTAAAAAAACAAAAGGAAAAACAGAAAAACACAAAAGGAAAAGAAAGCTAATTAAGCTAAACTGAAAACAAGTGGTGCTTCTCAGTGGCAGAAATTGCTAAGTGTTAAAGCCAAAGGTATATCTACGTATAGTAAGCTATGTAATGTAGCTACCATATAATATTATGGCTATACAGCTAGCTATATATTATTTATTGTACATATATGGCAATAGCTATAGCTATATATAGCTAACTAGCTATAGCTATATATAGCTAACTAGCTATAGCTATATCCTTAATGACAACTAGCACATTAATCTCATGCACATACGTAGCTGTACGTAGCTTTAACTAATTATTGGTTAACAACAGTTGGAGCCTTGTAGCCGTCAACTACTGGCTACATAGTCTTAATTTCTAATGGGTGGGATAATGGGTAGTTCGGTGCCGTACTCTTCCTAAGATCACGTGATATGCTGATATGCAAGGCCTGTATTTTATGTGACACATGCAATGTCTATCATGTGATCTTGAGGTTATGGATTAAGATTATCCTGCACTCTTGAAAGTGCATACCCCATGTTGTGGGAATAATATTATTTGTGCTCCACACATAATAATTATACGTATATGTAGCTAGCTAGCTAGCTACTACCTGCAATTGTGTGAGTAATATCATTTTTGTACGGCTATACCCATGTCACATTAGCTAAACTAGCCGTTACTAGCTAACTAGTTTAACCAATGGAGTCCTTGGAGGGAGGAGGGTGGGGAAAAACTTTCTACAATTCTTAGCCAGTCCGCTTGTTTGTTCACTGCTTACAGTGCTCTGACAGCGTGCTACAATTAGAGTTGTTTACTGGCACCTGCATAATTGAGCACACCTGAAAATTCCTGCCCAACTAGGAATTTGCTATACCATCAACATGTTGATGTTAGCTACCCATAGTATGAAGTAGTCAACCTTTTAGTTAACCCTGTTTAACCTGCGTTTAAACTTGTATTAACTAATTATCGGTTAACAACAGTTGGAGCCTTGTAGCCGTCAACTACTGGCTACATAGTCTTAATTTCTAATGGGTGGGATAATGGGTAGTTCGGTGCCGTACTCTTCCTAAGATCACGTGATATGCTGATATGCAAGGCCTGTATTTTATGTGACACATGCAATGTCTATCACGTGATCTTGAGGTTATGGATTAAGATTATCCTGCACTCTTGAAAGTGCATACCCCATGTTGTGGGAATATTTGTGCCATATTGCCAGCAGTTTATTCCCACAGTTTACGGCACCGATCCATTTCCCCACCAAGCCATATAAGCAAATGCTTTGTATTTGCATTGGAACAATGGATCGATTAGCTACCTGATAATGTGGATACAGTATCTTTTCAGCTTATCTGCATGATTGCAGATGGTATTAAGACTGGTCTATGTGTTTACAATGTGGGTTTCGGTTGCCATGAGCACCATCTACAGGATTGTATAGTACCTCTATTCACTTGTACATGATAAGCATGTTTCGACTACATACGTAGTATAGGAGCTTGCATACATGAGTGCAACTGCACTAGGATCATTTTTATTGCAGGTTTTCCATGATACGAAGCAATAATTCTTTCTTTTGGTTATTTAGTAGCTAAGCACTGGCTCTAAATTAACGATAGCATATTTTCTGTATAATAAGAATTGTTTAGAGAAATAGCTACAGTAGACGTGACGCTGCATCATCTATTCAGTCCATACGTACATGTACTGTATACATAGTACATTACGCCATTCGTCTCAGACTCATCATCCTAGGGACATGAGGAACAGGCCGTATGCGTTTATACGTACGAGTTATTAGCTACCAACTCGTACTTGCTAATGCACTAATCTTGAGATTGTTGACAACTTGTCCATTTGAAGTATTTCCATAGAATTTGCATACAGGGATGTGTGTGAGGAGACCCTATACACTACACAGTCCCTCTCTGGCTTGCTCTGTTTAATTGGATTGATGATAAGCATGAGCAGGGTCCTGTGGACAACAGAAACACGAAGGAGTCATTGCTAATTGGTGAGCGTGACCATGGGGATCATCCCTAGCCAAACTCCTTTGAATCTGAGTGTACATGTAGCTTGCATTTGTTTTACTCTTCGTCACCATTGACTTATACCCATAGAATTTGAAGGCACTAAACTCCTTCAGTAAAAGCAATATGAATGGTATAGATTCTTGTTGGTAAAGATGCCTAAGTCTTGTTCAGGTAATTCATCAACGACTAAATCCATATCTATTGGAATCCATTGAATTACCAGAATAATTGCAGAGATACTTTTGGTTGGCTTGTGGGTTAGAGTTACAAGGCTGCGGAATTAGATATTCTAATTATTTCACTTGTGTGTAGATGGTAGGTTTTCCAAAAATCGGGTCATAAAAGTTTGTATCATAGCCAAACATATTTCAAATTAGGCAAGTTACTTAGAATTATTTTAATTAAGTGTCTCTTGCGTGCAGACGACAGGTTCTCCAAAATCGGGTCACATTTGATCCTTCACATGCAATTGACTTTGTAATTAGGCAAGGAGATCTGGTCAAATGCTATAGGATGAGAGCTGCTTGTCGCCCTCGAGGGGTCCGAAATTCTGTATAAATCTCGTACAGCCTCCTAAAATCTGAAATCAGCAGATTCTCTGTTATCTTCCCAGACATTGATGTTACATAGAGTAATGTATTTTCAATACGTAGAAATATGATCACAAATCTGAAAGATGAGCTCTGAAATCTTTCAGAAACCTTTCTGTGAAACATTGAAATTTTAAAGATTTGAAATATCGCACACAGATTTTTTGGAACCCTCGGTTGCTGTGATAGCTACCTGTGCTCACATTATCCGATCATTTTGCATTTGCACATAAAGGCATGGCAGTAGGCCTAGAAGGATACTCACGATTTGTTTTACACCCCTGTACTTTCTTGAATAGTTGCTTCAGAAAGTATGCAAGAGTTATTTCAGAATTAAAAATTGCGAGCTTGTGATGCCTCACAGGGACCAAACATAAGTCTATGAGGTCATAGTCACCCCCCTTCTTTATTGATGTAGTTTGAATGAAAGTAATTGGCTCAAGATTTCCTGGCATTGTGTAAATTATCTCACATTTGCTTTCTTCTGGTTAATGTGTGCGCAAGTGATAGTTTGTACTCATTGTGTTCTTCCACAGAAGTGATTTTCACAACTGTGGAGTCAAGTACAACAATGGTATTGGTATTAGTATAATACCACCAATTTCCACAGGCATCTGAATCATCAGAACATGTTGTAACTATATCCACTTCACTGAGAGTACGGTATAAGGGCTTTCAGGCTTTGGAGATACAGTATGACTTGCATAATTTATAAATCCATGGGACTTTTAGAAAGAAGACCTCAGCATCTTGACATTACTGTGAGCAACAGTAAAACAATGGGGGGAGGGTCTACCATGATCACACCGATTAAAAGGTGGAGAAGCAGACCCTCTGGGACCTAATGTGTTGCAATTCTAAACATGAGGCCTAGTATAGTGCATGTGTGTGTGTGCTATGATTTTGGGAGGGGACCAAGTATACTATAGTTGTGTCTATGAGGTCATAATCACCATGTGACCACCCATCGGTGGCTATAGTGAGATAAGCCATGACCACCCGTCAATGACTACTTTGTGGAGATACGTATGCTTTGCACACTCTATTCTACTTGATGTGTGCCTCAACCTTTTTTTTTTTTTTTTTTTTTAATAGCCCAGGACCTGCTATAATTTCTTCCCATGGCTATCGAGTTGAGATCATAGTTCCAGGGGTAGCACAAATACATGATCAATCCTTAATAGGCTTGTATGATTAATTTTGATAACGGTTTCCTTATCTGAGGGTGAACTTAACTGAGCTGCATGCACCTCTCTATGACTCTTTTGCTGGTCTTCCAGTCTCTGAGGTTATGCCATGACCACTTGTCTATGGCTAGCAGTAATGAGATATGCCATCACTACTTACAGTGCTAAGCCATGACCACCCGTCAATGGCTGTTACAGTGAGATAAGCCATGACCACCTGTTGATGGCTGTTACAGTGAGATAAGCCATGATCACCCGTCGATGGCTGTTACAGTGAGATAAGCCATGACCACCCGTCAATGGCTGTTACAGTAAGATAAGCCATGACCACCCGTCGATGGCTGTTACAGTAAGATAAGCCATGACCACCCGTCGATGGCTGTTACAGTGAGATAAGCCATGACCACCCGTCGATGGCTGTTACAGTGAGATAAGCCATGACCACCGGTCGATGGCTGTTACAGTAAGATAAGCCATGACCACCCGTCGATGGCTACTTTGTAGGGATACATATGCCTTGACACTTTTCTATTACTACTTGATGCGTGCCTTGACCACCCATCAATGGTGTTTTTGATAAACCCGGGACCTGTCATCATTTCTTCCTATAGCTGTTGCAATGAGATCTTAACTCCAAGGGTAGTCCAAATACATGGTCAATCCTTGATAGGCTTGTATGTTTGAGTGATAAGTTTCTTCATCTCAGGATGACCTTGATCAAACTTACCTGAGTTGTGACCACCTCTCTATGACTCTTTTGCTGGTCTTCCAGTCTCTGAGGTTATGCCATGACCACTTGTCTATGGCTAGCAGTAATGAGATATGCCATCACTACTTACAGTGCTAAGCCATAACCACCCGTCAATGGCTGTTACAGTGAGATAAGCCATGACCACCCGTCGATGGCTGTTACAGTGAGATAAGCCATGACCACCCGTCAATGGCTGTTACAGTTAGATAAGCCATGACCACCTGTCGATGGCTGTTACAGTGAGATAAGCCATTACCACCCGTCGATGGCTGTTACAGTGAGATAAGCCATGACCACCGGTCGATGGCTGTTACAGTGAGATAAGCCATGACCACCCGTCGATGGCTGTTACAGTGACATAAGCCATGACCACCCGTCGATGGCTACTTTGTAGGGATACATATGCCTTGACACTTTCTATTACTACTTGATGTGTGCCTTGACCACCCATTAATGGTGTTTTTGATAAACCCGGGACCTGTCATCATTTCTTCCTATGGCTGTTGCAATGAGATCTTAACTCCAAGGGTAGTCCAAATACATGGTCAATCCTTGATAGGCTTGTATGTTTGAGTGATAAGTTTCTTCATCTCAGGATGATCAAACTTACCTGAGTTGTGACCACCTCTCTATGACTCTTTTGCTGGTCTTCTGGTCTCTAAGGTCATGCCATGATCGCTTGTTGATGGCTCGCAGTAAGCGAGATATGCCATGACCACTTGTCAATGGCTAGTAGTTGTCAATGACTAGTAGTGATAAAAACACAGTGATTGTCTGTCGATGAGACTAACTACATGTAAATCTGTCACATCTATTGCCATGGGAGAAACATGTGATGTTGCTGACAAAGTAGGTAGACAGGCGAGGACTTGATGCTGATTGAATTGATTGTAAAGTGACAGTATAACCAACAGAAGTTCACACCATCTATGGGTAACCTCTGTGAACCATGCTTTGACCACACATCAACAGCTTCTCCTACTGAGAGGTTTATGACCATAGAACTTTTTTTTTGTACAAGAGGTGTGCTGCTGCAACACACTTACTTTGGATGATACATCAGATGCCAGTACAGAATGGCTACAAATCTTTGAGATATTTCTTTAAACTGCCTTTATTTTAACTAATGTAAACTTTCCTTTATTACTTCAAACAAACATTACTCACTTTGCTGATATACCTGAACATGTAGTACTGCGGCTACTATTATTTCCCTATTATATCTGCTCAACTGCAGTTGACCTGTGGCAAGTAATGACTAGCCTTGGAACAAGCTCTGTATTATTGAATATCCTTCTGGTAATGATGTATCTGGCTGGTTGAACTTCCACTTGAAATAAACATTGGCTCAGCAAATCTAGATCCACTATTAACAGTAAGAGAAATCTTCCTCTATTTCTTGGCAATATACTACATACTCCAAACAAAAAACTTTCTACAATTCTTAGCCAGTCCGCTTGTTTGTTCACTGCTTACAGTGCTCTGACAGCGTGCTACAATTAGAGTTGTTTACTGGCACCTGCATAATTGAGCACACCTGAAAATTCCTGCCCAACTAGGAATTTGCTATACCATCAACATGTTGATGTTAGCTACCCATAGTATGAAGTAGTCAATCTTTTAGTTAACCCTGTTTAACCTGCGTTTAAACTTGTAATATCTAGCTACTGGATTTTGTTTGACAGGGAAATCTGATTGTAAGATTCTAAATGGCAAAAGTAAAGAGGTAGCTACAAACAAGGAAGAGGCCGAGGTATATTGCCAAAAGTAGCTAGTTAAAATGAAATTGTAACTCCATGGATACAACTTTTAGGTCTCTGATGATGAGTCAACAACTTGTGCAATATGTAAGAAGAGAGATAGCAAGATAGTAGATGAAATATATGAAAGATGGATCTTTTGTGACACATGTGAGGTGTGGTTTCACATGGTTTGTGTTAAGCTTAACAGAGCGCCCAGAGGTCACTGGAGCTGCAACACATGTAGCTATAGGAAATTTTGATACAGTTTAAACCTTCAAGTAACTTTTGATTAGTTTTGCAAGAGTATATATGACTGGCTCTGTGAAAACCCTCCATGTTAGCGTGCAAATTTTGACCCATTTTTAGAAATTTATTGCTAATTGCATAACTCTTTAACCGTTCCTTGTAATGTTGGAAAATTTGGCATACTTGTTGGCAAATAATTCAGCTACATTTCAATACAAAGCAATTAAAAATTTATATACGTAACCATCAAGATTTTATGGCTATTTTTGTGAAGCTATAAAAATACGCTAACATGGAGGGTTTTTGCAGAGCCAGTCACATATATAATAATTTATAGATAATAGCAATGCATAACTGTAATTATGTACTGTACATGCAGGTATATATATACCGTAGCTATATGCATGCATGACCATGGATCTTGTTTGCTACAATAATTAACTCAATATATAGCCTGTTAATTACAGCTACGTATATGCACCACTGAGATAATGATTGAGTACAGTGCTTGCAATGGCATGCATGAGGAGAGGCCGGAGCATATAGTGGTAGATGTCATTAGCTAGCTATAGCTTTTATATTGCATAATATCCTGACTTGTAAAGCTGGAGGCATGCAATGGCTGCTCGGTTCCTTGTGCCTGCATATATACTTTACGTATGTAAGTACTTGTTTACTGTCCCTATTGAGTGGCTATTTGTGAATTAAGCTGACGTTCGTTGATATTATGTAAAGAATTGATGATCGATGGTCTGGCGCAAATTTTTCGAATTCCCGTATCTCCAAGAAGTAAGGTGGACAACCTTCAATATTTGCCATGCAGGTTTGCAACATTCAGGCCTTTAAACAAACAGTGTAGTTGTTTTCTTCAGCGCTCTTTCTTGGCTTAGCATTGATTTCTTCAAAATATGTCCGGTAATCGATCGCCCACTCTTCTAGCATACTTCTTTAGGTCCTGCAGTAGATATAGCTAGTTAGCTAATTGTAAAATTGCTACACTGGCCTGAATTGACTAAATTAAATAACTAAGGCTGAAACTTCCTTTAAGAGCATCAACTACGTACGTAGGGTGCAGTAACTGCAAGTTGACTCTGCATGCGTAGCTCATGGACACTGAGTAAAAGCTGTACAGTGACGTTTATCAAGCTCTCATTCTTCTAGAGAGTCTCCATTAAACTTTGGTAGCTAAAGTTATTGTGCCAGCAAAGCAAGCGACTATACTTTAGAACATTGTAAAATGACTATAGCTACTTCAGTATGTTATGTACCGTAGCTGATGGCTTAGCTATATGTCTGCTGCGCCTCAGTTGAATTAATTTTTTGCTTGTATAGCTGTGTGTTGCATTAGTTTAACTGCGATGGATTACATAACTATGCGTAGGCTAAATCCTTTGCATGCAGACGCCACTTTAGGAATCTCGATTGTATAATGGGTGGAGCTGCACGTAAAATATATGCAACGTGCATGATAAATTTGAACTTTTGCGGTTGCAGCTCCACCCATTATACAATGTAGCAATATGGCGACTAAAGACCTCGGCGATCAACTGAAGGACCTTACTTTAGAAGATGTTATTCTTCAGAACAAAGAGTTAGGGCGCGGCGCTTATGGGAAAGTGTTCACCGTAGATTTTGTGGGGCTCCCTTGTGCCGCCAAAGAGATCCACTCCCTCCTTATTGATGGTGTCAGTCCGGAAGAAAATAAAGCGATTAAAGATGGTTTTATACGAGAATGTTATCACTCCAGTTTGATACGCCATCCGAACATTGTTCAGTTTATGGGCGTCTACTACGCCAAGCCGTCTGATCCAAGAACTGACCTTCCTATTATGGTGATGGAATTGATGGATACGAGCCTTACTTCCTTTATAGAGAAAAACCAGTCCAAGATCGCCATTACAACAAAGTTGTCTATTATGCACGATGTATCGCTTGCTTTGAGCTATCTTCACACTCGTCGTCCCGCCGTAATTCATCGTGATCTCTCATCAAATAATGTTCTACTAACCGGTCACCTCGTAGCAAAGATCAGTGATCTGGGTACAGCTAAGATGATAAGAGCTGACAGCAAGCAGACCAAGAGCAGGTTGACAACAGCTCCGGGTACTCTTCATTTTATGCCACCAGAGGCCCT
Organism: Spongia lamella; assembly: GCA_963930835.1. Lineage (NCBI taxonomy): Eukaryota > Metazoa > Porifera > Demospongiae > Dictyoceratida > Spongiidae > Spongia > Spongia lamella. Next base: position 2,733,347 of record OZ005746.1, on the reverse strand, counting down.
GGATGAAGAAGACCCAAGTTACGGCACTCCAGTAGATGTCTTCTCTTTTGGTGGGATAGCCCTGCATCTCTTCAGTGAAAAATGGCCAACACCAAGTGGTCATAAGAAAAGAGACCCCATCACCAAAAAGATGATTTCGCTATCTGAAGTAGAGAGACGTCAGCAATACTTGGATAAGATGACCATGGAAAAGGCTGTGCTCAAAGAAATGGTGATGCGATGTTTAGATGATGATCCTGATGAACGTCCGCAAATACAAGAAGTGTCTAAGATGATCAAGTCTCTGAAGGTAACAGCTACGTATGTACGTAACTAGCTATATTATTAACACACTTATGTACATGCAATTGAGAGTGCGAAAGAGGGGAAACCTACGTAGCTACACTTAACTAACACTTTAATACATGCATATATATAGCTACATGACTGCACAGTGTAGCTATGTCCAATACAGAGTGAACTAATAATATGTTTGCCAGAAAACTTGAATGGCTTTTGGTCATTCCACCACATTGTAGAGTAGGAGTATCAAGTACCCTATGAAAGTACTTACGTAATCTGTTAGGTAAATGTACAATAAGTCAATCTTTTACATAGCTACATACTGTAGAATTTGCTTTTAGAGACAATAATCAATTTTCTTGACCAATTTATTTTTAATCATGTCTTAATACTGTATACAGCTATATGACAAAATGTAAACTTTCGAGGTCAGGAAAACCTTTGTGGTAACACTAAACTATTCAACATAAAATATTCACAGTTGAACAAAAATTGCAAAAACCATGATAGTTTTCACCCTCAAATATTTGTCGTACACTGTATTATTTCCTAAAAACATACAAAAGTTAAGCATGATATCACAGAAATCCACACATAAGGCCTATAGTAAGATTCTTCCTGTTTGCTGTGATAGCTAGCTACATACACAGCTACGTATATGTACATATGTAGCTACTGTTAGCAAGCTATACGTAGTGCTAGATATTGCGATGGTAAAATAGCTACCAGGTATATCACAATAGCTGCTAAGATGACTATCGTGATTGTTTGGTATTTTGTTCAATACATTTTTGGTGGTTGGTGGTTTTATGGGTGGTTAGGAAGCCATTATTGTACAAATATACTGAGGTTAACACTTCAAGCTTTTCAGACAAGTCCAACCTACTTGTACATACGTACAATGTGTACTTATTGCTTGACTTGTGGTAGCCTCATTACTTCCAAACTTTGGTGTAATATACGTACATACTACCGTATACAATGAAACATTCGAGGGGGGAAACTTACACGGTTTGAATAAAAAATGAACATTCATGGGAAAACTTTTGCAGTAGTTGGTATAAAACATTTACAGTTGAGTAAAAAACAAAAATTTTCCCCCTTTAGTGTTTCATCGTATACGGTACTTTTCTGTTGTGATACTTTCAACTTTTCAACTTTCAAGAGCTTGATATACGTACTATATAACAGCACTGATGCTTTTATATGATCATAATGGTACTAAAGTGGAATACTCCAAGTATAGCCTGTGATGACCCATTTTAGTCCATCAAAATATTGTACTTTCTATATACGTAGTTAGGTACGTAGCTAGCTACTCCTTTATTATAATTTTTAGCAATCAGAGCCACAAGATGATCACTCAAGCCAGAAATTTGTTCCACCTCCTATTGCCGCTCCTATTGCCCCCCGTGTTCCTGCTCATGTTGCTCCTGCTAAAAGTGTGAAGCAACCAGCGGTAAGTCTGTGATGTCTTTGTTTCTACGTAATTATACAACTAACAATATATCATAATTATACTGTATGTACGGTACAGCTCAAAGGAAATTTGACTCACACGGGTAACTCACACGCATTTTTTATGTGTGTAGCCTGCACACGCATGTGCGTGTACTGCCTACACGCATGGCAAAAAATTACTGCCACTCGTGCGTGTACAGGTATATATACACACAAGCCAAAAGATAACTGTGACGGGTATAGAATCACACAGCTTCCTCTCACCATCCTCAGTTCTTCATGTTAGTTTATTTACTCTCCACTCACTTATATATATTATAGAGATTGCCGTACCTTCAATGCTGCACTTGACGCTGGCACATCGGCAAATTTATACCTGTACGGGTCAATTGTATAGCCATGCCTTGCTTGAAAATTGACACGAGAGGGATAACTGGTTTTCTTACATAAGCTGCACAGGTCACTCCACTTTACAAACTGACAAAGGGAGATAATTATATTTTTTGGTAGCGCCCGTGGCATTTTATATGTTAGCCAAGTGCCAATTACGCACCTCACCAATGTAAGACTGAGCATTAGATAAGCCAAAGGCTTTCCTCACAATGATAATAGTCGAAGCCTTCAGTTATTGAGTTGAATTCACTATAGTAGCCGGCTAGTGTGATAAATCGAGGCATAAATACCAAGCTATATAATGGTGAGTAGTAGTAAATTCTTTTTATTAAGTTGTATCGAAAAAACAGACAGTACAGATTCTTGGTTGCAGTGACCCAACAGGTGTTTCAAGTTACCCTTACAGGCATCCGTGCCCGTTACAGGCACCCGCGCCTGTTTGTTGTGAATTCTGCCTGTTATCCAAATTTTTTCAACCGGCAACATACGTGCGGGTGTCAAGTTGCCTTTGAGCTGTACCGTAGCTACGTATCTGCATGAATGTAAAGTGAAATGAATGCATGGATTGAACAGATGCCGGGTAATGTCAATAAACACCATAAACACTAGGATTACAATCTTTAGCTATGAACTATTGATTATTCTGGAAGCAATAGTACAACATCTTCAAAAAACACGTACGGTAGTCTACTAGTGATATGTGATGTATACTTATTTAATTTAGTATGCATATCTACATACATATCTCTCACCAAAGCTATAAGGCACTCATATGCTCAGTGTCAACTTCTGAACATCGACAGATTAATAGCAAACTCACCAACATACGTATAGACATCACATTACTTACATATAACTTTTTCCAATCTTTTGATATTGTGACTTTGGCTAATTCGAGAAACTGTCAGTTTAACTAAAATATGACTACAGTATGGTAGCGTTAAAAATGTTTCAGTTTTCATGTAGGTGTATACACATCCTCTATTCTATAGCAACCTTACTCATCAGATGATCGCTCAAGTAGGAAGAATAATGTTCCACCTCCTGTTGCTCCTCGTCCACAGCAGAGAGGACGTAATGTTGCTCCTATTGAAAGAGTGAAGCAACCAGTGGTAAGTAACTATTTGCAAACAAATCTACATTATCATAAAAATGTAATTACCATACGTAACTAGTCATGTGATCCTATACCACATCCTACCCTCTCAATGTTTGTAGCGTACTGGTTTCCGTGATACCCATTCACTTCTAGTGATTTTAACATCTTCAGAGAGAGGCAGTAAATATAAATGTCTGCGATTCTTCATAAGTATCCATAAGAGGTATTCACTTGATAGTACGTATCTTTTGCCTGTCTACTTGTTGCCCTACCTGTCCCTCGGTTGAAAAGTGAAGAATACATTGTCGCCAGGCAACAAATGAACTAACTCTCCAGAGTGATGATGTGAATGACACTCTTCTCAACCAAAATGGTGCCTTATCAACATGTAGCTACATACGTAGCTAGTTATACCATCATGCAGACATGATATATATCATCAGAGTCATAGCTATATTCAGATCCTTGCCTATACAGGTGAGGTCATCACCAATAACAGCATCCCAAATAGATTGGTAAACATTATATTCTCTTATCCAACTGTTGTGCTGAAAACCTGCCATTAATGTTTATGGTCATAATAATCACATACACCCCCTCTGAAGCTTAGTGTGCTTTTTATGGCATAATGTGTATACATACATACGTACGTAGATCGAGGTGGAGCATTATAAATGGTAAGCTGCATGTACGTATATTTACTAGGTGAATACATGGCATTGTGGGGCAAGCCTGCAATGGCGATCCAAATCATGCCATAAGTACATGCATCTACGTATGTATGTAAAGTGTATACATATGTACATAGCTAGCTATGTATATAGTGACACCATGCAATACGTAAATTACATAAGTTACTGCATAAGAAAGCTAGCAACAGGTATGTAAACATATAATATACCTTTGCTATAATGTAGCTAGCTAGTTACGTTATGGAGCAAAAGTTTTGAAACTTATGAAGTTATGGTTTATAAAATAGTTATTATAGAAAGTTATCACTTACGTAGCTTTTTAATTATGGTAATCATAAATCAGCTAAATCCATTCAATTATCAGTGCTACAATCTTGTCACTGAATACTATATCTTTGAGGGTAATGTAAAACTTACAGCTTGTTTGCACGAGGTCCTTAATGTAATGAGAGTCAAACTAGCTCGATTATGTAAACACATAACAAACTGATCCAAATCATACCCAAGAAGACCACCTACATATCATCACTGGACCAGATCAGCATAAATTAAAGAAGAAGATTGCGTAAACAAAATTGGTCTCGATTCAAATGTTTTGTGCGAATCATGTGCTACATACATACAAGAAAAGGATTGTGCGCTATTTGCAGGATTCCAGGAGGTATAATGTCTTCTAGTTGGACAGATAAAGACATTTAAAGTCATCCAAGTCTGGTGTGAGGAGGGAATACAGGAGCAACTTGAAGGAGCTAGGCAAAACAAGCATGTGTACAAGGAAGTTGGCCACTTATGAGAAAAGTGGTAAGCAATGCAGGACAAAAGTTGAAAAGCTTCTACAAAGGCAAAGGTTAAAGGTAGATTGCAATGGCAAATCACATGTGCTTTTTATTAGTTAGATGTGTTTATTTAATCATGCAATGCACAAAACCACATTTTTATAATCAAATTATGGTGTATTATTGAGATATTAAGCTTCAAAGTCACTTCCGTAAGTATATGTGACGTCAGGTCGGGCTCCGGAAAAAGTTTTATTGTACGTATTGTATTGGAAGAAGGCATTAAAACTCGCCTTGTTTTGGGCAGGGAGATACAAGAAAGCCCGGTTTTTTATTGTTACACTTCTCTCCTAGCAAGTTAGTGACAAAAAGAGCGTGTCCTCTGTATCAATGCATTGCCAGCCACACGACAACGATGAACAAAGGTGGTGGTGCGATTCCATGCAAAAGGTGGTGAATATGGGATTTTCAAAACGAAGAGCTAGTCTACTTTTAGATGGATTGTTCAATGATTGCAAGTATAATCCTTACCATGTGTGATAAACAATCTTGCGACGATAAGGAAGACTGCATTCCCTGCCATCCGGCACTGTGCTGACATGAACACTAGCACGCGTAGTTGTGCTAATCAAAATGCTAAAGCCGATTGAGGCTGACTAACGCACCATTCTATCCGACAATACACAGCAACTGGAACAACAGACACGCAGTGAACAGAACTCGACAAAACTAGCCATGAGTAGTTGCTTGTTATCGATCCCATGCACTAATGCATGTCCGCCTTTCACAATTCTCGTTTTAAGACTAAACCTCCGTCACAACAAACTCTATCAATGTCCATATACGTGTATATTACTGCCAGAAATACAAAGGTGCTCCAACAAGCTTCTTTGTTAGCCAAGAATCCAAGAAGTGCACGAATCTTTCATACAACTGAATGCACGTGTTCTTATTCCCCATAGCTATGACATCGTGTGATGTAAGAAACCGTAATGTGCTAAAACTCCTATAGTAGCTAAACCAAGCCGAATATCATCAAATCACACATGCCAATCTTCATTACTTATAGCCAATTTCAGCCAAGAACACCAAAAGTTGTGCCCAAGAAAAAAATGGCTTGCATAGGTTGCAGCCAAGGCCGTCTAACACTAAGGTAAAGTATACGTATAAGCCCAAGTCATTTTTCCACTACCTTTAACAGATGAAGGAAGATCCCATTGAAAATTTTGTAACTAAAAAGATGAGATGCTTGCCCAACAATGAGCCCTCCTGTAGTATTGCCACAATCTGACAAAGGATTCAAGTGATGAAACTGATATACGTACATATATGAGGAGTTGGAAGATAAGACTTCAAGTGGTGATGGTGAACAAACTAAAACTCAGTGTTAATCCAAAGAAATGCAAGAGAAGCAAATGGGAAGGTGGTTATGAAAGACACGAGGGTAAAACCTTAAACTGTAACAGACACAATAAAGAGCAGTGACAAAACTTACACAGAATTACAGCGGGAAAAACGGCTCAAATTTGAAGGGTATAACAAAAGAGAGAAGAACATGAGTTTCAATTGAAGATATTTGAGATGTTGCAACAAAGTGGTAGTCAGTTTCTAGAACCTGATCACCTACTAGTGGCCTGAGTGTTTATTCCTTTGCAGCAACTTTTCTGTTGTATATTTGAACTTCAACTTTTCACGTTTATTTAAAACCAAGTGATTAATTTTGTTGTATCCTCGGTGACTAAACAGAACCAGACGTTTATACAAGTCGAGACAATATGGTACATTGATCTGAGTGGATCAATTTGTTGTGTAAACATGCTGTTATGAGGAGGTGGGATGTATATATAAAAGGCAAGAATATATGTAGATCTAGATTTCACTGTTGACTCCACATTGGGCCTCGTTAAGGCTCACCCCAACTATATATGTATACCATTGCTAATGAATCGTGTTACGGTTACCAAAATACACAACAAAGAGACAACACAAGGTACTGCTGATAACTCGATATCAAGCATACTTAGTTACCATGCATGCGCAGTGATATTATTACAGCCTGTAACAACCGTCATGTTAAAATATTTTGTTGGTATCCTTGACCCACAAAAATTAATGTCTATTAATAATTTTCACATGAAAATTTCCTGATATGTACACATGTATACTTACACCATGCTCTTAATTCATTTTCACTTACGTACTACGTATATAACAAAAAAGTAATCTGTTTACTAGTCTACTTTAGAACATGTAGTTGATTCTTTCAATAATTGATACGGTGTTCACTGTACATTACATAATTGTAATATGTAGCTACTTAGTTGCAATAGTTAGCTAATTATTATTTTATCTGTACACGCATTACTTCAGAATTTTGTACAAGTAGCTAAGAGTTAGCTATGTACGTATTATATTGTAACAATACATACTGTATTGGCTTCTAAAATTGAATATATATGACTACGTATGTACCATTGATATTTATTAGCTTTGCAAATTATTGGAAACATTGAATGGTGGCTATGGCAGCATATCAAATCCTCATACTGCATAGTTTCACTTTCAAGTCTGAACAATGGAAGAACTTATATAATAACTAGCTCTAATGGCACTCCACGTGTCTCTAAGGAAGTAAACTAAATTGTTGTTTGGAACGGGACAGTTCATCAGCTAGTTATTCAGCTACAAAATAGTTCCTACAAAGACCTACAGAAAAGGTTAGGGTGAATTACTCACTGCCTGCAGTCAAGTGGCCATCCACTATGACAACATTGACAGCTGTGGGACACCTGGACTACCTGAACTGGAGTGGAAACATCAAACCAAGAGAACATGGAAGCCAACTCATGACCAAAAAATGTGGAGGATTCTATTGGTCACCGTGGAGGTTGGCAAGGCACTGATACACAAGAATAGCAGCTATCCTCACTCCTCCTGAGCATAACAGTCATAGAAATACCCTTTTACACTTATGGCACTTACTCCTCATAGGCAATATGTTTCTTGCCTTTAACGAATGTTAACGAAAATTAGCAAAGCTAGAAGATTGGTTTATTGAACAGTATGGGTTCATCCTTCACACTACGTTTACTGCAGGTTTTTATAGCGCCTGCATGCATATCACACAAAACAAAACAATAGTGACTTAAATTTTAGCAAACGAAGGAGATTGCTACTCATGCACTTATAATTCAGTTGTATATAAAATGCCTTGCTATTTATGGAAGAGCTGGAGGCTATGGAGATTAGCTACATCTCTATAATATTATTTGTATGGAAAATATTCAGCTACTACGTACGTACATACCAGTCTACTAGATGCTGAACAGACCCTTAAGACCAGCGCATGTATCAGGTGGTGATTTCTTGCTTGCATGCATGCACGTCTTATAATTGATCTAATTGATTAAAGGGAGACCAGTTTATAACAAACTGCTCTTCAGCAGTGCCCTGAATATATACAAATACAAACTTAACATGTACGTAGCTACTATAATAACAAATAAACAAACAACTGACTTGTACATAACAGAATGTAAAGTACTGTAACTATACAAATGTTTATATAAAATAAATTACTATATATTTCTGCACATCTCTGATGAAGTGTGAGGATCATTTAGCAATACCATCAGTATATTAAAGTATCATCTCTGATAAAATGTGATTCAAGAATTGCACTCCGATAAAGCAGACCAGTTTACATTATCTGGCTACTACAGTTTGAAAGGTTGCATATGGTGATGGGATTGGTGAGTCAAATAGCCAAAAGAATTACAAACTACGTAATACACTACATACGTATGTAGTTTATTTCATGAAGATAAGTGAAGGATATCCTAAAGTTGTTTGCTTTATCTCTGTACTCTGTAGTGATAGGAATATTTAATAGCCATTTTTTCAAAATTAATATAACAACGTCATTTAACTGAGCTAAGTTCAACAGTGGTTTATAACAGGAAGGAGAATTAGTTTAAAAACCTAATCTGCTTTGCTTGTAGGACAATCACCATGACTAAATAGTTTTGGATCACAAATGGAATCTGAGGTGCTGCATTGTCACAGAAGCTCCAGATCTCACCTTAGAGAAAGCAACTAAATGGTTCATCAGAATTTGGCTAAACATGTATGATGAATCTGATCTTGAACTGGACATTGCATCCTTGCGTGCAGATTGACTATACCTAGTACAACCATTGGCTTGATAGTGTGTAGCCTGTGGCTCTGCGTGCGAGTTTACTGAAATATACATGTTCTACATACATACATATACGTATCTCTATGATTTAAGTGTCTTTAGTGCAACATATCAAGGAAAACGTGCAGAAGTAGCGAATACATAGAATGACTATTAACATACGTAGCAAGACAAATGATTTGGCTCCTATAATTTCAATTGGCACTGTAGAAAATATTTTGAAACTTCAGCAAGCTGGAAAGTTTTCTTAGCATGTCTAAATGCAATTGAACAATGGGAGCTTAATAAACAACTTAGTCAAATAAATACATACGTAGCTACACTGACAATGTATATTCTATCAAATAGCTAGCTGGAGTAAAAGTTGGTATAGGCGATGGAACATAAAGATCAAGTAGCACCATCCACAGAACCAACTTTAATGTAGCCCAGTATACATAGAGATGTCTAAACTGATCACAAATTTGTGGCCAAGGAACTGATTCCAGTGAACAATATTCCATGGAAGTGGGGAGAAACAACTTCTTGACATTGAAAAGAAGCCAACAAGCTAACATGATCACTAGGTCTGAACGGTGAATGATAACAAACAAGGCATGTAATAGAAGAATGTTTTACAGTTTCTACTATTGTAATACATTAAGGCACTGACAGCTGTGGAGTAGTTATAAGCTAAAATTTATATGTGTACAGTAACTACATACGTAGCTAAGTACGTAGCTCCCTTACTGATGAGTATTTTTACACATAATTTTCTCTGACGTCATTGTATATTCTTAACAATGGCAGTAGATTAACCTGTATAGCATCTTGTTTTTAGATGGTAAAACAACAACTTGTTCCATTGGCAAACGTAATACTCCTATGACTGAATCAATTTCAATGATCTAAATACATACTTCTGGCATTATGGCATTATTTGTCAAATGACTGCAACTAGATGACTTCCTTGTAGTTCTTGCTTGAGAAAGTGATTGCGGCAAAATGTCAGTAAAGTTAACTTGTATGAACAGGCTCTTGCAATGCTCAAGACTGCTAGCTTTAAAATATAGCTACGTACTATGTATAGACAGATGTTCACAGCATCAAGGAGCGAGACTGAGAATGCATGAGGGTGAATTGTATAGTAGTTACTGTAACTTTATATTAAATCTAGTACATATTGCAATTATTGTAATGATTTCACATAATTACAGGAGTGCAGGTACATAGCTAAATACCGTATATTGGGTTATTTTCGAAGAAGAAAATTTCGAACAAGTAGCCAAAATTTAAATTTCAAATAATTAAATTTCGTATTCGCTGTTAGTAAATGGAATATTTTTGTGGAACAAAATTCCTTCACATGTTTTGGAAGCAGGGAACTCTATCTCTATGTTCAAATGGGCACTGCATATATGGTTATTTTAGTTGTTATTTTTGTAATTTCTGTTTTGTTTTTGTATGTATGTATTGTTATGTCTATTCATGTATCTGTTAACTAAATAGCTAGGTATAATGTTTGTAGTGTTGTTGTGTGTGTAAGTTAACTAACTAGTTAGTATTTATCTCTGCACGTTCTGTATGTTGTTTTCTGGGGAGCACCTAGTGCAGGCATTGGTCCTTTTGTGCAACCCATAAAATCGATAATAATCTAATCTAATCTAATCTAATCTACACTGTGGTGAATTCGAAAATTAATTCTCCGCACGTAAAACTATAGTAACTACGTGAGAGCACTGGCATTCGGTGGGAGTTCTGTACCATGTGTGACATGTCGTTTTCGGTTGAAACTGTGGTAAGGGATACCATAAATATAACGATATTTGGGTGGCTGTGGTTGGTGAGGAGTTGTCATGCAGGAGAGAACCTACCAATCGGGAGGATCCGTCTCGAATAGCTTCAGCTGGAATGATGGAGGATAGAGGTCCATTGGGATCTTATCTTGCCATTTCAAAACCCCAGCTCATGACTTGAAGTAACAGTGAAGAGTATGCATCATGATGCCTCGTGATGCGTATACCGGTATGAGTATTTTAATTGTGGGTTTTATTATTATAAATTATATTTCGGCGGAATTTATTTTCGAAGAGAAAAGGCTAAATGAAATATCCAAAATAAATTCTCTTCGAAAATAACCCGCTATACGGTACCTCGCTAGCTAAATACTTGTACAATTTATAGAATTAGTAGAGTAGTTAAATAAAAATATGCAAGTGCATAGCTACACCTGTTTCGTCAGTTTTTATTATAATGGGAAAACAACAGAGAGAGCTTCCAAAGCAAATAGTTTTCTGTGAAACTGCTTAATATTCTACGTGACTTCCTCATCATCCAATATATATAATTTCTTACTTATGTAGCTCGACACTGCAGCTTACAGAAGAAATAACCTGAAATTGATTGGTTTTCCCACTCATTTTAAGCATGTCCTCCCTATGCTCCCTTGTCAGTGCAGAATGCCTGGCTCTCTCATACTCTCTCCTTCTAGCTTCTCTCTCTTTTAGTGCTTCCTTTGATCTACTTAATATAATTTGTCTCACTCTCTTCTTCTCAGGCCCTCTACCATGTAGTCAGTATATTGTTACATGTTACCAATATAATGAAGCGTGAGTAAACTACTCTGGTAATTCTTTGTGTGATTACTGCACTTGTATGGAAGACAAACGTACATACTGACCGACATTGCGGACAAATGCAATTTCAAGACACCAGGCACGTGCTGGCAATTTAAAAACTCCATTCCACCAGAGGGACTCTTGCTTTACGACATGAATGCAAAGCTTCCAGAAAGAGAGAATTGATCTAACTGGAATCTTAGTAGTCTGATTAACCTACATTTACGTATGTAGGTTGATTCATCTTCCTACATAGGAATTTCGAAAGTATTTACTTAGGTTAAATGCCGATGTCAGATAGCTGTGTATGATTTGAAGTGGTGGTTTGCCTTTATTAGAGTCAACAACCTTGGCACCGCTGTACTTTACAATCACATCTAGCTCTAACCACAGTAGGTAGGCTCACTATATACGTAGAATGTTCTCATTTCCACTAACGAAATAGTTTTTTACGTAGCTGTGGCCATCTGGGGAGTAGCCACTAATCCAACAGTCTATACCAGCAACTTTTCTGACATTTCCACAATAGCACCGGATAGCAATAAACTCAGGGTCCTGAATATGCATATGGCCCATGTGCTTTAACACTTGGCATTCTTGTAGGCCTACTTTCAATGTCATAGCGCAACACATTCCTGCAATTCATCAGATCAATCATTATATCTTGTATCAACTAATTCATTGAGAGTATACATATCTATATATCAGTTATTCAACAACTACATACACCTTCAACAGAATATACGTATTCCCAAGCGATGGGCTTGTCTACAGGTTCTGAGAAGAGTAATATCAAAAGTAAGATTATACCTACGTAGCATGTTTCTCTGCATCATCCTTAATTTTAGTAAGGCCACCCTCAGGGTCAAAATCTAGATTAAGATCAGTTGTTACTTAGCTAATAAACTGAAGCAATTTTCTATTGAAAATAGAATTCCTATGAATGGTACGTATTAAAGGGGCCCGGCTGTTGCCTCCACTTCTGCTGTCTATGCATAACTCAACCAAAAGTTAACTAACTATCAGAATCCATTGTATTCACATAAAACATTGAAGACAATTGTGCAGGATCAGGGAGGAACCATGTCCGATAGTAGCTTTACTACGGTGAATGGTTTAGTGGGCAAGGTCATGTATCTGTGTTTGCATCAGGAGTAGATACCTGCTGGTTATACTAACATAACTTTAAGCATAATAGGTAGTTACGTAAATGCACCTGTATAACAAGAAGTGGTTGGATTGTTATACACAAAAGATGAATATACTCTAATAGAACAGTCACAATAGCACAAGTGAATATACATATACTCTAATAATAAAATAGTTCAACTTTTTATAGCACAGGTTGTTGTGCCAGTTACTGCAGCATGCACACATGACCATATGTACAATAAGGCTACCAAAGGTAAAAATGATAGCAAATGGGCCATATATGGGCTGTACTAACAAGACATCTTACAGGTAACAACACTGTGTGCTTTTATACATTAGATAGGAGTTGATGCATCAGGCTTCTCTGGTCACAGTTTAGGGTCTAGTGCAGCAACTACTGCTACTCAACTCAAGATCCCCAACTCTCACAAACGGGAAATTCGAAGAGTTAAGCTTTTCAAAGATATATGCCAAGCCTTTTGCAACACACCAGGCAGTTTTTTGTCATCTACACTTCAGGGCCAACCACTGCAGTATTGTACATTTACAACAACAATCAGACTGAATCAGTCCACAGACTGCCTCCAAAAGCAAAAGTTAAGAATTAAAGTTCTTCAAGCAAAGCTTCTGTTAACAACAGCTACATGTATATACGTAGCTACGTATGTGTAGTACAAATATGTGACTGTTGAGGTGGGCACTTATTTTAGGCTAGCGTAGTGAGGCAGCATGTGGGTGGGATGGAGAAGAGAGGGTAGGGAGATGATTCAAAAAACTTAAGAAATTGTTTAGAGTAGGACATCCACCAAACTGAAATAATCACAAGATGCCTCTACTACACTATAAGGTCAAGAAGGCAGCCCAATTGGTGCACTCCATAGGCGTCATTCTCACAATAATGACTTTACAGGGTCGGCAAAATGGCCCACACAAAATCAGACAAGCTCACATTTGCCTGTAGAGACACCGCATGGATAGTTCTTGAGTGTAGCTACGATCTAAAAAATCATCTCAAAAGCCCTGCAAGGAATCCATCCATCAGCCATTATTACTTAATATTACTATGTTTTTACTGCTATTACAAGACATCCAGCTACAGGCAGCAGTGCATTTTGAAATGGTAATTCTTGAAATAATACCCAAGATTGAACATGGCAGGCTTTCTCAAAAATACGTAGTGTATGCATTTGTATGTGCACTCATACATACATATGTATGTACATACACATGTACAAACACATACTTACCTAACAGATAACATTTGATGTTTATCACTTGTCAAAGCCCTATTATGGAAGCAAAATAGCAGGGTAACCATGGCAACATTTACATACGTATATTGATGTTGGCTACCTAAAGTATATACATAGCATGTGTAAATTATTATTACGTTTTTAAGGCCACATGAACTCTGTCCTGAAAAGTACGTACACAAACACTGGAGATATACGTATACGTAGTTATATATCAATTCACATGATGAATGGCTTAAGGGGCACACATGCACATGCAACATACGTAACATGCATAGCTACTGTACATACAAACACACACACACACACACTCACTACTTGGTGACAGTCTCTTAGACTAGCCCCACCTGTTGCTGCTTTCAGTTTTCCCTGTCCTGAGCCATCTCATTCTACTTGCTCTGTCCCTTCACCTCATGATCATCAGTTGTGTGTTAGCTTAAAGAATAATCAATCTTAATAAATAACTTGATTGATGTATGTAGCTACATACATAATGCCCCAATTCATAAAGATCATAATAAATTCTAAACTATAGTAGAGTGTGGATTATACGAACTAACAGGGAAGTGTGTTCATGTAACCAAACACTACATAAGTGCAAACAGTGTATACATACGTACGTATGTAAGCTACATAGCTACACTAAAGTACAATATGTATTAAACTGAAATCTTCACTCAAAATATAACCAAAAGTCAATGTGATACAGCAATTCTAAACACTCTAATAAAACACACACCTACAAAACTCTGACTAAAAAATATAACAGATCATCATCCTGGTTTGGATAATCAACACTCCAGTGTATGTACTAACTATAGCTACTATGCATAATGAAGAGATCATGTGAGCTACATTATATAATTTCCTCCAATAGGAGATACCTCCCTTTACAGAAGCCTTACAAAGTGGTAAATATCATATCAAGTGGACACCTTGTTCTGACTTACCTACTCCAATGTATGATGCCTATGTTGCCGTGTCCAATGGAATAATCTATTGCACTGGTACTACCCGTAATGATGACAATCAACATGATGTGTACTGTTATGATACAAACCAGTGGAAACAGTTGTCAAGACCAGGACATCGTCTGGGTGTCTTACACATGGTAGATGACAAACTGACTATTTTTGGTGGAATAGACTCAATCACAGACCAACGTCATAACAAGGTCACCACCTACAACAGCAAAACAAACAGCTGGTATAGTTGTTATCCTGATATGTTACACAACAGAAGTAAACCAGGAGTGATAACTTCTGATGATCACGTGATCGTTATGGGAGGGAAAAGTAGTCCAGGCACTTACCTTGATAGTATTGAGATAATGAATTACAAACATCAACTACAATGGAAAGAAGTTTCTGTTCATTTACCAGTTCCAATGTATGCCATTAGGCCCACTATCTTTGGAGATTACATTACTATAGTGGGATATGCCAGTGACCGCATATACAAGACAACCTACCTACTATACAAAATAACAACACAAGAGATAATATCATCATTGGATCAGCCACTCTCCACTGGTGCAGTAACTAGACAATGGAAGAAGCTGTCATCTACTACACACTGGTCCACTACTACTGTTCCCTACTCCAACCCTCCTGTGATCGTTGGTGGTCAAAGTCATGATGGTACCATCCCTACATCTGATGTCTCTCTGTATGATTCATCCAAGAATTCTTGGAGGAAGGTTGATTCCCTGACTAGTGCCAGAAATTATGTTGGAGTATCTCTACTAAACAGTCATACTGTAGTTGTTATTGGAGGGTGCAGTGGAGGAGTAGGTGTTGAAGGAGCCAAGGCATCTTCCCTCACTACAGTAGAGATTGGTAACATTGTACCCAACCAGTAGTAACTATATACTGAACTATAGCTAGCTACTATTGTAGGTATTTAGATGATGAAAGTATTTACACTTGTTATCATAAAAGAGAGATTTATGATATTTGGGATATATTACTGCATGTTAACATTGTAGTTATCTACTGTACTCTATAGTGTACTAATATTTATTGTTTGCTAATATGCTGTAATCATTTATTATGCATTTTTTATTTACAACATTTTATCCTACTAAGATACCACTAGTCTACGATGGCATAACTACTGAAACATCTGATCAGTATAATATATAACAATATGCATACATACTAATTATATAGAACTACATATTACATACATACAATAAGTCTTATTCCAAATGACGTCATCATATTATATATGCTTGTTGGGGCACTCTAATATTTTCGAGTATTGAAATGTGTGAGAGGAATTTTGCGTTAGATTTTTCATGGTCCAGAAAGAAGATAACAAAATTTAATGCAATAGAAAGTACTGCCAAATATATTTAAGTGTTTTGACAACTTTTCAGGCTGAAAAAATAAAATGTTTGCTTTTATCATGTATAATATAGCCGCGGCTTACCTTATTACCATATTGGTTTTGGCAAGCTTTACTCATTTCAAAATGGCAAACAATGATGATTCACTACAAGCCTCCATTGGTCGCAACACTCAAAAATATTAGAGTCCCTCAACAAGCATAATGTGATGACGTCATTTGGAATAAGGCTTATAGGGATGGCGATATTTTTGATAAGTATTAATTAGCACGAATTTTATTGGTTGTATCTATATCCAAATATGGTATGGAGACAGCCAACTCTATTTGTTAGCTTGTTCCTTCACTACACAAAAACATTATTAGCAGACACTTGTTTATAATTATACAGCTGGTAGCTAGTACTTATGTAGCTGGAATTAGCTCACTACCTAGCACATATTATTTCAGACACCTACGTATGATGCCATGTATGTACGTATTAAGTATCAGTATAAAATAGGAATCCAGGGCAAGTTGCTTGCACTACATACTTATTGCAATATCAGTAGTTATCGAGATATTATTTTTATGAATTTTTTATCGATATTTCTTTTTGGAGATACGTATCGCCCAGCCCTAACATACAATCACACATACAAAATATGTACTGTACATACTACATAATATTATGTACATTCACAATCATTAATATCTACAATTACTGCAGCGTGCAATGAGTTATATCAATAATAAATGTATGTGTATGGTAATAGGGCTTGGACAAATGTTCAAATGTTTGGATATTCATTCGACTATTGTTCACTGATATCACTTTATTTGATTTTAGTCTCTATAAAGAACTTACAATTATTAAATGTGCAGCCTTTTTGTTTTGGTCTTCCAGACTTCTCTCTAATAGATCTGTGACTTTAATAGCATTCAATAAGATTATATTGGAGGGAACAGTGGTGGAGTAGGTTTTGAAGCAGCCAAGGCATCTTCCCTCACTACAGTAGAGATTGGTAACATTGTACCCAACCAGTAGTAACTATATACTGAACTATAGCTAGCTACTATTGTACGTAGGTATTTAGATGATGAAAGTATTTACACTTTTGTTATTATCAAAGAGAGATTTATGATATTTGGGATATATTACTGCATGTTAACATTGTAGTTATCTACTGTACTCTATAGTGTACTAATATTTATTGTTTGCTAATATGCTGTATTCACTTATTATGCATTTTGTATTTACAATATAATAATTATAATACTACGTACGTAGCTACCAAGATATTTAATTTACTATATTGCTTATGTGACTGCATAGATACTGAAACATATGATCAATATAACAATATATATATATGTACGTAGCTTAATTACGTAGCTGTGTAGCTATATACATACATAACATACATACATGCATACATACATACATGCATGCATGCATGCATGCATGCATGCATACATACATACATACATACATACATACATACATACATACATACATACATACATACATACATACATACATGCATACATACATGCATACATACATACATACATACATACATACATACATACATGCATACATACATACATACATACATACATACACACCAAGCTAGTCTAAGAGATTGGGACATATACAAACATTAATACGGCAGCAATCAGTTATACGTATGTAACCAATATATAAATTTGACCAATGCATATGACTACTTATAGTTATATAACCACAGTTGAACGTCTCCTTCATATGGACTCTACAAATCAACCACACTATATCAAATTTATGGGATACAGCCCGTATGCCACAAAGGATTGTAGCCTCTTCAATGGTATGCATACTCTCCCAACCCTATTCAGAAAACGGGACAAATGCTACAACACAAAAAACACAATGTCA